>CM046380.1:5235618-5350368 GCA_025413485.1 Ficus microcarpa
AGAACGAAATTATAAGATATGACCTTGGAGGTTGTTAGAGGGTCGCTCCCCTAACTCCCCATTGGTTGCGCGCATATGGGTACGACATAGGGGCCCTTAAGTAGACAAGATATGTATATAATGAAGCATAATTGAACACACATGATTCCATGCATTTTGAACATTCTTGATAATTACATGTGATGATATGACTTATGAAAATGTTTTGTGAGATATTGTTTGTACTTGCTGAGCGAAAGCTCATACGTGTATGTTCGTGCTGTAGGTAACGCGAGTAAGCAGCCTATTGCTTAGATGTTCTTATGGACAGGCGAAGCTATGCGGAGGCGGTGAAGGAAGGGAGTGGATACCACCACGAAATTAATTTCCGCATTTAGACTTCGTAATTTATTTTGTAACGACCATAATTATAGTTATGTCCCAATGTTTTGGTATTACTAAATTAGTATGAGTACTCCATGAGGAAAAGACCTTTGACTCTTTTGCTTTAATCAACATGAAGTTATAACTTTTTAAATATTATTTAAACATGAATTTAAATAGGATAATTATTTACTAGTGGTTTTTAATTTCCACATATAAAAATATTAATAATTCTAATTTTTATAGTATGAATATAATTTAAAAAAAAAAAAAAAATTTTAGTATTCTTTTTAGAGTCGAATTTAAATAAGTGTTAAGACTTAAGTAAGTTTGTTAACGGTCCGAAAAGTCGGGTCGTTACAGTGCATTATTGTAATAAAAAGTACTGTATATTACTGTAGATCGCTGTAAAAAAGTAACTGTGCGGTACTGTAGTTAAACCAATGAAAACAAAAAAAAGGAAAAAAAAATCACTATTCATTACTGTTAAGAGAACAATAAAAAGGCAACATGCTTTTAGTATATTTACAAGCTTAAGGATTTTTATACATATTATAAGAATTTTAAGGTTGTATATATAGATGTACATACATGATTATATATATGTATATTTTTGCAGACCAAGTTGCTCTCCTTTCCTTCAATATTGCCCTATTGAAGGAGACACACATGTTTCCTTAAATTAGAAGTAGCAATTCGTGTAGTGTGTTGAGTTTGTGTCGTGTTAGAGTCATGTCGAAATTTTTTTCTCCGGACCGGAACACAACCCACGACCCAAAAACGATTCGAAACCGTAACATGAACCAGTAATAGGTTGACACAATACGAACCGAGCTTGACCCGTGGCCCAGAATTGACACGTGACACGAATAACCCGAAATTGACACGCGACACGAAATCAACCCGAAATTGACCCAAAATTAAAAATTGACACGAAAAAAAAAAAATGTGTCGTGTTCGGGTTCTGCGGGTCTAACTTGAACACGACCCATTCTTTTCCGTATCAATTTTGAGTGACTCAAAATTGACCCGACTCATATTTTTCCTAACCTGAACTCGCGAAATTCATGTCATTTTCGAATCGTATCGTCGTGTCACGACCCGTATTGTCACTCCTACCTTAAACAATGAAGTGTCTACGAACACTCGCTTTAAGTATACGTAGAGTGGTACTTGTACTAATAACTGTCGTATTTGGAGGGGGGTTTGACAATTTCTCTTTTGAGGAGAGGGAGAATTAAAAAAAAAAAAAAAAAAAAGAAAGAAAGAAAGAAAGAGTAGATATCTGTTTATATATTTTAAATTAAACGACCGACTCTAGGCATGTGGGTAAAGAACAATCAACATGTTGGGTCTATTGTTTGTTGTGGTCAGTGGGACCCACAGTAGAAAAGTCAAAATTAGCACATGGGAGAGACACAACCGCCATATTATTGTAAGATACTGTAGAAACCTCAAAACCAGTATAAAGAGGAATAAAACTGTCATTTTACTATGAATAAAAAATAAAAAAATCCTCCTCTTCCTTAGTATAACAGTATAATATCATTTCTCTATTGCCAATATGACGTACCGATCATATATGCTGCTGATGGTTGCATTGGATAAGATGCGTATTTAAGGTGGATGATGAAAAGACGTGATGCTTACCTTTGCGGAGAAAAAAAAAGGTATAAATTATATGTATATATTTTATATATGATTCGAACAAAAAGACAAATAAAGCAAGGCAAAAAGGCGCGGTAGTTTAAAAAAGAAAGCATAGGACAAATTGAGAATTTGTAGACTTGGTGATTCTATGTCCATTATTATTTTTATTTTTGGACAAATCTTCTACGAAAAAGAGCAAAAGGACAAAACTTGCACATATGCGTCCTTTTCCGCGACTTATCATCCACCATGCTTGACAACTCGATTTTCTACCAATGCTATGTTTGGTAGAGTAAAAAAGAGGAAAGAATGTGGTGAGATGAGTAAAAAGTGGATGGAAAATATCGGAGTTAATTGTTTGGTAAGAAGAAAAAGAGAATGAAAAGAAAAATAAGAGAAAAAAACAATTATAATGGGTTTATTATTTTAATTCCTTTTAAAAGTGGGTGGAAAATACAAATCCATTCACATATGAACAAAGATTACTTTTTTGTCATTGCTTTTGAAGTAAAATAATAATAAATATATATATAATATAATAATTTTACAAATTTACGATTTTCTTTCCTTCTTATCTCTTAAACAATCTAAAGAAATACTAATTTATTTTCTATCATTTCAATTTTTCATCTTTTATAAGTTTTTTCTCCCTCCTATTTTCTTTCCTTCCTACCAATGCTTTTTAATTTTTTTTGTTACTATTAAGAAATAAAAAATTCAGAATTCAAACTTTGGATTATACATTCACACACTTGACATCCAATCACTTAAGCTTGCCCCAAATGGCATTGCAATACTTTTTTATTTAATAAAAAATTATTTTGCTAATATGTCCTCTTTTATTTTTACATTTTCAAGTCACCTAGTAATTTTTCTCTTTTTCTCCCTCTCTTTCCACTCACCTGCTTTTTCTCTTTCCTCTGCTCGTTGTGGTTCCAAATCCTCAGTAAAAAAAAAAAAAAAGAAAGCCCAACGAATATTCTTTCTCACTCCTCCTATTCCAAGTCCTTCCATTATTGCAACACGGCAATGATGGAGAATTATTCACTCGCAAAGTTTGCTTTGGAGATTCCATTTTAGCTCTTTAGTTAGGATCTGTGTGAGGTTTTATGATTGTGTTGGAAACTTGCTAAATTAGTTAATTATGTACCAACCATTCTAAAAGTGATTATCATTTCTCTGTGACATGTTTGCAGATAAATATGATGATCATACGTACATATGTTTCTTCATCAATAATATCTGGTTGTACAGGGGGAAAAATGTTTACAACCAGATATCTAGTTGTAAACTACTGTGTGTACCTATATGTTTTATCATGTGCTGTTGACACAATGTTCAAACATAGAGACGGAGAAAGCAAAGAAAAAAATGAGAATTTTGAGACTTTTAGAGGTAAATAGCCTTTTTTAAAGACGTTTTTTTAACTGATAACCGAAGTTTTTAAAAATTAGTTAAGAGACTTTTTTTTTAAAAAACTAATCAATAATTTTTTTTTTAAATTATCAATCAGTAATTGATCACATAATAATATAATTAATTTAGTAAATCAGGTGATTGATCGTGGTTAATTATTGATTGATCCTAACGAGAATCACAAATTTTCAAATAAATCACTGATTGACTAAATCTAAAAAAAAAATGGCAAGTGATCATTTTGGTAATTAAAAAAAGTTAGATCATCTAATAGATTGAGTGATCAAAATAGACACTCGGCCTAATATTTTGCGTTGTTACTGTTAGTTTGGTAATACTTTTAGAGATCCCAAAATTCCTTTACATGAACTACAATACAAATATTGTGTTTGGTAAAAGTGCTCAAAAGTAAATTGCACAAATACCAATGCATTTTAATAATTGTTTGGAGAAATTAGAATTCATAACTTTTGTTTTTAGCTTCTACTTATTCTTGTGCTAAAAGTAAAAGTAAAAATTTGATCAAAAGCACAACAACTGTTTTTGAAGACCTTGATAATGGCCGACAGCAAAAGGGCAAAGACTTACTGCACTCATAGACAGATTAATATCTTCATAATCCATTTACAATATGAACATATGTAGAACCAATCTTTCTCATTTTATTTAAAATGGGTACATGTTGATAAATGAGCTCACCCGTAAAATTATCATCAGAAACCCACCTTTTTTTCTTTTTTTTCCAGAGTAGTGACAGGGACACTGATCTAATTCTAACTCACGTGTCAAATTTTTAGTTATTGATATAATCAATTGATGTGCTAGGCTCTATTTTCACCTTGTGTGGGACCAAACACGGTGTTGGATATTAAACTCAATTGTAATGCAAAGTTGCCAAATTTAAAAACAGAGCGAAAAGAGAGGAAGAAGGAAGGAAGGAAGAAAAAAATGATCCGCCGACTTGTTATTCCCATTCTTCTGTTCTCATGCCTCATCAACACAACAGCATCCAAAGCACTGATACCGAATCCCGATTGTCCGACGAAGTGCGGAAAGGTCAGCATTCCGTTTCCTTTCGGGATCAGAGAAGGGTGTTACGTCGACGAATGGTTTGAAGTTGTCTGCGGAAATAACAGCACCAGCCCACCTCCCATCTTGAAAAGTATCAATCTGGAGGTGATCAGAATTGATCTCTACGACGGAACACTTGACGTGCGATTTCCAATCACCTTTTGGAACAGCAGTGGCGGGAAAACACCGCAAGAAAGCCGCAGCTTAAAAGGAAGCCCTTTCGCCTTCGCCGAAGACAAGAACAAATTCATTGCAGTGGGCTGTGAAGGGCATGCAACGATTAGCTCAGAAATATATTCACATCAGCCAATTGTTGCGGGTTGCTCGTCCGTGTGTGCTAATAACGTTTCGGTCGACACTCGTTGCAACGGCGTGAATTGTTGCATGACCTCAATCCCCTCGAAACTGCAGGTCTTCAATGCCCGTTTTAGCATCACCTCAAGCAGTGATCAAAACAGTGAAACAGATTGCAGATACGCTTTCCTCGTCAACGAAACCTGGTTCTCACAAAGTGTCACAAATCTTTCCGCTTTGTCCGAGATGACCGACGTTCCGGTAGCGCTAAATTGGGGATTGGACGCTTCCAAACATGGTGATTCTGTAAACTCTACAGAGTCTTTTCCTCCCAGCAGATATTGCAACAGTAGCTCCAACACTTCTATTGCTTCACTCTTCAGTCCACCGCTACAGCAGCTTGTGTGTTATTGCAAGGACGGCTTTGAAGGAAATCCTTATCTTGACGAGGGTTGTCTTGGTAAAGCCCCCCTACCCTTGTCTACAAACAACTTGTATATACCAAGTCTGCCTTCCACGATGATTTTCGGAAAAAAAAAAAGAATCACTGTGCTTGTTTTTTTTACGACATTTCAGGACGGTTTTTTAAAAATCACTGTGTAATTCCCCTCTGTTTTTTTAATTATAATATGTTTTATTACTTATCGTTTTTCTGCTTCTTGTTTTTTTTTTCCCCTTTAAATCCAATTATTACTATTTTTTCAGATATCCAGGTTTTATTTGAAATAAGATCCAGTGAAATCGTGGTTTTTATGTGTACTTTTTTTCTAGAAGCAATGTTTTGTTTAAAAACAGAACTCAAATCTTGATTTTTGTTATGAAGGTTGAAAGAGAATATATATTAATTCATTTTCAGGAGATAAATTAAAAGGTAAAAATTTTACTTCTTTTATCCTAAAAAGTTAATAGATTTCCAACAAATTAATCATCTTGCTTTTGATATATAGAATAACAAATTAAATTATCAAAGCACTGTATATATTATTTCTTTTCCCGTACAACTACTTTTTGTAGCAACTATTCACAAAAAGAAAAAAGAAAAAATTACGAACAATAACTTGAATATATATATATATATACGACTTCATTATTACATAAAGATAAATATATTTACAATTATACATATATATATATATACCTACGACGCGTACAAAAACTGTTACTTCATAAAAATAATAATTATAAAACTACGACTTTATTATTTACCTCCAATAAAACTACGACTATGTTAGTTTCACTAAATCTTATTCAATCATTGGATTTCTTTGAAAAAAAAAAAGTGGAAAAATAAGAAAAATAACAAATGATTAAAAAAAGGATTGTTTAAAAAAATGGGGGTTATTTATTGGCTGGTGGATATAAAAAGGATTAAAGATAGAATTAAATTGTAGAGGTTTTAGAATAATACAAGTGGTGTAATAAGTAATAAGGGACGCATACATTTTAATTATTAGGTAAATTAAGAAAGGGGATGGAAAAAATAGATAGTGTCAATGGAGCCCCTTTACAAAAATAATCATGTCGATGCAAAATGTCATAATTTTCAAGTCTTCGTGGGCATTGAAGATAACGTTTTGCTTCTTTTTTTTTTTTGTTTTTTTGTTTTTTTTTGTTTTTGTTTTTAATTTAAGAAAGTAATTTTGCTCCTTATTATTTACCTGTTTTTATAAGATAACAAGTTAGTACATAAGTGAGAATGTGATTTATAACTTTATTAAATTTGCAAAATACATCGTTAAATTCCTGGTAAGAGACCAAAGCTGCCCCAAAAATCAAGTTCAAAGAATTTATTGACCAAAATACAATAGTACTTTAAGCACCAAACTGGTACAATTCTAATAATTCAGGAACTAACAGCATCAAAAACCCTAAATTTATCTCAGAACCTCTGTTCTCTACACCTCTGTGGTTTCCAACTTACAATGTTTTTAGTTTCTTTTTTAGTTTTTATGAAAGGTCAGATAGCAATTTCACTTAGAGAAAATAGAAACTGTGTCTTATGTTGTTTTTAATATATCAACTGTTGAGATTGTCAATCCCATATTTTTGTTGACGTTTAATATCAAAAAACCAAGTAACTCAAACATATTTGTTTTTCGCAACTTATGTTTGAATTTTATATCCAGATATTTGTTGCAGCTGGTTACGAATTTAATTGTCAAATTAAATTTTGAATTTGTTGCCCTCATAGTTTTTTTTCTTCTCCTTAGAGCTTAGAGGTTTTTCATTATGCTAAGTAACTATGTCGATCGTGTTAAATAATTATTTGAATAATTATTTATTTTTTGCAAATTATTAGTATACTTACCAAACAAAAACAAAGGGTTACCAACTGTATATATGCCTGCATTTTTCTATGATAAACTAACTATAGAAGTTTAAAACAAATAGTCGTGTGAGTAAGCAAGCTATATTAATTATTGATTAGTTTTTCTAAAGAAAACAAACTAATTTAATTTCTTCGCAATATTTCAGATATTGATGAATGTAAACCTGGAGGTTCCAAGCGACCATGTGGAGATTACGCCGAATGTAAGAACACCATTGGGAGCTACAAATGCGAGCCAAAGTGCAAAAATTTGGTGGTCCCTTTAGGTATGCCTTTTGATGCTCTAAATTAAAAGGTTATTATGTACAGACGTTTCATGAACTTCTCCAATTTATCAATTTAATTCTTGAAATTTTTTTCCCTTAAAAATTAACCTTCTGAACTTATAATTATTGATACTATTAGTCATTTTTGCTTATGTTCATTAAAATTTAGTTGTTTTTTTACACGTCATTTGCATGTGATAGTCCAAAAAGATCATTGTTGGTCATTTTTATTTCATTTCAATACAAATTTATTTTAAATTTTAGGTTTAAGTGTGTGTTATAATTAAATAGGGGTTTAATTGTCAAGAAAATAAATAAAGACTAAATTGTCAAATTCAAAAAGTTCATGTGGTGTCTAAAAAAACAAATTGAAATCAAATCTAGTCTATTAGGTATGGTGATTATCTGGTAGAGTATCAAAGTCAAACTTGTAAAATGAAAGTTGCCATATTTGGCCAATTTGTTTTTCTACTTCTTTGTATACATAAAGGTTAGAGGCCAACACTCTGATGAGAATTTGTCTCCAATTTTATGTGCTAGAACCCTGGTTCAGGAACTTTAATTCTAGAAAAAAAAAAAAAAAAAAAAAAAAACCCCAACATTTATGCGTCCGCAGCTTAAAATTAAAGAGAGAGAGAGAGAGACAGAGAGAGAGAATTGCAGGCATTTCCTGATTTATGATAATATTATATAGTAACACTCTCTTAACCAACCATAATCAAAATGATATCCTTTCTGGGATAGTAATACCTCTTCTTAGTCAAAAGTAACAAACTATTCCTATTTGGAGATAGAACTTTTTGCAACATCTCTTATTCAACTAGAAACCATGACATACATCTTCTAAAACATGAGAACAAAAAGTTTCTACAGGGTTAAAATTTAAACAAAAAAAATGTCACCTTAATTATACATGATTTACTATTAACACTACTACAAAATACGGATACCACGACGGTTTTTAACCGTCGTGGTAATATTTTCACGACGGTTTTCTAACCGTCGTGGAATCCAGAGTCGTGGAATCTTTTTGGATTCCACGACGGTTAAAAAACCGTCGTGGAATGGGCAAAAATAGTGCTTAAATATGGACATTTAAGAACATACCACGACGGTTCTACGTAAAAAACCGTCGTGGTAGGACCCCCTACCACGACGGTTTTTTGACCGTCGTGGTAGGTAACAATGAAAAAAAAAAAAATTACGAATTCGTTTCATTTTCTCAAAAACATTTAAATCACAAAATCAACACTTTTTTCCGGAAAATTCTCAAATCCGTGCCTTACCCAAGCAATTTAATTCAAATCTAAAACATAACTATAATGAACAATCATCAAAAATGTAGGGGACGGATTTTGACCATTTCGGATGGAATATTCCTAACTCAACAATCTACGAAATTAACATTTTGGACGGAACATTTTATCAACAACCACAATCAATAAAATCAACATTTCGGATGAAAAATTTCCAAATCCGTGTATTACCCAAGCAATATACATTACAACTTATCGGCTTGTCGAGCGTGGGTACGGGCGAAGTGTGGTGAGAGAGAGAGGGAAAGCTGCGTAAGTTCCTTGGTGGACCCATCGGAGAATGGTGGAGGCCGCGTGAGTGGTGGAGAAGGCCATCGGAGAATGGAGCCAAGAGAAAAATTTGAGAGGTAAAATAAAGAGAGGAGGCGTGGTGAGATAGAGCGAGTTTTTTGAGATTCGGCAATTTTGGGTATGGAGTTCGAGTGTGTATCAGAGAGTGAAAAAGCCTCGGAATGTAATGGGGTGGGAAAGATGGTATTTTTTTGGGTTTTAATACATGCTCCAAAAAATTAAATTTAATTCAAAAATTTTCAAAATTCCCGCTTAGTACCTAACACGACGGTTTTTGAGGAAAACCGTCGTGGTATGTTCACCTACCACGACGGTTTTTGTCAAAAACCGTCGTGGTAGAGTCCAAAAATAAAAAAATAAAGAAAAATTGTGAAAAAAGACCATTCCACGACCGTTTTTAAAAAACCGTTGTGGAAGCCGAAGCTTCCACGACGGTTATAAAAAACCGTCGTGGAAGCTTGCAAAATGCAAAAAAAAAAAAAAAAAAAATTTTTTTTTTACCTTCCACGACGGTCTTTGACCGTCGTGGAAGCCGAAGATTCCACGACGGTCAAAGACCGTCGTGGAAGGTAACCTTCCAACCTTCCACGACGGTCAACCTTCCACGACGGTCTTTGACCGTCGTGGAAGGTAAAAAAAAAAATTTTTTTTTTTTTTTTTTTTTTTTTTTTGCATTTTGCAAGCTTCCACGACGGTTATTAAAAACCGTCGTGGAAGCATGCTCTTCCACGACGGTTTTTTATAACCGTCGTGGAAGCTTCGGCTTCCACGACGGTTTTCGGAAACTCTGTTCCGCTCCATGTTTTTGCTGTATTTTTCACGACGGTTTTTTAAAAACGGTCGTGGAAGCTCCGTCGTGAAATCCACATTTTCTAGTAGTGTAAAGGGTAATTGAGTAAAAAATTTATATAATTCAACTTATATGTGTAATATATATGATTTATTCCATTCAATTTTTGATCTTTTTTCAGTAAAAGTTAAGAGTGCGTAGGATTCTTTTCCATGTTCTTGGGTCAAGGTGAAAAAGTGACTCTGGTTCGACAGAATTTATGAAATTTATGCTTATATGTTGGCATTTCCCATTTTCATTCCAACTGGATTTTGACATGATAAATTGTCTTGATTTATGCACACAAAATAATAATATTAATAATGTGCATGTATAACTTACTTGACAAAAAGTTATACTCTTCAGTAATTAAATTGTTATCTAATTTGTGCAGGTATTGTCAGTGCGGTTGCAGCAATGCTTTTAGTTCTCAACTTTCTACTTTATCGCATAATTTGGATAATATTTAAGTGATTATTTTAGTTTTTTTGCATGAAAATTAATTTCCATTTCAATATATTTCCTTAACATTTAACAAAATAATGAATTTAGTTATAAAATATGCACCTCATTAGTGCGTTTGTTTGTAAATATTGTGAAAGAACAATATAAATAATATTAGTATGTGTTTTATATAATAAATATTAAATCATCTTGATTTTATTATGAAATATAATTTTTGAATTTAGATAATTATTATTGTATTTTATTTTTGAATTAAAATTTTTTGTTCATAACGTTGTTTATATATTCTACGTTATAAAAATTGCAATTACAGTTTTATACGTGCATTGCACGCATTGGATAACTAGTACCGTAAATAATAACACATCACTAAAACATATCTAAAAAATTTAAAATGTGATTCTCGTGGACCCCACCGTATTATTATGCATCTCTCTATTGTCTCTTCCATGTAAGGAGTTTCTTTCCTTCCTTCTATATGTCCGTCGGTGAGAAAGATTTGAATCAACACAACAAGTTACAACCTACGAGAATAAAGGGGGAAAAAAAAACTAAAGATTGAAACCTTTTTCCTTTTTTTTTTTTTTTTTTTTTTGTCTGAGAAGCATTGAAACCCAGGTTACATTTGCTATATCATCTCTGTTTTACAAGAAAGTTTTACATTATATATGATTCGAACAAAAAGACATATATAGCAAAGGAAAAAGGAGCGCTAGTTAAAAAAAGAAAGCAAAGGACAAATTGAGAATTTGTAGACTTGGTGATTCTATGTCCATTGTTATTATTATTTTTGGATAAATATTAAGGAATGTAGTGAGATAAGTGAAAAGTAAATGAAAAATATTTGAGTTGAGTGTTTGGTAAGGAGGAAAAGAGAATGAAAAGAAAATAAGAGAAAAAAAACAATTATAATGGATCCACTATTTTTATTCCTTCTAAAAGTGGGTGAAAAATACAAATCCATTTACATACGATCAAATTTTATTTTTTTTGTCATTGCTATTTTGAAGTAAATAATATAAATAAATATATAATATAGTAATTTTACAAATCTATGATTTTCTTTACTTCCTATCTATTAAACAATCTAAAGGAAAACTAATTTATTTTCTATCATTTCAATTTTTCATCTTTTATAAGTTTTTTCTCCCTCATATTTTCTTTCCTTCCTACCAATGCTTTTCAATTTTTTTGTTACTGTTAAGAAATAAAAAATTCAGAATTCAAACCTTGGATTATACATTCACACACTTGACATCCAATCACTTAAGCTTGCCCCAAATGGCATTGCAATACTTTTTTATTTAATAAAAAATTATTTTGCTAATATGTCCTCTTTTATTTTTACATTTTCAAGTCACCTAGTAATTTTTCTCTTTTTCTCCCTCTCTTTCCACTCACCTGCTTTTTCTCTTTCCTCTGCTTGTTGTGGTTCCAAATCCTCAGTTAAAAAAAAAAAAAAAAAGAAAAGAAAAAAGAAGCCCAACGAATATTCTTTCTCACTCCTCCTATTCCAAGTCCTTCCATTATTGCAACACGGCAATGATGGAGAATTATTCACCTCGCAAAGTTTACTTTGGAGATTCCATTTTAGCTCTTTAATTAGGATCGGTGTGAGGTTTTATGATAGTGTTGGAAACTTGCTAAATTAGTTAATTATGTACCAACTGATATAAAAGTGATTATCATTTCTTTGTGACATGTTTGCAGATAAATATGATGATTATATGTACATATGTTTCTTCATCAATAATATCTGGATGTATAGAGGGGAAAAAGGGTTTACAGCCAGATATCTAGTTGTATACTTGTGTGTACCTATATGTTCCATCATGTGCTGTTGACACAATGTTCAAACATAAAGACGGAGAAAGCAAAGGAAAAAAAATGAGAATTTTGAGACTTTTAGAGGTAAATTAAATAGCCTTTTTCAAAAACCTTTTTTAACTAATAGCCGAAGTTTTTAAAAATTAGTTAAAATACTCTTTTAAAAAAAAAATAATTAATCAATTTTTTTAAATGATCAATCAGTAATTAATCACATAATAGTATAATTAATTTAGTAAATCAGGTGATTGATCATGGTCAATCATTGATTGATCCTAACGAGAATCACAAATTTTCAAATCAATTACTGACTATTTTGTTAATTGAAAAAAGTTTGCTCATCTTTTAGATTGAGTGAATAAAATAAGCACTCAGCCTAATATTTTGCCTTCTTAGTGCTTGTTTAGTAATACTTTTAAAGGTTCCAAAAGTCCTTTACATGAACTATGATATAAATATTGTGTTTAATAAAAGTACTCACATGAATGGAAAACGAAAAAGAAAAATTTCCCACTCTAAACTCTCTTTTTCTCCTCTTCTGGTTTTTTAATTAATTAATTAATTATTTATTTATTTATTTTTTTATAAGCCTCAGCCATCAGCTCCTTCTAAGCCTCAGCCACCGCCTCCTTCTAAGCCAATTTCCCATTATTTTATATTTTATTTTTCTTTCTTTTCTTTTCTTTCGGCTGCAGCAGCAGCTAGCATCGGAGCAAGGCATGGGGCCCACGTCGACAGGTAGCGAAAACCGGTCGAATGAAGCAATTGGGCTCGACGCGTGCACGGACGAACGCTGGGTCGCGTGACACCGGATCAAGCAGCTGCTGAAGGACTTGACACACGGCAGAGCCGTGCTTAGAGCTGCCTGTGGAACACACTCGCGATCTGGGCATTCTCCTCCCTCATCGGACGGTCGAAATGGCGTGTGGGAGCGCGTGTTGGATGCTCGTGAGTGCTGGAAAGCTGCATACGAATTTCTCTAAGCAATTTTTAAGAACCCGTTTGATGTCAAAGTTTAAACTTAAGATTTAAACTCAAATTTTTATCTTTTTATAAAAAAATTTTTTATCTTTTCTTAAAAAGTTTTTTATTTTTTCTCAAAAGTCAACAAAAGTTATTATTCAAATTTAAAAATTTTAACTCAAACTCATTTATCAAACGGACCTTAATATTTTGACCCCTTTTAAATTCCAAATTGTTAATTTTTTTCTATAAACATAATTAGATTACACATTTAGAATAACATAATGATTCTGGAAAAATCAAAATAAATGATTTGATTATAGCAAAAATATAAGCTTTAGAATACCAAAATAACTCTTTAAAAATAGAGTTATCATAATTCTTGTTTCTAAATGCTAACAATAATGAAAGAAACGAAATAAAATCCATATTATATATTATTTTTGACACATCTCTTATATTATCTATTCAAACATAACCGTTCATTTTTAATTCATATAGTTCAACCAACTACACATTTTTAATACACATCTTCAAAATTTTAACTTTAAATTAATGTTTCAAACGGATCGTGCAACATTGGAACTATAATGTCAAGAATCCATCCTCAACTATACATCTATTTACCAAAAAAAAAAAAAAAAAACCTCAAGCGTCAACTATCATCAAGTCATCTTTCAACCAAAATAAACAAAATAAATTAAAACTATCAAGTCATCGTGGCAACAATGTAAAATTAAAAAAAAAATCGTTTTGACAAATAAGAAAAAAAAAAAAAAGATCATCTGAGATAAAGAAAATGATTCACTAGGAAAAAAAAAACACTATGAATGTGGCTTCATATATAAATAAATTGTGTAAATCAAACTTTACAATTCAAATAAGAAATTAATATGTGTTTAAAACATTGCAACATTAGTTAATAAAAAATACTAGGATACCAACTCTAATTCAATTTTTGAGTATCAAGCTATGTGACATATGGGTTGTCATTTTTTTATTAATAAGTATTTAAAGTATTGTTATATCAATTGATTACATTTCCAATAAAAATATAACACATGAGTTGGTACTCAAAAAGTTAAGGTTAAAATTGGTGTCTCTATCATTATATATCTATTAATCAGAATATGAAACATGAATTGAACTCAAAAATTTAGTATTAAAATTGATATGTCTAGCACTACACTTCAAATAAATACAAAATCTAATCTAAATATCTAACTAGGTAATTAAATAATTCAATCTAATCTAGATAACTACAAAAATAAATAAATAGATAAATAAATGCATGTAATTTTTTTTAAAGGGCAATTATTTATATTCTCATTTGTCCCTTTTTGTTTTTGTTTTTTTCGCTAGAATTCTCACATGTCCCCTTCATGCAAATAAATGCACTGTGTGGAAAATCATGCACTAATGGGACAAAGCGTCAAGACTCAAGCGTCAACTATCAAGTCATCTTGGCCAAGGAAAAAAAAAAAAAAAAAAAAGCCCTCTTGACCACTTATTAAGTGGAAAAAAAGGGCATCTCGGCAAATGTAAAGAAAGAGCTGGCTGCTTAGAAAGCCCTTATGATTAATTAATTAATTATATTTATCAATAAAAATATAATATATAAATTAATATTTAAAAAGTTAATATTAAAGTTGGTGTCCTTATTATTATATATTTATCAATCAAAATATAAAATATAAATTAGATTAAAAATTAATATTAAAATTGATATATATAATATTATTCTTCAAATAAATACAAAATCTAATCTAAATATCTAACTACGTAATTTAATAATTCAATCTAATCTAGATAACTACAAAAATAAATATATAGATAAATAAATGCATGCAATTTTTTTTAAAGAGCAATTATTTATATTCTCATTTGTCCCTTTTTGTTTTTTTTGTCTTTTTGCTAGAATTCTCACATGTCCCCTTCATGCATAATAAATGTACTGTGTGGAAAATCATGCACTAATGGGACAAAGCGTCAAGACTCAAGCGTCACCTATCAAGTCATCTTGGCCAAGAGAAAAAAAAAAGTTTTGTTGACCAATTATTAAGTGGAAAAAAAGGGCATCTTGGCAAATGTAAAGAAAGAGCTGGCTACTAATAAACCCGACATGATTAATCAATTGTCTTCCGGAGCTCACTATCATACGAGAGCTCACTACCGTACGAGATAGTTCACTCAAACTATGAGATTGAATATAGTTACTCCAAATATAATAGACATTGTTGAAGCAAAGTGGGGAGAAAATCACACTCAGAAATTCTTGAAATCTACAGTCCAATTTTATCTTCTATTTTTATTTTTTATTGCTCAACGTATCTACGTGCAATATACTGGGTTGATGGTACTTATGAAGTCAGATTATAATTTAATTCAACGTATAGTGCAAAGTAGTACTTAAAGATAAATACAAATTGATAAAAGGCAAATATTGTTCCCCAAGACATGTTACTAACCAAAAACAATATTTTGTGTATTTGTATTAGTTATCCTAGACTTCGAGTTTCCCTGTATTCCAGTGTTCATTGCCTAGAGATTTTTTTTTTTTCAACACATTTGGGGATGGAGGTATTTGAACTTTTATCTTATAGTAGAGTCAGATGTGAAATTAGCTTATACTTGCAATCATGCTTAGGGGTAATTTAGATGATTGGGTTATTGGTAACATGGTAAATTTGTGGTGACATTATCAAGGGTTAATTTTAATAATAGCACATCCAAGAATAATTAATTTTAAATTTAACATCACTTTTTTAGACTTTTATATCTAGCGCCGTTAAATCAGATTTTGTGGGTCTCATGTTTTTACTCTACCACATTTATCCTCAACAGAAATCCACATTTATGCATATGAATTTTTAGTCAATATTTCTAAAAGTAATTATCACAATTGCTCTACGGGCCACAACAGAAATTATCAGAGGTATACTTATAATTATTATATAGAGACGCCATTTGTTAACAAAGTACATTTTCCTTAAAAAAAACAAATGAAATGTTTTCTTTCTCCTTTTTAGAAATATAACCAAAGAGTATTGTTGTTTCATTTATTCATCTTCTCGCGCTTGCTAAGCAACAACGGCGGAGATAGAAAATAATTCTAGCAGGAGCGTTATTTGAAAAGGAGAATTTCTTTTTTCAAAGGAAGATGTAATAATATATTTTAATTATTGAGTATGGGCATAATGAAATTTTTTTCAATAAAATCGGCCCATTGTACATAGATTATAGAAGTAGATTAACATATTAAAATTAAGAGAGACAAAATTGCAAATTTTCTTTTAGAATGAAGACACAATTGAAATTAAAAATAAAAATAAAAAAAAAAAGATCAAAGATCAATAAAAATCAATTTTCAAAAATATAAATGGGGGCCACTTATTTGCATGTGGCTACGCCACTAATAAACAATATCTCAAATATTTTCACTAATATCCTCACACATCTCCCTCTTATCAAAACTATTTGTTAAACTAAAGGGGTTGAGACATATGAGATGAAGTCATCTTGGCAACAATGTGAAAATAAATAAATAAATAAAAGTCTTGACAAATTATCCAGAGAAAGGAAAAGTCATCGTGACAAGCGTATAGAAAGAGCTTATTGACCAAAAAGAGTTAATCAATTATCTTAAATTAGTGGTCCTAGTTTTTAGGTTCGTTATTCACTGAGGCTCACTCGATAATTTCATTCAATCTACCAATTTATTTTAATTTTAAAATGAGAATCTAAACTCTATAACTTATAATAGAGTTACTCTCATGAAATTATGTCCACAACTATACCGAGTTACACTCAGTAGGATAGGCCACTGAACCAAATCTGACCAAAAAAAAAAAAAAAAAAACGAGAAATTCTTGAAATTTACACTCCATCTTTATCCTTTTTTTTTTCCTCTCTCTCTCTCTTAAGATCTATATCTGGGGTTGGTGGTACTTACCATCTCAGATTATTCATTATTTAGTGTAGTAACCAAAAACTAGGTGCACTTTTATTAATTAACCCAAACTTTCAATTTCCATATATATTGCAGAACAGAGAAGCAGAGTCAAAACAGGGAAAGAAGGAAAGTTAGAAACGGTCCTCCAACTTGTTATTCACATTCTTCTGTTATCATGCCTCATTGTTGCTGCAGAATCCGAAGCACCGATCGATGGCGAAGGAAAACTGTCAAGAGTAATGATAAGAAAGATCCTGTGATTCGACATTCATAGCCTTTGTGGTTTAAAAGAAAATTTCTTGGTTCTAAAATGTATGCCCCCACACATACCGGTTTGTAGAAAGAGTCATAATAAGAAAGATCCTGTGATTCGAGTTCACGAAGATTCATGAAAGTTTTAATTGCTCAACATACCTATACGCTATGATAAATTATATGTCTTATTGTAAATATCATCACGTGTTAAAAGTCCATCTCTCCGCGCTTTTGCCTGATTTTTACAATCCCAGATCCCAACCTTTTGGTGAAGAGGGTGAACAGACTTTTTAAAGCAATTTATAGTGCTATTTGCTCTTATATGCCTAGAGATTCGTTTCTTGCCACTGCTTGAAAATTTCCTGCACTCGTTTAAGCTAAATTGTGATGTGGCTTTGGTTTACAAGGATGAAAAAGTGGCAATTTTCCTCACATTCGTATAAAATGGAACTAATTGTAGGAGTGGAGGGCATACGTTTATTCATCTATATATAATATTTGGTTGTATATTTGTGCGTACATATATGTTTAATTTATCTTAATGTGTATTAAAAAACCTTATAAGCGTTTATAGCACTCCGTCTGGATCGGAGTTTCTTTTTTGGTACAATTTAATAAGCTTTTTATATTGTTTTTCACACAAAAATTTAAATTTATTTTTTAAATCTATAATCTAAACGGATCAATTAATATTAGCCTGATTTTTACTTTTTTTTTTCCCTCGTTCGCATCCGAGCACATCTGGTATGATTATTTAAGCACGTGATCACTTAGTACTAGACTTTGATGACTTGGAGAGAGGGGAAAATTTATTATTATTATTTTTTGATACACGCTTTTAAATATTCATATTGGTTCCGAGGTTTCAAGGAAAGGACAAAGAAAGCAAAGGAAAAAGGTGCAGTTTTTAAAAAGAAAGCGAAGAACAAAGTAAAGAAAAAATATTTTCTTTTTTGATGAATAAAGTAAAGAATTTGTAGACTTGGTGCTTTGTATGTCCATTATTGTTGAAGACCTTATGATAATGGGGGACAACAAAAGGACAAAGGCTTCTGCACTAGTTCGTCCTTTTAGAAGACTCACTATCCACAATGCTTGGCGATGAAAGATAAGGTTGAATTGAAAAGGCACACGGGATACATGTTTTAGATTTAGAGTGAAGAAAATTAATTTTGGATTTGAAACGTCATATCAAAATTATGGACAAAATAGTTTGCTAAATTAAAAAGATTAAAGTGGCTTGTGAGATGTGAGATGGAGTGTCACATCATATATCATGTAGATTAATTCTAAAAAAATAGATATTAAAATTAGTGTTTTTAATAATATTCTTGCATTATTGTTAAAGGTACTATCTTAGTGACAAATGCATGCAAGTAAAAAATTTTCTGGGATTACTCAAGAGTTTAATAAGCTAGTTTAGAACTCTGTTGTTGGGACTACTTTAGGGGATTGAACTAGAAGATTTAGAGATTTAGGTTCTCCATCCGATATCCGGGAGGTTTTGTTTTAAATTAATAAGATGATTATGCATGAGTCCCATTAAAAGGAAAAAAAATAAAAAAGGAAAAGAAAAAACTAGCTAGTTTACATGGTTTCATAATGGACAAAGACAAATGAGAGGTGCCTAATAAATAATACCTTATACTTTAAACAGTGATCTTACTTTAGTGGCTGATCACGTGACAGGTCCCATATCTTAGGGTGATGACAATGAAATGGGTCTGGGGTAGGGTAGATATGTCGCCAATCAGTCTTATGAATTAAAATAGATTCCGTCACCATTTTTTTAAATTAAAACTATTTTCATATCCACTCTATTAACCCTATTTAATCAATAAAGGTGAGGAGGGTTGATCTTCACCATGAGTTTAGAATAATCATGAGAATCTTATTTGTCTTATTAACTATTCTTATTTTCATGAAACAAATAAATAAATAAATAATAAATACACCTATATATAAGGTATTAAGTTAAAATAAATGATTTAAACAATAATTATCACTTTTTATATATTATATATCATATAACTTCATATTTCAAATCATATACGTTGTGAAATATTGTGCGCAACATATTTAATTGAAAATTAGATAAAAGTAAACGTGATGGGTAAACATTTAATTAGTAATCAAATAATTATTGCGAGACGATAACTTTTCTTACTACTTTATTGCTTGTTTACAATAACATTTACTTGCATACTTGCGGTAGAAAATCTTCAATAAAATATGCAAATTTTGGTTTACAATGATGGTTCTAAACGGCCCTTAAAATTTTTATATTTGATACAAGGTTTCAACAAAAGGATAAAGAAAGCAAAGTAAAAAGGTGCTGTTTTTTAAAAAAGAGAGCAAACGGACAAAGTAAAGAATTTGTAGACTTGGTGCTTTCTATGTCCATTATTGAAGAACTTATGATAATGGGCAACGACAAAAGGACAAAGACTTGTGCACTTGCACTTCCTTTACGAAGACTTATTATCCACAACGCTTAGTTCTAAAAAATTGAGATTAAAATTGGTATTTTCTATATTATTCTTTGACTATTGTTGAAGATACGGCCTTAGTTAGAAATGCATGCAAATCTAAAAAATTTTCTTGGACTACAGAAGAGTTTAACGAACTAGTTTACACACACACACACACACAAAGGCTAATACACTAAAACACTTATAGGGTGTTTGGTTGGTTAGTTTGAGTTGAAATATTTTAGTTGTAATAGTAAATTTTTTTGAATTTTCAGAAAAGACAAAAAACTTTTTGAAAAAAAGACAATCTTTTTGAGAAAAAGATAAAAAAAGTACAGTTTGAGTTGGAATGAAATGATGAGGCAAACAAAAAAAACAAGCCAACAACACTAGAAATGCTAAAAGACAAAGAAAAAAAAAAACCGAGCCAACATACCAAAGCATGGAAATGATTACCATGTTAATATGATTTGTGCTCAAAATTTAAGTAATTAGAAGAAAAACGAAGAAATACTAAAGGACCTTTTAAAATAGAAAACCTTAAATTTTTAATAGATTTTTAAGGTTCTTTATGTTATAATAAAAATTTTAGTTTAAATTAAATTTTTAGTATTTATACTAATTACACATTAGCTTTAAGTGGACGAAATATGACAAAATTGGTTTTTTGCTAACATTTTAAAGTTCAAGGTTCGTAAGCACTAGTTTTCAAAGTTCACAAAGGGGGGCAAAGTTAGAAAGGTACTAAAGTTTGGGAGATAAAAATAAAGTTTGTCAAATATTAAGTGGACGAAATATCACAAAAATAGTGTTTTCGCTAACAATTTAAAGTTTGAAAGGTGTTTTTGTTAACAGTATAAAGTTTGAAAGGGTGTAAGAATCATTTTTCAAAATTCGTAGGATAAAATTACAAGAGTACTAAAATTCAAGGGATAAAAAGAAAATTTTTCCTCTTTTTATTTTTGTTATTATTACTTTTGGGAAAATTATAAGAGTACTAATATTCAGGGGATAAAATCAAATCTTCTGCCTCAATCTTCCCCTTCTCTCACCGTCCTCTTCCTCCTCCTTTTCAAGCCCTCATACTGCAACATGGAAATGATGAAATATTTTGTTTGGAAAGTGTTACACGCCACGAGTCGGAAACTTATCTTTCCTTACCAAAAAAAACTTCTTTTCCTCACCTTGGAAGATATCTAAGCCACGCGGGAGCGGAAATAATTATGGCCTCGACTAAATGAAATCTCAGGATAAGCCCATAGGCTAAAAAGTTTGGGGGCAACGCCCAAAGGCTATTATCCATAGATTCAAATTATCTGTCTAATTTTTAATATCATGAATAGTGTCTAATCAATAGTATTATATCACGTTATCTTAAATAATATGAAATGCCTTATAACTGAATTTTTTGTAACTTAAAAATCTAACTTCATGTGCGTGATGTCGAAGACATAAGTGGACATGGCAAAGTATCATATTGATGAAATGCATGTGCCTGTGAGATTTGAATTGGAAAATCTCGGATATGAAAATTTCAAGCATAATAAACCGAGGATTTATCTTCTCAGGATCACAGATGAAATTTAAACAGATAGAAATGAATAGTTTTTAGCTTGTATTTTCTTTATTTTGGATTTATTATAATCATCCAAAGGGGTGGGACCTATGTTTAAAGGCTATTTTTTTCTTTTGGAGAACTTACTGTGCATTGTCTGCATTCATTAGTTCAAAGCTCTTATTTTGAGAAAGGACGTAACCCAAGATATTTCAGTGAGCCAAGGACGTAAACAGATATAAATTTCATGTGTTCTCTACTTTTCTATCATTTATTTTGTACTATTCATCATGAGTGATATGTGATGAGGTTAAATTTGTGCCGACGAATTTTCAACATCAAGTTGAAGGTCTTTTTTTTTTTTTTGGTTGTAAAATATTGCTTTTTCTATTCGGAAATTGCATTTCGGCTCTTTAAATGGTTTCTATGAGGTTTTACACTGTTTTTCTGTAAACTGTTGATTCCCCCCCCCCCCCCCCCCCCCTTTCGCTTCGGTTTTGAATTTTGTTTCTAATTTATGTGTATGGATGTTAAAGTTTAAACTTACTCAATAGTTTCCCCTCGAAGAGGAAACACAAAACTTTTCTAAATTAGTTATTTATGTACCCACTGATGTTGACTCATTATCAATTTTCTATTGCAAATATGACGTACCGATTATATACACTGCTGATGGTTGCATTGGATAAGATTCGTATTTAAGGTGGATGATTCGTATCATTTCTTCCATTCCTTTACGATTTAAGGATCGAGACAAAAAATTTTGTCAACGAGATTGTTTACCGGTGATAGTGCCTTGTTTATTGGTGGAAAATGCTTTAAATGGTTTGATTACATCCTTAGTAAGATGTTTGCATAAATTATAATGTGTGTATGCTTGCTATGTATGCAAAAAATAATGCTAATTACGATATTAACTCTAATTTTAACTTTTTATTATAAGCCTACATGGCATTTATTCTACATCATACGCCACCTCACCGGTCATCATTTTTAACATAACAAATTGTATTCTACAATTTATTTTTTATTATTCATTGTGATGATATGTGATGATATTGAATATTTGTGTTGACAAATTTTCATCATCAACATAAAGTCTTATTTCTTGAAATTCTGCTTTTTCTTTTTGGAAATTCCATTTCGTCGTTCTTTAAATAGTTTCTGTGGGGTTTAGACTACTCTTTTTTTTTTTTTTTTTTTGGTTTTGTTTTTATTTTCACTTCGGTTTTGATTTTTTTTTTTTTTAATTTGACTGTATGGAAGCTCAATAGTTTCCCCTCGAAGAGGAAAAACAAAACTTTTCTAAAATAGTTATTCATGTACCTACTGATGCAAAAAGTTACTTATGTACCCACTGATGCAAATAGTTATTTACTAGTTTAATGTCCGTGCGTTGAGAGGAAAATAAATAGACAAATAAATAAAAAATTAAATAACATTTAATAATAACAGTTAGTTACGATAAATAATATAATTATAATAAGTTTCCAAAAACATAAACCCAAAAAAAAAAAGGTATTCAATAGTTCTCTTTATATTTCCATTCTAAACCATCATCACTGTAAGTTAGAAAAAAAAAAAAAACATAAATCAAAAGGCAAAAAATAAAATATATAAATCTGGGGCCAAAAAAAAACAGTTAGAAATAACTTATGAAAATAAAAAACAAAACAAAAGAAAGCAGAACATATCTATATTTTGTTCCATCTTTTTGTCCCTAATTTTTTAGGATCTCTCTCAATTATAAAAATATAAACTGATAATAATAATAATAATATAAAAAACATTTCTCCAGTGATGTAGAGATAGAGATAGATAAATAAAATGATCACGATAATTAAAAACAAAAACAGGAAAAAAAAAACAAAAGGAAAAAAAAAAACTCAAAAGGGAAAAAAAAAGATTAAAGAAAAATAACAAACCAAAAACAGATTCTATTATTTTTTTATTGTTTTTTACAAACAAAAAATTAACAAATAAATTTGGTTAGATTATATACATGCAAAATACAAAATTTAACTATAACATCTAAAAAAATAAAACCCAACAAATGAAAAAGCTAAAGAAACCTAGCACAAATCACAAAAAGAGAATAAAAAAAATTAAATCGGAAATGTGGAAACAAAATCATTAAAAAAATTATAAAATAACAAGAATACGAGGAAAAGATGAATAAAAAACTGACTCTAAAGTTTAAATCTCAGAAAGCCAAAAAAAAAAAAAAAAAAAAAAAAACAAAACAAAAGGAAAAAAAAACTCAAAAGGGAAAAAAAAAATAAAAAAAAATAAAAACAGATTCTATTATTTTTTTATTTATTATTTTTTACCCAAAAAAGAAAAGAAAAGAAAAAAATTTCAGTTCGATTATATATATACAAACATTGCACTCTAACATATTTTCAAAGAGCAAAATCGAAAATGCACATTAAAAAGGTAACAAGGTTCAGTTCCTGTAACTATCAGAAAAAGCAACTACAAAGAGGATAAAATCATCCATAAATAATTTTAGAAAGATAAATTTGTCCTAACACTGTAGCAAGCTGTAAAAGTAACTAAAGCTCAATGACAAAATTGCTAATTGACCCAAAAAAAAAAAAGAGGATAAAGCTAGCATAATACTGTAACAAAGAAAAAAATAATTGATAATAAAAAATAAAAAAATCATAACACTGTAAAAAAAAAAATACAGTAAAACTTTTGTTTCCTTTTACTATATAATAATAAATAATAATAATAATGGACCCAACTGATGTAAGTGAATATCATTTCTCTATTGCAAATATGACTTACCAATTACATATGCTGCTGATGGTTGCATGAGATAAGATTCTTATTTAAGGTTGATGATGAAAAGATTTGATGCAGACCTTTTTTTTTTTTTTTTTTAAGTATGTTATATAAATATTTTTTTATACATGGTTCCAACAAAAAGACATATATATAAAGGAAGGACAAAAGAGTGTAGTTTAAAAAAAAAAAAAAAAAAAAAAAAAAAAAAAGCTAAGAACGAACTCAGAATTTGAAGACTTGGTGCTTATATGTTCATTGTTATCATTATTTTTTTTTTTTATAATTATTTTCTATGTCCATTACTGAAGACATTGATAATGCACCTAAAGCGGCAAAAGGACAAAGACTTTCTGCACTTATACGTCCTTTTCGGAGACTTAGTATTCACGATGCTCGGCAATGTAAAATATAAACTCGATTTTCCACTAAAAGATTACATATCCATCCCATGCACCACCGCAACATCTTTTTATTTTTATTCTCTTAATATTAAGAAATAAAAAATTCAGAATTTAAACTCCAATTATACATTCACATGCTCACATACTCACACATCCAATCACTTAAATTAGCCCCACATGACATTGCACACTTTTAATTTAATAATAAATATTTTACAAAAATGCCCTAATTTATTTTTACATTTACAAGTCACCAAGTTTTTCTCTGTCTTTCCTATTCTCCCGCTTTTTTCTTTCCTCTTTTTCTTTGTTGTTGGCAAAACCATCAAATTCATTTAAAAAAAAAAAAAAAAAAAAACCCAACAAATATTCTCTCACAGTCCTCTTCCTCCTCCTATTCCAAGTGCTTGTAACATGACAAGGATGGCAAATTTTATTCAGAAAGTTTACTTTGGAAATTCTGATTTTTCTATTTGGAATTTCCATTTTAGCTCTTTAATTTGTATGTATAAGATTTTATGACTGTGTTGCTGTGAATTATTGATTTAATTTTTTTTTATTTTCAGTTCGGTTTTGAATTTTGGGGGTTTTTTTTTTTTTTTTTCCTGATTTATCTGTGTGGATGTTAAATTTCAAAAACTTGCTCAATAATTTCCTCTCGAAAAGGAAAATAGAAAAACTTGCTAAATTAGTTATTTATGTACCAAATGATAGAAAATGATTATCATTTGTCTGTGACACTTTAGCATGTATGTATATGTATATGTATACATATATATATGTATATGTATATGACGATCATTTGTACATACGTTTCTTCATCTATCATATCTGGTTGTTTGAAATTATTGTTGACACAATGTTTCAACATAGAGACAAACATAGCGAAGGAAAAAGTGAGGATTTTGAGACTTGGTTCTTCCATGTCTGTTATTGAAGACCTTGATAATGGCCTACAGCAAAAGAGCAAAGACTAAGACTTACTGCATTAGTAGCGGGATTCATATTTTTTAATCCACATATGTATATTCAATTTTTCTCACACTGTCAGTCCACATGGATAAATAAGTTCACACGTAAAATTACCATCCAAAACCCCACCTTTTTGAACATGTCTCTTTTGTATAATTTTGGTATTTTGACTGTTGTCTAATCAATTATTTTCACACACCATTATATGAAATTAACTTTTAAAGTACAAAAAATTATTTATAAAATATTTAAACCTTCTTTAAATAACTTAATGTAATATTATTGATTAAACATTATTTAATACATTAAAAATTAGACATAATATATGAATCCCATATTTTTTTCACCACCTTTTTCCATAAGCCATGCTATTGGGCTCTGTTAACTTTTTCTCCTTGTGTGGACCAAACCTAAGAGTTTGATATTAAACTTAATTGCAATGCTAAGCTGCAGAGCATAAAAACAGAGCGAAAATAAAGGAAGGAGGAAAACAAGAAAAATGGTCCGCCAACTTTTTATCCCCATTCTTCTACTCTCATGCCTCATCACTACAACAGCATCCGAAGCACCGGTGGCGAAGAAAAACTGTCTGTCGCGTTGCGGAAACGTCAGCATTCCATATCCTTTCGGGATCAAAAAAAAAAACGTTGTTACTTCGACGAATGGTTTGAAGTTGTCTGCACGAGAAGAAGCAGCAGCGGTAGTAACCCGACTCCAGTCTTGAAACGTATCAATCTCGAGGTGAACAGAATTGATCTCTACGACGGAACACTTGACGTGCAATTCCCAATCACCTTTTGGAACTGCAGTGGCGAGAAAACACCGCAACAAAACCTCAGCTTCAAAGGAAGCCCTTTCGCCTTCTCCGAAGACAAGAACAAATTCATCGCGGTGGCCTGTGGAGGGTTTGCATCGATAGCAGATTCAGATGAGCCAATTGTTGCGAGTTGTTGGTCCGCTTGTGCTAATAAAGTTTCGGTAGACACTCGATGTAACGGCGTGGGTTGCTGCAAGACCTCGATCCCCCCGAAACTGCAGGCGTTCAATGTCAGTTTCGACATCAACGCAAGTAGTAATCAGAGCAGTGAAACAGATCGCGGATACGCTTTCATCGTCAAGGAAGCTTGGTTTTCACAAAATGTCACAAATATTTCCGCTTTGATGGACATGACCAACGTTATGGTGGCGCTTAATTGGGGATTGAACTCTTCCAAACATGAAGATGTAGAAAAATCGGTAGGGTCTTGTCTTGCCAAAAGTGGCAAAACAACAGGATGTTGCAACAAGACCTCCAACACTTCCTTTTCTTCACTCTTCGCTCATTCAGGACAGCTTGTGTGTTATTGCGAGGGCGGCTTTGAAGGAAATCCTTATCTTCCCGGCGGCTGTCGTGGTAAATCCCCTCTACCCTGATCTACAATCAGCTTGAATGTACCAAGTCTGCTTTTCATGACGGTTTTTGGAAAAAAAAAAAAAAAAAAAAAAAATCTCCATTCGTGTTTTTTACAACATTTCATGACGATTTTTTTAAAAATCATTGGGTAATATCTGTCTTTTTTATTAATATTTGATTGTAGTGAATACCATAATAAAAATTAAAGAAGAAAAAATAATAAAAAAAAGAAAAATAAATGGGTTAATTTCAATTTTAGTCTCTAAAGAATAATATTGTATCACTTTATCCTCAAGTCTTAACAAATCATATTAGTGACACTTGAGCTTATCAAATGCTTTAATATTAATCACTCTGATAGAAACAGTAAAAAAAATGATGGAATGAAGCATGAATATGAGGTAATTTGATTAAATAAATGTTGGGTGGTCGATTGGATTTGCGAATTGAATCCGATTTATGTTATCCAAATAATCCAACATATAAAAACCAAATTTTGAATCGGTTGGGTAATATGGATCAAGTTCAGTTCACTTGTCCAATCAACTACCTAACATTCATTTAACGAAATTATCCTCCACCCACCCATTTGTATTATTGGGTTAATTGAGTCATTTTCAAGGTTTATGTCATAAAGGTGTTAATAGTGAAATTATAAGGTTGATTGCCAATGATGTGACATTTTAAGTTTTAGAGAGTTATAAAGTGAGCCAACATGTATAAGTGGCCAAAATTAAAATAAATCCAATAATACAAAGATTTAATGTGGTTCGATGATATGCTTAAATCTAAAAAATTAGATAAGTTACTCAAAATTAAAAAATATTCTAAAATCAAGAATTTCCTAATTTAAAAATCGATATAAATAAATTCAAACTACTAATAAAGAATGTGAATTTTAAAAACTAAATTGGGGAGCAAAAGAAAGCTAAGCTTTCTTGTTGAATTATTCATTGAAAATACGTCAAAAAGAAGGTTTATGTAGACTAGCAGACAAATAAGAAAAAGACTATGTTACCCTTAAAGATAAAGATCAATAACCAAAATATATATATATATATATATAATAAAGCTAATCTAATTTAACAAAGGTAACTATATACAAAATGATAACTTTACTTAATAGTTTGGTTCCTATAACAAAAAAACTGAACATTGATTTTTTCAAATTGAATGGAGGCAGTTGTATACCCATCATGTAAAAACTTAAATTTTACAAAGATAATCACTTCTATGCAAAATTTTACAATTTTCAAGTGGTTTCATAGGCATTGAAGATAACGTTTTGCTCCTACCGTTTATCTCAATTATATATTTTTGTAGTTTTTCTATATTTATGCGAATTATACTGACTAAATAAAAACGGGTAATATTGCAATGCCTAGACAATATTTGGTTTAACTGTCCATTAGGTCTTACCAACTTACTATTCCTGTATTTTTCTATGATGAAAACACTATCCCAAAAAAAAAAAAAAAAAAAAAAAAAACCCCTTATTTACGTTATAAGCAAGTTATGTCAATTATTCATTAGTTTTTCTAAAGAAAAACTAATTTAATTTCTTCGCAATATTTCAGATATTGATGAATGTGAACGTGGAGGTCCCAAGCCACCATGTGGAAAGCACGGCAAATGTAAGAACATTCGTGGGGGCTACAAATGCAAGCCAAAGCACAAAAATTTGGCGGTCCCTTTAGGTATGCTTTTGACGGTCTAAATTAAAAGGCTAGTTTGTACAGACACAATTTAATATTTATTTAGTTGTTCTTAACAATCATCAACTCTTGAACTTATAATTTTTAACATCGTCAATCCTTTTTACTAATGTTTGTTAAATTTTGAATTATTTTTTAACACGTCATTTGCCTGTGATATAGCCCAAGAAGGTCATTGCTGGTTATGTTTGATTAATTTCAATAAAAATTCATTATATAAAGTTGAAGTTCAAGTTTGAGTTACAATTAAATTAGGTTTAAGTTTTCAAATAAATTTTATAAAAATTAAATAAAAATGACCAATAATGCCATTCTTGAGCTTTGTTTGGTGTTTAAGTTTAACTCTAACTAAACTGTACTTTTTCATCTCAGTTTTTGTCTTTTTTTTAATAGTCAACAAAATTTATAACTAGTTTTTGAAAATAAGTTAACTCCAACTTAAAAATTCATCTCTAACCGGCGAACTAAACGCAAGCTTGAGCTATCACATGCAAAACAATGTTCAAATTTTGATGAATGCGAGCAAAAAGGATTGACAGTTTCAAAAATTAGTTTAGGGGGTTGATTGTCAAGAAAATTATACGTTCTCATTAAAATCTCAATTGCCTTTGATAGTTGGTATTTTCTTGTTTTAATTGGAAATAAAAATTAACTAGAGAATGTCATTTTAATTAATTTCGGTCTAATAGTCACATTTTTAATATTGGCATAAATCACTTGTTCGAATTAAGATTTCTAGATGTGAATTTTTCTTGTAAATTAAAGCAACACATCAATATTTTCTTTGTGACAATACATGAATATATATATATCTGCCTTCATGTACCTTTGGTATTATAAATGTTTTTGTGTGTGCATATGTTCGTGTCAGTTCCTTCATTATAGCACAGAACTTGAAAGGATTTTCTGCCATCAAGAGGTTCTTTTAGGCGATTTTTGATAGTTAACGAAAAATGAACGAAGAGAGCTGTGTCCGGTATTAGGGTATGCTTAGTAGTTATGGAAAATAAAATAAGAGTGTTAATTTCATCTTTGCCTCCCAAATATAATATCTCTCTCAGTTTGACCCCCAAACTTCAAAATGTTACACATTGCACCCTTAGACTATGCTCCTTGTCCCATGTTTGGTCATTTTAACAAAAATCGATAAAAACTCAACGATATCGACCATGTTAGCTTCACGTTGTTGTCTCATTTTAACTCCACATGCTTCGCTAGCCAACAAGCTCATGTAGAGATGGAGCACAGTTTTTTTTTTTTCTCCTTTTTGTTTTATTTTGTTTTTGTTTTTGTTTTTGTTTGGGAGACTGAAGAGCCAAACAAGAAACAAGGCCAAAATGGAACAATTTAGGGTGCATTTCATAACATATTTTGAAGTTCAAAGGCCAAAATTAAAAAATTAAAAAAGTTCAATGATGAAAAGTAAAATTAATTTGTTTCTCTTTCTTAAGTATTCATTTGTTTACTTACGAAATAGTGACCCTTGGTAATATTTTTCAGTTAATAAGAAAAAAGACTAAATTTTCTTATATGTTTTATCAAGTCAATGATTATTTAACTAGGTGTGACCGTGTGAGGATATTTTAGTTATTAAATTGATTTCATTTCTATTTCTAAGCTTAATAACATTAAAACAATTCAAATCTACTTTTTTAATAAATAAGTAACATTTAAATTAAAGAGAATCAATAATCATTGTTACTTTCTTTTTCTTTCCTTTCAAACCCATCGCAATTGTATTCTATGAGCTTAATTAAGTAGACATCCGTTAGTGCACTTTGAAAAATGAGGGAATGGAAAGGTTGGCTTGAGGTTCATGTCTAGAGTTAGTGGATTGTAGGAGGATTACCAATCCGAATATAAAGAGGGTTTTCACCTAGCCTCCACCAAAACATGAAAAAGGTCTATGCACCTTCCGAAATTTGATGCTAATGAATTGAAGGACCGAATTATCGGCTAACATTCTAAAATTCAGGATGCATAGACCTCTTTTCCATATTCACAGGGCAAGGTGAAAAAGTGACTCCGGTTTAAAAGAATTTATAAAATTTATACTTAGACATTGGTATTTCTCATTTTCATTCCAACTGGAGCACGACATAGATTGTTTTGATTTATGTAAGCAAAAATAAAATGTGCTCATGTAACCTACTTGACAAAAAGTTATACTTTTCATTAATTCATCTGTTATCTAATTTATGCAGGTATTGTCAGTGCAGTTGCAGCAATGTTGGGATCAAGGGAATCAGCCAGAGTTGCAAAAAATATGAGTAATATGATGCGCAAGAAAAAGTTCTTCAAACGAAATGGTGGTCAATTTTTAGAACGACAATTTGACTCAGGTGAAGCTGATGTTGAGGAGACGAAGCTGTTTGAATCGGAAGAGCTTGAGAAAGCAACTGATAGTTTTAAAATTGACAGAGTTCTTGGCCAAGGAGGGCAAGACACAGTTTACAAAGGAATGTTGAGAGATGGGAATACTGTTGCCATAAAGAAATCTAAAATCGTGGACGAGAGTAGAGTCGAAGAATTCATCAATGAGGTTGTTAATCTTTCTAAAGTTAACCACAGAAATGTGGTTAAACTATTAGGTTGCTGCTTACAAACAGAAGATCCTCTTCTGGTTTATGAGTATGTACCTAATGGAACCCTATATCAGCATATTTACGACGAGCAAGGGGAGGAGTTTCCACTTACATGGGAAATACGCTTACGAATTGCAACAGAAATAGCTGGAGCTCTTGCGCACTTACACTCGTCAGCTACGTTGTCAACTTACCGTCGAGACATTTCGTCTAAGAATATCCTTCTAGATGGTAAATACAGGGCAAAACTTGCAGATATTGGGACATCAAGATCAGTAGCCATTGATGATCAGAGAGATTTGACAATCGCAGGACAAGGCATATTTGATCTCACAGATACTGGAACATCAAAATCAGTTGAAGTTGATGATGAAACAGATTTGACAACTGCAATACCTGATTCGTTTGGTCTTGCAGATGTTGGAGCATCAAGATCAGTTCCCACTGATGATCAAATAGATTTGACAACTGCGGGACAAGGCACATTTGATCTCGCAGATATTGGAACATCAAGATCAGTAGCCGTTGATGATGAAACAGACTTTACAACTGCGGTACAGGGCCCCTCAGGTCTCGCAGATATTGAAACATTAAGATCAGATGCCACTGATGAGCAGACAGATTTGACAACCGCAGGACATGGCACATTTGGTAACTTGGATCCAGAAGAGTCAAGTCAATCTACAAAGATGAGTGACGTGTATGGCTTCGGAGTAGTTCTTGTTGAGCTTTTGATCGAACAAAAACTACTTTCCAGCCTGAGGTCAAAACAAGGTAGAAGTCTGGCAACATATTTCATGCAAGCCATTGGGAAGAATAAATTGTTCAGTATTGTTGATGCCAGAGTGAAGAAGGAGGGAAAAAAAGCCTCAATCAGAGCATATGCGGAACTTGCCAAACGATGCTTGAATTCGAATGCAAAGAAACGACCGGCGATGAAAGAAGTTGCAGCTGTGTTGGAAGATATTCGAAAGTCAGAAATTAAGGCTTCGGATGCCCACGACGAACAACCTGTTGAGGAGGGAGAAAATGGGACATGGTTACCTTCATTAGGCGACCTTACCGGTTCGTCGTCTTTTGTACTCCCGTAAGTATCACCTTGATCGCGTTGAAGTCCATATGCAGGTAATGTTTCTTTGTGCCTGTTTTTCTTTCAGTATTGTGTGTGTCTGTATTTCTATCTCTATGTGTGTGTATAAATCAGCCAGAGTGAATCATGGACTATTGAATGTGTGTTGATTTTCTAGAGTAATGTTTTTATTCCTCCTTTTATTTCGACTACTTAAGCACCTGAAAATTTGTACTCTCATGTGTGGGACAAGAAGACTACTTTGATTCAACAACTCTAATAATTATGTGTGTTAAGTTATGACTTCTTTTTTATGAAGCTTTGTTACCATTTGACCTGCTAGTTGTAATTATGATTTATATATATATATATATATATAGAGAGAGAGAGAGAGAGAGAGATTGCGGTGGATGACCCTTTCAAAACCTACAATAATAAATATTAATTCCTGTTTTTTTTATTTTTAGTTAAAAAGATGTTCTTTTTTCTTAAAAAATGACATGGCAAATCTTTGATTGTTTGTTAGTAAATTATTGATTTTTGAATCCATATCTCATCCACAATCACCTTCGTGAAACAACAAAGGCGCTGGAGGAGATCTCGCTGGCGATCTCCTCCGCACATCAACAAAAGTGATCCTATCAAATTAGCTGTAAATCTATTTTAAGGCAGGTTTTTTTTTTTTTTTTTCCTTCCTTTTACAACAATGCCGATATTAAACTTGGGGGATTATCTCAACATTTTTGGAAACATAAAACTTAATTTAAAGACTACTAAAAAATGTCATTGTTTCGAAGCAATTGTACTATGTTAGGACCGCAAAATTATTAAAGTCACCCGCATTCAAATAGAAGGAAAAAAAATTTGCTTTTGTTGAGGTTAGATTTTATATCTTATCTGTCACCGTACACGTGACAACACAAGTCATCAGAGAGCCATGATTGACTCATGAGATGACAATACCCAGAGGCTAGAATGAGTCATCAGTCAAGACATAATCAACCGACGAGTCATTTGGCTCGGGATTAAGGATTTAATAAAGGGATAATTACAAAATTAATCTTATCCAAAGGATAAGGGGTTCAAATAATTCATATAGGATGAATATTATATCATTATTTTTTTTCTCCGACCAAACAACTATGTTTTTTAAATCTGTGCATTAGTCCTCTCGTATCTCTTCCTCCTATTTTTCCCTTCTACCAAACAAGTTTTAAAGGTCATGTATTTAGGGACATACTAACAAAATCACTTATCGAAATTAAAAGGGTTGAGCTACTATATGAGATAGAGTGTCATATCACATGCCATGTATATTGGGCTATTCCTAAAGATGCTATCTTAGTGGCTAGTTCAAAACATTATAAAATTTACCCTATGTTGAGATAACATATCCAATTTTTAAATTAGAAAATTTCGGCAAAAAAAGAAAAACGTTTTTCTGAACTTTTTTCATCATTCTCTCATTTTAAAAAAGAAAAATTATATTATTTTTAAACTTAATTTATACAGTAACTTTTTGGAAAAAGAAAACAAATTTTTTTGAAATCTCCTTACAATGCACTATTCACAACCTCATTTTTTTTTTCCATTCCAAACAATTTTCTGTTTTCAAAAATAAAATCATTTAAACACCATTTTATTCTCAAAATAAAAAGACTTTCTCATTTAAAACCAAAAAAATTTTTTTTGTCGAAAATAGACATGTGCTTTAAATGGAACCTTAAGTTTTTATTTTTAATGCAGTGCATCTCTTATTTATTTATTTATTATTATTATTTTTAGATAAGTGAACGGATAAAGAATCTTTGCTACTCAATTGCTATTCATGGCGGACAGTGGAAATTTGGACCAGATAGAGCTAATCAGTTAACTACAATAGACATCGTAGAAGTCAAAAATTAAAAAAAATAGAATCATATACGGAGAATTATTTAAATTTACATTAATCGAGATTCAAAACTACACGTTCTCGGTCAAGTTCGGCTGCTGGCAAGAAATAACTATAATCCCATAAATTTACGGAGAATATATATGTTTCTGATATTTAATTTAATTTAATTTGTTTTTTTTTGGCCGGCTGCGCGAACTCTATACATTGTAAAGTTAAACTGCGGAGATTCCGAAAAAAAAAAAACAGAAAAAACAAAAACCTGCAGAGCATAGAAACAGAGCGAAAACAGAGAGAAGGAAAGTGAGATGGTTCTCCAACTTGTTATTCACATTCTTCTCTTCTCATGCTTTATCATTACCGCAGTATTGAAAGCACCGATGGCGAAGGAAAACTGTCTAAAGACCTAAGAAAAAGGCACAAAAAATAAAAGGACTAATTAAAATGAAACAAATTATCAACATGAAAAATGACTAAAATGATGGGGAAAAAAAAAAAAAGAGTTGGGCTCAAAAAAACGAAAAAAAAAAAGATTAAAATGAAAAAAAAATGATCCGGGAAAAAAAGGATGACCAAAAAATAAATCCAGAAGTAAAAAAGGTAACCGAAACGGAAAAAAAAAAAAAAAAAAAAAGGTCCGAAAAGAAAATAAAAAAGGACTAAAAAAAAAGGGTCCAAGAAGAAAATAAAAAGGGACTAAAATTAAAAAAATTATCCAAAAAGAAAATTAAAAAAGGACTAAAATAAAAAAAATAAAATTATAGTTGTATTCAAGTAGGTTTTTGGAAAGTATCAATAAGCTAGACCCATACTTCGAGTTGTTTCATGCCACAAATAAACTCAAACACTCAAGAAATCCATTGGACAGGCAGATTCACAGGTTGGTCTAGTAATTAGGGGGCGGCCATTCGGTCGCCTATGATATTAGGACCAATAGGTCAAAAATGGGTTTGTGCCGCAGGTGTTGAATGATCTACTCTACACAGGTGTGGGCTTTCATGGTTAGGGCTCATAAACCCTTTCTTTCATTCATCAATAGGGCCCGAATTTTTTAAGGTTATGAAATACGTTAAAATTCAATATAAGTTATAAGTTCTTAAAATGCAAATAACGAAAAGAAAAAAAATTGGTCCAAAAAAATAAAAAAACCTGAAGGACTAAACAATAATACAAAAATTTTTTGTCTATAATGAATTGTTCATTTTGGATGAAGTACGGACGCACAATAGCACTTATTGTGCTTTCTATAATATTGTATAGATATATATATATATATGTCATTGTTTATAATTCCTTCTTCATGTGATCCTCCTATAACGTTGGTTAAAAAAAATAAAAAAAGGAGGATTCAGATTCACCAAACTTTTAACACTACACGTTTTATCAAAGGGTTGAAGTGTCTTTTTTTTTTTTTTTTTCTTTTGGGTCTACCGATCCCTGAGCTAAATGAAATAAAAAATAAAAGTTGAGGAATTATTTAACCACAATAAAAAGTTCAGGAACCAAACTATCACAATACTAATAATTCACCAATTAATTATGCTAAAAGCTCAAAGTTAATCACACACTTAACATTGTTATAACATAGTTTGTGTTAGAATAAAACAATTTAAGCTTTTGTGAGATAGATAATTTAATATAGTATTTGTATAGATGGTCTTTTGTTCAAATTCACACTTAAAAGGAGAAAGTGGTAGAATATAATATGATTATTGACACGTTTTCTAACAACTTAATAGATAGATTGATAATTTAGTCATTTGTACTTTAATTTGCACGTGTGGTTCAGTCCTGAAATTTTATATTTTGATGCTTATGTTTGTTATTTTATTGTTCTAATTCCCACCTTTCATACGCCTTGTCTAAGCTAATCCTCTCTATTGGCATATCGAGGGGCCACTGAACCTCGTGTGTTACACACACACACACATATGTATATAAATAAATAAATATATATATAATATATATATATATATATATAATAGGCACTCTTAGTTGATAGTCTAGTCACCTCCTGAAATTTTAAGAAATTCTTTTTTGCTCCCCTGTCATTTTCAGATTTTAATGAATGCGTCCATCCAGAATATCTCAACCGATGTGGAGATTATGACTGTTATATTAACACTTATGGGAGTTACACATGCAAGCCCGAAGGGAAATCCCGTGTCAAAGTGGTATCTTGCAGCAGAGCAAGCCAAGGGGCCCACGTCGACAAGTAGCGAAAACCGGTTGAATGAAGAAATTGGGCTGGACGCGTGCACGGACGAACTCTGGGATGCGTCACCCCGGATCAAGCAGCTGCTGAAGGACTTGACACACGGCAGAGAAGCTCTTAGAGCTGCGTGCGCAATACACTCGCGATCTGGGCATTCTCCTCGCTCATCAGACGGTCGAAATGGCGTGTGGGTGCCCATGTTGGATGCTCATGAGTGGTGGAAAGCTAAATGCGAATTTCTCGCAGCATTTTTTGATGCTGCGACTCTATTTAAGTTTCAAATTCCTAATTTTTCCCTACTAACATAATTAGATAACACATTTGAGACAACACAATGATTTTGGAGAAAAATCAAAATAAATGATACAATTATTGTAAAAATATATGCTTTTGAATACCAAAATAACTCTATAAAAATAGAGTTATCATGTTTCTTGTTTCTAAATGCTTACAATGAGAGAAACGAAATAAAATCTATATTATATATTATTTTTGATACATTTTTTATACATCACCGTTGATTTTCAATTCATGTATTTCAACCAACTACACATTTCTAATACACATATTCAAAATTTTAACTTTAAATCAATGTTTCGAACGGATCATGCAACATTGGAACTATAATTTCAAGAATCAATCCTCAACTATATATCTATTCACCAAGAGAAAAAAAAAAAAAAAAAAAAAAAAAAAAAAAAAAAACTCAAGCGTCAACTATCATCAAGTCATCTCTCAACCAAAATAAAACAAAATAAATTAAAACTCTCAAGTCATCTTGAAAACAACGTAAAATTAAAAAAAAAATCGTTTTGACAAATAATTCAAGAAAGAAAAAAGATTATCTAAGATAAAGAAAAGGATTCACTAGAAAAAAAAAAAAAACAATTTGAATAAGGCTTCATATATACATAAATTATGTAAATCAAACTTTACAATTCAAATAAGAAGTCACAACTTTAATTCTATTTTAAAATACTAACCTATGTAGTATATGAGTTATCTTTTTCTATTAGTAAGTGTTTAAAACATTACAACATCAATTAATAAAAAATATTAGGAACACCAATTCTAATTCTAATTTTTGAGTACCAACTTATAGATATATGAGTTATCATTTTTTTATTGATAACTATTTAAAATATTATAATATCAATTAATTACATTTATCAATAAAAATATAATATATGAGTTGATACTTAAAAAATTAAGATTGAAATTGATGTCCCTATTAATATGCATCTATCACTCAGAATATGAACTTGACTCAAAAATTTAGGATTAAAAGTGATATGCCTAGCATTACTCTTCAAATAAATACAAAATCTAATCTAACTATCTACCTAGGTAATTTAATAATTCGATCTAATCTAGATAACTACAAAAATAAATAAATAGATAAATGAATGCATGTAATTTTTTTTCTTTTTGAAAGGGCAATTATTTATATTCTCATTTGTGTTCCCCCCCCCCCCCCCCCCCCCGCCTTTTGGCTAGAATTTTGACACGTTCCCTTCGTAACCCCGCCCCCCCCCCCCCCCCCCCCCCTGGCGGCTAGAATTTGGACGTATGGAATGGGACAAAGCCTCAAGCGTCAACTATCAAGTCATCTTGGCCAGTATGGAAAATCATGCACTAACAGGACAACGCGTCAAGCCTCAAGCATCAACTATCAAGTCATCTTAGTCAGGAAAAAAAAAAAAAAAAAGAGTCGTCTTGACCAATTATTAAGTGAAAAAATAATGCATCTTGGCAAATGTAAAGAAAGAGTTGACTGCTAATAAACCCAGGATGATTAATTAATTAATTATATTTATCAATAAAAATATAATATATGAATTTATATTTATATTTAAAAAATTAAGATTAAAATTAATGTTCTAATTATTATACATTTATCAATTAAAATATTAAACATAAGTTGGATTAAAAAAATTAAAATTAAAATTGATATATCGAACACTACTCTTCAAATAAATACAAAATCTAATCTAAATATCTAACTAGATAATTTAATAATTCAATCTAATCTAGATAACTACAAAAATAAATAAATGGATAAATAAATGCATGCAATTCTTTTTTGAAAGGGCAATTATTTATATTCTCATTTGTCCCTTTCTTCTTTCGCTAGAATTCTCACATGTCCCTTTCATGCAGAAAAAATGCACTGTGTGGAAAATCATGCACTAAAGGGACAATGCGTCAAGACTCAAACGTCAACTATCAAGTTATATTGGCCAAGAAAAAAAAAGAAAAAGAGTCGTCTTGAACAATTATTAAGTGGAAAAAAGGGGCATCTTGGCAAACATAAAGAAAGAGCTTTTTTTTATAATTGTCTTCATTTATTCATCCTCTCGCTCTTGCTAAGCAACAACGGCGGAGATAGAAAATAATTTTAACGGGAGTGTTATTTGAAAAAGAGAATTTCCTTTTTCAAAGGAAGATGTAATAATATATTTTAATTATAGAGTATGGGCATATTGAATTTTTTTTCAATAAAATCGGCGCATAACGAAATTGTACATAGATTAAAGAAGTAGATTAACATATTAAAATTTGACAGAGACACAATTGCAATTTTTCTTTTAGAATGAAGACACAATTGAAATTAGAAAAGAAAAAAAAATGATCAAAGATCAACAAAAATCAATATTTTCACTAATATTTCAACAAAAATATAAATGGGGGCCACTTATTTGCATGTGGCTACGCCACTAATAAACAGTATCTCATATATTTTCACTAATATCCTCACACGTCTCCCTCTTATCAAAACTATTTGTTAAACTAAAAGGATTGAGGCAAATGAGATGAAGTCATCTTTACAACAATGTGAAAATAAATAAATAAATAAAAGTCTTGACAAATTATTCAGAGAAAGAAAAAGTCATGGTGACAAGCGTATAGAAAGAGCTAATCGACCAAACAGAGTTAATCAATTAAATATCTTAAATTAGTGGTCCCAGTTTTTAGGTTCCTCAATCATGTAAGGCTTACTAGATAATTTCACTCAATCTATCAATTTATTTTAATTTAAAAATGAGAATCCGAATTCTACTACTTATAATAGAGTTACTCTCATTAAATTATTTATATGTAACTATACCAAATAACACTCGGTACAACAGGCAGTGAACCCAAAAAAAAAAAAAAAATAGTCATTATCGATTTTTTTTACACTCCATCTTTATCGATTTTTTTTTCCCTTAAGATCTACATCTAGAGTTGGTGGTACTCACCATCTCAGATTATTCATTATTTAGTGTAGTAACCAAAGACTAAGTGCACTTTTGTTAATTAACCTAGACTTTCGGTTTCCATATATATTGCACTGTGCAATAAATATTGTCGTGATGTAATTTAGATGATTGGGTAACATTATAATTTTGTGGTGATATTATCAATTGAATTTCCAAAGCATTTCCCCCTTGACCAACATTCATCAGGACGACGCGTTATTAGTCAAGTTCGGCATTAGCAAAATATACCTATCATCCATTAATGATCTTGAAAGACATATAAGAAAGGTCTCAGTTCCAACACTTGGATAGATCCATCAACCGTATAGGTTTAATAGCCGAACAAATACGGCATTTGTAACTTTTTATTTAAAATATTATAATAATTAGTTGTTTTAAATGTAATTTTATATAAGATTATGTATAATAAGATACTATTGAGAATTATTTATACAAAGGACAAGCATTAATACTGAAGAATTTTAGACTGAATCAACTGGTTATAAGTACCCAAAAAAAAAATTGCAAATGTCATTTTATAAATGTTAAGGGAATATGAGACTATAGGTGTCTATTTATATATGTATATATTTATTTATTTCTGTTTGTGCAAAAACAGAGAAAATGTAACGTTAAGCTGCAGAACAAAGAAACAGAGTCAAAACAAGGAAAGAAGGAAAGTTAGAAATCATCCTCCAACTTGTAAATGACATTCTTCTATTATCATGCCTCATCATTGCTACAGTGTCCGAAGTACCGATCGATGGCGAAGGAAAACTGTCAAGAGCGTTGTGGAAACATCATCATTCCGTTTCCTTTTGGAATCTAAAAGGGGTGTTAAATGGACGAATGGTTTGAAGTTGTCTGCACTAACAGAAACATTAATTTAAAAAAAAAATACCGAAACTTTGAAACAAAATTAAAAAAAAAAAAAAAAAACTCCATATATTGAGAAGGAAATAATTATAAAAAAAAAAGCACATAATGACATAAGAAGAAAAAGAAAGATGAAAGTATTTTTAATCAGATTAAAAAATCATGTTAAAACATCCTTAAGAAACTTTAAAGAAAAAGCTCTAAAAAATTATATTCTTACTTTTATTATTGGTGTTAAACATAAATTTATTATTGAATAGATATACAGAGAATTATGTATATGTGTCTATATATGAAATGAAAAATGAAAGAGATAAAATAAATTAAAAATAGAGAGAGAGAGAGATAAAAGAAGAAAAATGGATAATAGCAAAAAATAGAAGTGAAAAGAAAAACAATGGGTTGATGCATTCTTTCATATATGTTAAGATATGTAAGGAGATATGAAAAAAAAAAAAATGAGAGAAATAAATCTTAACTATAATAAAAGAGTGGATCCCTGTCACTGTAGTTTTTTGGTCGTAAAAAACGGTGCGTTTGATGCCTTCTTCATTTTTTGCTTTTTGCTTTTTGTTTTTGTTTCCTTCCTTTTCTCTGCTGTGTTTTCCTTCCTGTAACTGCACAGTCAAAGTTTGACCGCCTCCCACGTGTTGCAAGTGCAACTTTTTCAAGAATTTGGACATTAGAGCCTCAAAATACAAGCAATATAATGCACTTTACAAAATTGCCATTGTACTTGAGAACTTTGTTTTTTAAAGTGTTTTTTTACTTCATAAAAATATCAAAGTTATTTTAGTGTACATTTCATATTTCATTCCATTTTGAATTCAACTATACTTATAGTTGATTTTTTTATCTTTCTTTTTATGAAAAATTCAATAATAATTATAATTAATTTTTATAAAATCAATAAACTTCAACTTAAGTATTTTATTTTATTTCAAACTCAACCCGAATATTAAATACAATCTTAGATTGATCAAGTTCAAAATGTCCTATATAATATATATATATATATATATATTTTAACATGATAAAAGAGCTAAAGATGAAGAAAATGTAGTGAAGGAGAAGTTATTTTTTTCCCTCTTTTGGTTAAGAAGAGTGAGTTAAATTTTAATTTTTTTTCATTCCATCACCGTTTTTCACATAACATTTTGATGCTTTTTTATTTTTCTCTAAAAATCATTTTTTTACTACAAAATCGTTTTGCTATTTAATTTCTGCTTCATTTTAATCTCATTTTCTTTTCATTCTCTTTCTTGTAACCTTTTTCTATTTTATTTCACTTTCTAATTAGTCAAAAACGCACCATTTAGGTGCTTTTTTTTTTTGCCCCCTCACTGTGAGTCTGTCCTTCCTCACAGCAACGCACCGTTAAGGTTTTTTTTTTTTTTTTTTTGGGGTTTTTTGTCCTTCCTTACAACAACTACAGCTAACATTTGCTTTTTACTTCTTACGTATTGCGCTCTTGTAAGAGTTTTGAAACTTAAACTTAAAAGAAGATTATTTAATTCAAATTACAGTTTTGTCATATTGTAACTTCACATTTATTATTTTTTAAGTACAAAACGTCTAAAAAAGAGAGAGAGAGAGAGAGAGTAGAGTTTTTTCATAAATATATAACACAAAAGCAATAACTTTTTTTTTTTTTTTTTTGCAAGCATGTTGATAGGAAAGTAATTTGCAATTTTTTTTTTTTTGGTGAACTTCAACCTGCATATTGATATTCACTTCTTTTTTTTTTTTTTTTTGTGATTGTATATTTATATTCAAGTTAAATGAAGCCATTTTATATTAAAATTACATCAATTTTAAATATGAAAAATCCCAACTAATATTATTTAACTAAAAAATATCTCAATTTCTCATGTTAATCGATTTTTCTTCTTCTTTTTAAGTTTTTTTTAATACATCATAGTCTTAAATACATAGTAAATTGTAGATATTTTTTCTCATAAGGTTTGCCATTTTTTTTATGAACTTTGTGTTTAAGATTTCTTTTCTCTTGGGCTATATGTACATCAGTTTCTAACTTTATTTTCAGAAAATGATCATTTGATCTATTATTAATTTTATAAATCAATCTTTAAATTATTGATTTAGTTGTAATTTTTGATAAAACTAAAAACGTCTTGTAATCTTATATATATAAGAGTAGATTAAAAGTTCTGTTTCTTTTTGCAACAAAAAACACAGTTTTTTGGTGTTGTTTTTGTTTTTGGCTACGTGTAGCTGACATGGGAGGAGGGAGGGAGAGAGAGAGAGTTGGATTTTGAAACTTTTTGAGGTTTTTTTTTTTACTGTTGTGCGGCTAACATACGGGGAAAGAAGAGAGAGGGTGTGTGTGCGTATGTGCATTGGGGGACTTGTTGGGTTTTGGTTCTTTTTCCGGCTGACACATGCAGAAGAGAGAGGGAGAGAGATATAGAGAGAGAGGTTAGTGGGATGGGGGATTTTTTTTTAATAAAACATTTTTTTTCTTTTGCTCGAGGGGGGGGGGGGAGAGAGAGAGAAGAGAGCACAAACTGTGAGAGAGGAGAGGGAAAAAAGATTTTTTGTTTTAATATTTATTTTATATAAATTTTTAAAAATATGTATAGTAATTAATTTAAATAATATCCGGAATTCTTTGAAAATGACAATTTGATCTTATTTTAAAAGTAACTATTTAAAAAAATTACTTATAATTTTTATTTATTTTTAAAAAAAGATAAAAATTGAGATTAAAAATATGAATTAGTTAAATTTTTGTTGAAAAGTGAAACGAAGCGTATATCTATAAACATATAAAAACGTCAATATGTAGTATTGTTCATAAGCTTCAAGCAAAATGAGCGCTTTGGTTGAAACGCTCATTTCATTCTTTTTTTTTTTTTTTTTTAAATTTGTTTCTTTTTCGGCTCTTTAATCATTATTTTTAAGGATTATTGTTGCTGCTCGTTCCACGTGTTGGCTAAAAGCCTTCTTGAAGAAATACATCGTTCCTTACTTTAGATGCTTTGGTGGATTCCACGTGAACATTGAGAATATGTTTTCTCTCTCTTCCTTCCTTTTTTTTTCCTACTTTTTTTTTCTTTTTATTAGGCGTGGAACCTGTCATTAGTGAGAGACAATTCTTTTTCATTTTTTTTGTTTTCTTACCTTCCGAAAATAAAATATATTCATACATTTATAGAATAGTAGATAAAGTAGGAGATTGGAGATTGAAATTACTTTATCATTAAAAGAGAGAGGGAACATTTTTTTTGTATTCCATACACACACATGGATATATATACACACACACACACACACATATATATTGCTTTAGAATATTTAATTTCCTTTTTTGTTTTAGAAAGTTTCGTTTAAACAACAGGAAAAAGAGTTCTTGCCTTCAAGTTTCAAAATAAAGTTAATAGAATTATTTAATTTTGGAATTTCATTTTTCTTTTTATGTCGTTTTGCTATTATTTTTGGGCACATTCATGTTAAAATTTGTGTTTGGATTAAGTTTTCTTGTTTAGAATTATTCTATTTTTCTCTACTTTTTGAATGATCATCCATCCTACTGTAGTTGTAGGAGCTCATTATGTAGAAAATATGCATATATCCAATATTGCTAAGGATAATGCCTACTACAACTTGTCATGTGAGAACTCAGGTTTAGGAATGTATTAGCATTTTATCTATACTTATTTTTACTACAAAACTTTGAATAAGTACGTATAAATATTGCCGCTAATATATTGTTCTACAACTAAAAATATTTCTAAAAATAAACTGTTTTGCTTTTTTTAAACTTTGTTTGCAGATATATGTGTGCATGTGACTCTATATATAAATTAAAATGTGTGTAAAATATTCACATCGACTCTTTTTTTATGTACCTTTTACTTCATTATCATATTTTCAAAACGTTTTTAGTTTTCTTTTTCCAATTTTTTTTTTTCTAATTGCAATGTTTTATTTTTTATATAGCCAACAATGTTATTAAAACCTTTTTTGAGATAACAAAATGCAACTCTACATATTTTGAAAAAAAAAAAATTTAAGTTGTATGTTATTATCTTATTTATTAGAATGTTTGACTTTGTTATTATTATGTATTTTATCATGAAGTTTAACCCTTTACCTTTGTGTGTTACTCTGTATTTTTTTATAATTTCTAGAAAATGTTTCTTCATATTAAACGTTACGAAAATTTTCATCACGATTCAACACGTGCAACGCACGTAGCAAAACTAGTAAAAGATAAAAGCATAAAAGAAAATAGATGAGAGAAGAAAAAGAAAAAAATAAGAGAAAGAAAAAGGATAAAAGCATAAAAGAGAAGTTAAAAAACAATGGGTTAATACATGACAAAAGAAGTAGAGAGTATTTTGACTCTTTTATATATGTTAAGGGGGTGTTTGGCTCCCCATTCCAAACCACTCATCTTAAACTTTTTTTTATCTTTTTCTCAAAAAATTTTTGTCCTTTTCCTAAAAAGTTTTTTGCCTTTTCTGAAAATTCAAAAAAAATTTACTATTCAAACTTAAAAATCTCAACTCAAACTATTCCACCAAACACCCTATAAGATTAGTTTCCAAACTGCAATAAAAAATAAAATAATCCAAAAGGTTCAGGCATTAATTAGTCGAAATAAAAAGTTTACGAACCAAAAATTGTAATAATTCTAATAGTCCAGGGGTTAAGAACACCAAAAATCTAAATTTAAGCTCAAAACATTTGTTCTCTGCAGTTTCAAATAACTGACAGTTAACATTCAAGTAATATAGTTCGTATAAGAATCATTATTGGTAAGCTTTGTAATAAGCTTTTAAAAGAATTGATAATTTAACATGTTATCATAACAAGCTTTCGATATAGATGGATAATATTTAATCATTTGTGCTTTAAATTCGAACATGCAGTTCGTTCTTCAACTTTGACAATTACAATTTGTCCTAAAAGCGGAAATTGAAGCATTGAAGAAAGGTCAAACAGCAATTAATTTAAATCCTAAAAGTGAAAGTAAGAACAAAATAGAAATGCCGTTGTCCAATGACTTATGCTTAATACTCTATGATGAAACAACACGATCCTTATTCAACTGAGTTTAAACCATGTATTTGTGTAGTTTAATTATCAATTACTATGGTATTTTTTCAAAACAAAAAAAAAAAAAAAAAAAAGCTCTCCTGTCACAATATTTCAGATGTATGCGAAGCTCCAGGTTCACAGGCATGTCGAGATGACCTCGTTTGTTTTACTTCTTATAGACAGCTATCAGGTTCACAGGCAGTATAGTGTCAAGACTCAAGCATCAACTATCAGGCCATTTTATTCACCGGAAAAAAAAAAAAAAAAGTTGATAGTCATTTTGACAATAATGTAAAATAATAATAATAATAATAATAATAATAATAAGAAATTAAAAAATTCGTTTCAAAAAATTAGTTAAAGGAAAAAAAGTCATCAACATCATTCACTAATGGAGAGCACTACCATCAATGAGACTCCAAATATATAAATATATATATATATATGTGTGTGTTTAAATTATTTGAATCAAACATTACTATTCATTATATAAATATAAAATCTAATCTAAATAACTAAATAGATAAATAGCAAAAGAAATTTAAATCTAATCTAGATAACGACAAAGATACATAAATAATTAAAATTATTATATCTCACATTTACCTTTCATACAAAATAAATGCACTCTGTGGAAAATTATGCAATATTAGGACTAGCGTCAACTATCAAGGCATCTTGACAACAACTGTTAAAAAAGAAATTTAAAAAAAAAATCTTTTTGACTTATTATTTGAAGGAAAAAAATAAAGTCAGCTGAAGTTAAAAAATATTAATTAATAAGAAACATTGAGACTTCAAATATATATGCAAATATTTAAATCAAACTTTACTACTCAAATAAATACAAAATCTTATCAAAATAACTAACAAGATAATTATTGAAATAAAGTTGAATCTAATATAGATAACTAAAAAAATAAGAATGAATAAATTAAGTATTTTCTCATGTTTCCCTTTCATGCAAAACAAATGCAATCAGTGGAAATTCATGCAATATTGTATCCCGTAGCGTGCGTCAATCTATCAAGTCATCTTGGCAATAAATTAAAAAAAAAAAAAAAAAAAAAAAAAAAAAAAAAAAAGAAGAAGAAGAAGAAAGAAAAGTCGTCTTGACGAATTATTCAGAAAAAGAAGGGTCATCTTGGCAATTGCAAAGAAAGAGTTGCTACACCCGGCAAAGTTGATCAATTGTCTTTCGGAGCTCACTAGCTACCATCTGAGATAATTTCACTCCGACTTCGAGATTGACTGGAGTTACTCCAAATTCAATAGGCATAGTTGAAGCCAAAAAAACAAAAACAAAAAAAACAAACAAAAACAGAAAACGAAAACAATAAAACTAAAACAAAAAAAAAAAATCTTGAAATTTACACTCTATTGATATATGTATATATATTTTCCTTTCTTTCAGTTTCTTAACATTTATGTGAAATATACATGGTTGATGGTATATACTATGTCAGATTGTTAATTCGACATATATGTGGTGCAAACTACTGCTTTAGATAAATACAAATTGATAAAAAGGCAAATATTGTTCCACAAGACATTTTGCTAACCAATAATAATGTTTATAACTATTCATTAACCCAGATTCTGAGTTTTCAATGTATTGCACTGAGCATTGCCTAGAGTTTTTTTTTTTTTTTTTTTTTTTTTTTTTTTTCTTTCTAATTTGGTACTGAGGGGATTTGAACTTTTTTTTTTTTTTAAATGTTACGACGGAGTTATGAGTGAAATTATTATAAGGAAAGACATGTAATTTAGGTGATCGGGCAAATATGTTAACTTTGTGGTGATAATATCAATTGAATTTCCAAAACATTTCCCTGTTGACCGACAATAGTAATCAAGAAAGACACGTAATTGGTCAACGTCAGGGCTAGCAACACGCATCTGTCGTCTATTGATCATGCAAGAAACGTTTATTTTATTATTATTATTTTTTTTTTTTTTTTTTTTTTTTTTTGTGGCTGGAGAAAACTGTCTATAATATAATGTTAAGCGGCACAGTCCAGAACCAGAGCGAAAAAAGAGAAAGAAGTAAAAAAAAAATGGACCCCCAACTTGTCATTCACGTTCTTTTGTTCTCCTGCCTCGTCACTACAGCAGCGGCAGCAGCAGCATCTGAAGCACCGATGGCGAAGCCCAATTGTCCTACGAAGTGCGGAAATGTCAGTATTCCGTTTCCTTTCGGGATCGGAAAAGGGTGTTACATGAACGAATGGTTTGAAGTTGTTTGCACTAAAACAAACAACAGTAGTTACCCAATTCTAGTCTTGAAACGTTTCGATCTGGAGGTGACCCAAATTAGCCTTGATCTCCACATATTTGAAGCGAAATTTCAAATCAGTTTTTGGAACTGCAGCGACAGGAAAACACAGCAAAATTATAAGCTCAACTTAGAAGGAAGCCCTTTTGTGTTCTCCAGTCGCAACAAATTCGCCGCGATGGCATGTGGAACGCTTGCTGTGATTAGCTCAGAAGTAGATGGGCAAATCGTTGCCGGTTGCTCGTCTGCTTGTAGTGCTAATGACGACGCTGGAGTAAACAAGAGCTCATCATGTGATGGTACAGATTGCTGCCAGACCCCAATCCCCTCGAATTTGCAGGATTTTAATGCCAGTTTTCTCGACATAGGACTTGAGAGATCAGAAATTAAAGCAGCTTGCAGATACGCTTTCCTCGTCAACGCAACTTGGTTCTCAGAAAGTGTCAAAAATCTTTCTGCTTTCCATGACATGACTGACGTTCCCGTAGTGCTGTCCTGGAGAATTTACTTGTCCCTTGATGGAGTTGATGCTTTGGGAAAATCCGCAGCTCCTTATGATAAGAATCGCTACTACTGGTCTTATAACCCAATAGAAAACAGAAGTGACTTTTGTTACACATACAATGACACTTCGTCCTCACGCGTCAATCAATCATGGCTTTTTTGTAGTTGTCGGGACAACTTTACAGGAAATGCTTATCTTCAGAACGGTTGTCAGGGTAAGCCCCACTGCCCTGTTCTACAAAACCTTAATTTGTGTGTGTGTGTATGTATATATCATTGTTTATAATTCCTTCTTCATGTGTTCCCATAATGTTGGATTTTTTTTTTTTTTTTTGAAAGGGGGTTTCACATTCACCAAAGTTATAACACTACACATTTTATCAAAGGGTGGACTTAAATCCTTTTTTTTTGTTTTTTTGTTTTTTTGTTTTTGTTTTTTGTTTTTTGTTTTGCTCTACCGATCCCTGAACTAAAATGAGATAAAAATAATAATAAAGTTGAGGAATTAATTAGTCAAAATAAAAAGCTTAAGAATCAAACTGTCACAATATTAATAATTTATAAATTAATTATGCTAAAAACCCTAAACTTAATCACAATACATTAACATTCTTGAAAACATAATTTGTGTTATAATATAACACCTTAAGCTTCTGCGAAATGGATAATTTAATATGATATCTATATAGACGGTCTTCTGTTCAAATTCACACTTAATGGGGAAAGAAGTAGAATATAACATGATTATTGATATGCTTTCTAACAACTTAAACTTTTCAAATAGATTGATAATTTAGCCATTTGTACTTTAATTTGCACATGTTGTTGCGTTAAGACCTGAACTTTAGCAATTAAAATTATCCTCCTAGTGTTAACTGAGGGGGAAAAAAATGTTTATACTTGAAATCTTGTGTTCTGATGATGATGCTTATTATTTTATTTTTCTTCTCACCTTTCATACGCATTGCGTAAGCTAATCCTTCCTATCGGTTACATAAAGGGGCCACTGATATATAAATGTACATGTGTATATGTATATATGTATATATGTAAATATATATCTATATATATATGATAGGCACTCCTAGTAGATAGTCCAGTCACCAGTGGTACCATAACTTGAAGCATTATTGAAGAAATTTTTAGCATTGTGATAAAGTGACAACAAAAATAAATAAATAAATAGAAATGTGTCATAGTGGCGAAATCACATGTCCCCACGCAACTTGTAAAACCAAACTCTTTAAAATTTCACATGCATTTGGTGTTAAAATTTGGATTGTAGAATTTGGGTTTCAATTGATTGTACATTTATGATGTTTGAATTATTAGAATTAAAAAGTGTAAAAATTTGAAATGTCTTTGGAAAAAAAAGTATCAATATGCAACTTATTTCATTCATTTAGAAATTTTATGTAATTAAAAAAAAAATCTTCTCATTTGGACTTGTCTATGCAAAGTTATGAACTTTTAAAGTTTGAATTATAAAAATGTGTGAATAATGAAGTTGAGAAAAAAAGATAAAAATTATGTTGTAATTTTAAGGTTTTGGATTGTGAACCTCTATATTATTAGAAAAATTCTTCTCTTACCCCCATTCAATAATTAGGATTTATAACTATATCCTGTTTAATAAAAAATAATCTCTCTCTCTCTGTAACAATAGTGCTTCCAATGAAAAAAAATTTATGACTCTATCATTATAAAAATTTTATGGCTTCACTGCTAACTCTGCCTGCATTTTTGTTTTTTACAATGACACATTCGGAATCGCGTGCAGCTATCAATCAGTACTCTCAGTTTATCTAAAGAAAAACAATTCATTGTTGTCACATTTCAGATTTTGATGAATGCACGAATCCAGAATATCGCACCAGATGTGGAAATCATGAATATTGCGTCAATACTTTTGGGGATTACACATGCAAGCCCAAAGGGAAATCCCGTGTCAAAGTGGTATTTATAGGTATGCCTTGGTTCAGGAACTCTAATTCTCAGCGGGGAAAAAAAATGATAGGATCAAATAAAAATAAAGTTTCTTTTGAGATAATAATAAAATCTAAATGGTCCATAATTGTGGGCCGGTACTTTCTTATTTTAGTTGAAAAATTAGCAGAGTAGTTAGAAACTTCGAGATTATATCATTATAATTAATTTTGGTCAAATAGATATCACTGAAATTGACATAAATTGATAATTCAAAATCACATTCCTAGATGTAACGTTTTCCGAGCAAATTAAAGTGATGCATAATTTTTGTTTTACAAATGCATGAATATACTTACAATTACATATATACACATATATATGTATATATATATAGGCACATATTTGCCTTGCATTTGGTATATATGTTTGTCTAAACTCTCTCTCTCATGAATCATTGTTCTTTTTCGTCCCGTCCAATCCCGTACTACATTCAATTTGGCGTTAGTAAACATGCCCTTTTAGTATATGGTCGGTCAGTTGGTGGATTGTAGTGTCGGAGCATAGCCTTAATAAAGTGGTCATATGTAATTCCGTCTTTGTATTTTCTATCACAACTATCAAACATAGCCTTAAGAATAAATTTTATAAATCCAAAACTTTAGTCACCTTCACACCTTGCCTCCTACATTTAAAAAAAAAAAAAAAAAAAAGGTCTCTGCACATCCCGAAATTTGATGTCCAGGGACAGTATAAGGACCAAATATGCTAAAAATTTGAGGTTCAGGGGTACATAGATCTTTTCCAGATCACGGAACAGGTTGAAAAAGTAAGTATGGTTCCTGAAAATTCAATAATTTCTGCATATTCCCCTGTTTTTAAGGGTGTTATATATGTCCACTTTCATTCGAATTGTCTTGTTTTAATTTTTGCAAATAATTAATCAATTAATCATTTGCTTGTGTAGTCTGTCCGACACAAAGTGACTCTTTCTTAATCAATTAATCTCTTGCCTAGTTTATGCAGGTATTGGCAGTGGGTTTGGAGCAATGTTACTGCTTCTCGGATCATGGGGATTATTCAAACTTGTGAAGAAAAGAAGAAAGATCCAACGCAAGAAGAAGTTCTTTAAACGAAATGGTGGTCTATTGTTAGAACAACAATTATTTTCGGGTGAAGCTAATGTTGAGAAAACGAAGCTGTTCAATTCAAAGGAGCTGGAGAGAGCAACCGACCGTTTTAATATAGACAGAGTTCTTGGTCAAGGAGGACAAGGAACAGTCTACAAAGGAATGTTGACAGATGGAAAAATTGTAGCGATAAAGAAATCCAAAATAGACAATGAAGGAAAAATAATAGAGTTCATCAACGAGGTTGTCATTCTTTCACAAATCAATCACAGAAATGTTGTTAAGCTATTGGGTTGCTGCTTAGAGACTGAAGTGCCTCTTCTAGTTTACGAATTTGTACCTAATGGAACACTGTCTCAGTATATTTATGATGAGCAAGAAGAGTTTCCCCTTACTTGGGAAATACGCCTTCGAATTGCTACAGAAGTAGCAGGAGCTCTTTCCTACTTGCACACGTCAGCTTCATTACCAATTTACCATCGAGACATCAAGTCTTCAAATATACTTCTAGATGGTAAATACGGGGCAAAAGTTGCGGATTTTGGAACATCAAGATCGATTGCCATTGAGCAAACTCATCTGACCACACTAGTATATGGCACAATGGGTTACTTGGACCCAGAATACTTTCAGTCGAGCCAGTTCACAGATAAGAGTGATGTGTACAGCTTTGGAGTTGTTCTTGTTGAGCTTTTGACGGGACAACAACCAATTTCCATTCGGAGGTCAGAGCAAGGTAGAAGTCTGGCAACATACTTCATGCAATCCATGGATGAGAATAACTTGTTTGATATCGTTGATGCTAGAGTGATGAAGGAAGGAAAAAGAGAAGCGATCATAGCATTTGCGGAACTTGCCAAACGATGCTTGAATTTGAACGGAAGGAAGCGGCCGACAATGAAGGAAGTTGCTGTTTTGTTGGAAGATATAAGAAATTCGGAAAAAGCTTCTCGAGCTCATGAACCAGATGTTGAAGAGGTTGAATATGTGAGAGAAGTACCTGATCAGCCTTGGGAATTATTTTCAACCTCGACATGTCCAGCTGATTTTGGTGACCCTGCCGGCTCATCGTATGTTGAACTCCCATTGTTCTCAAACATAACACAATGATATATTTGGTCTGCCAATTCATCTCAGACTCTTATGGAGTCCAGAAAAGTTAGAATGTTGGTTTGGGGCCTGTTTTTCTACTGTGTGTGTATGTAAAATAAATATTTCTGTTGTTTAGCCAAAAAAAAATTGTTACTCTTTTCAAATAATTTGTCGGGGGAGAATTCAAGGCTTGTTGGATGCATTAATTTTTAGACGTATATTCATGTCCTCTTTTATTGCAGAATCTTATCTCTATTATCACTAATGACCCGGTAGTTATGATCAATTAATTGTAGGCATTGTATGAAATGCTATCAAATATGATTAAACATGTCGTGCATTCGTCATCAGATCACCATTACTATCAAATGGCATGTTATCTAAAAAAAAATGAAGTTCATTATTTATGTTGTTTAGCCGTATAAGTTAATCTTTTCAAATTATACAATGAGTTAGAGATAATTTCATTGCGTATTATTAATTTTATAGTGACGTAATATATTTGCTGTTGATGGATTGGCCAAGATTAATGGAATAATGAACCTTAATTGTAGTGGTAGAGTACGTATGTTTCTTCATCTATAACATATGGTTCTATACTTGTGTTTACATTTACATTTCATCTTTAATATCATATTATAAAGAGCTGTGTCCAATTTCCAACATTTTCCTTTACAATTATTTAAGCTTATCACTTGAAAGTTGGACCTATACACTTCGATTATTTCCAGCGAAAAAAGATTTGATATAGATGCACTTAATTTAATATAGGATTCACCCAAATTTAGGGGAATTCAATTCACATTAACAATAGATATCAATTTGTGTGTATATGTATATATATGTATATATTTGATACAACAATTAAATAGACATTATTCACCAAAAGAAAAACAATTAAATAGACATCAGATTCACATTAATTTGGATAAATATATTTGATACAAGGTTCTAGCAAAATGGAGAAAGAAAGCTAAGGGAAAAGTGTAGTATGTGTCCTGTTGCAATCATTTCAGTAATGATAGACGTGGAAAGAATCGCCACGCCTAAAAATTCTCGCTTTTTTTTTTTTTTTTTGGCAAGAATCTTCAATTTTCTCCGGTAAATTATGTGGTATAACTTCAATTTTATACATTGATGATGATGTTTATTTTTAAATCATTAAAATATAATTAACGGTTAAAATGTTATTGGTGTATAATAATTATAATACATCTTAATTCATATTATTATATATTATAAATTAAAAAATAACTAAAAAAAGAAATTTAAAAAAAAATCAACCCTTGGCTGGTGGTAGGCGCCGCCCTTCCCGACCCTGACGACAAACGCACTCCAATGACGCTAGCGACGAACCCCCCTCTCCCAACCAAATGTGCCCCTCCCCCTCCCCCGATGCTGATGAATAGGCCCATCCCCAATGCCAGCGACAAGCGCACTCGTCATCCCCCCCCCCCCCCCCAAAAAAAAAAAAACCCAAACAGATCTATGTCCCCCCAATGCCGTCAACTGTAAATGATGATATATTTTTTTTGATAATTTTTTTTGTATTTTTTAGTTTATTAGTCTATACTACTACGAGATAATATACACTATAATTATTATATACAAATAACATTTTAACTATTCAATTATATCTCAACAATTTAGAAAATAAATTTTATCAATAAGATATATAAATGAAGTTCTACGGTAACCTATTCTCTTTTTTCCTCTGCTTTTGAAAAAAAAAAAAAAAGAAAAAAGAGAGGACAAAAGACTGATGTTAATAGATTAAGACGTGGATAATGGCAAATAACAAATCGACAAATACTTTAAATTTTCTTTTTTTTTTTATGAAAAAAATGACAAAGTTCAACGTCGTCTTTTGTGACTTTCCACTGCGATGCATGATATATATATATATATATGTATGTATGTGTGTGTATTTATATATATATTTTACTGGAAGACGCATAGTGGAATAGGAAAGACTATTGGTACGTTTTGAAATAAAAGTTTAAAAATTTTTTAGTTAAAATTAGCCGGGCCCCCGCCCCCTCCCTCCACCGTTGTGTGAAGGGGTGGAATTTCCAATAAGTTTTTGGAACTGCAGCGACAGGAAAACACCGCAAAATTAATATAAGCCCAACTTAGAAGGAAGTCCTTTTGCGTTCTCCGCTCAAGAAAACAAGTTCACCTCTGTGGGCTGCGGAGCGCATTCAGCAATTAGCTCAGAACTGTACAAGTCGATAGGGTGCTCGTCGGTTTGTCGTAGAAAAAGTACTAACAAGTTTTCAGGAAACAATATCTGTGACGGCATGGTCGATTGCTGCCAGACCTCAATCCCGTCAAATCTGCAGTCCTTCAATGCCAGTTTTCTCAACAGAGAACGTGAGATAGAAGAACCAGTTTACAGATACACTTTCATCGTCAACCGAACTTGGTTCTCAGAATGTGCCAAAAATCTTTCTTCTTTACATGAATGACTGACGTTCCCGCAGTGCTAAGCTGGGGTTTGTGCTTGTCACTTCCTGAAGTCAATGCTTGGGGAAAATCCGCACCTCCTCATGATGAGAACTACAACTGCTGGTCTTATAACCGAATAGAAAACAGAAGTGACTTTTGTTACACATACTCCAACACTTCGTCTTCACTCATCGAACAGTCATTGCTTGTATGTGGTTCCCAACGGTTGTCAAGGTAAGCCCCACTACCCTCATCTTCAAAACATTAATTTGTGTTTTGTGTGTGTGTGTGCGTGTCATTGTTTATAATTCCTTCTTTTGTGTTCCCATAATGTTGGTTGAAAATAAAAACAGAGAGAGAGGATTTCCGATTCACCAAACTAGTAAACACTAGACATTTTTGTTAAAGGGTGGACTTAAATTGAAGTGATTCTTTTTTTAATGCTCTATCGGTCCCCGAATTAAAATAAAATAAAAATTAAAGTTGAGGAATTAATTAGTCAAAATAAAAAGTTTGGGAAATCACAATACTAATAGTTCACCAATTAATAAATTGCCAAAAGCCCTGAACTTAATGGCAATACAATTAGCATTCTTGTAACATAATTTGTGTTAGAATAAAACAATTTAAATTTTTGCGAGATAGATAATCTAAAATGATATCTATATAGCCACCCTTAGGGGAAAGTAGTAGAGTATAAATTGACATATTTTCTAATAATTTAAACTTTTCTAATGGATTGATATATTATATTTAACCGTTTGTGCTTTAATTTACACGTGGTTGCATTGAGTCCTGAACTTTACCAATTACTGCTCTTCTCTAGTGTTAACTGAGGGGCAAAAAAATGTTTATGCTTGAAATCTTGTGTTTTGATGCTTTATATACTTATTATTATTTTTTTCCTTCACATGTCATATGCGTTGTGTAAGCTAATCCTCTTTATCGGCATATAAGACCATCTCCAATGTGTTTGTGTATACCAATGCTATATTTATTATAAAATAATGTGAAAAATAATATTATCTTACTTTATGCTCCAATGCATTATGCTATTTCTAATGCTATTTTTACTTTTTGTCATTAATATTGTGCTTTGGAAGTTGTAGAAGTGAACTTTTAGTATTTAAACAAATGAAAAATAAAAATGTTGTAATAATTACTAGAGAGAACAATCAATAAGAATCAAAAGTGAAATTTGACATTGATTCTACCTTGTGGCTAATGTGCCATAAAGTTTAGCGTATGACAAATTTAACTGAAAGATAATATTATATTAGAAAGCACTTTTTTTCATTCAAATGCCAAAGTTTACCATTGACTTACTAATTTAACATTGTAGTGGAGAGGTCACTGAACCTTGTGTAGACACATATATTTGTGTGTGTGTGTGTGTGTTTGATAGGCACTCCTAGTATATAGTCTAGTCACTGGTGGAAATTGAAGCGTTGAAGAAATGTTAAATAGCATGATGATAACTTCAAAAAGTGACGATTAAAAAAAAAAAGAAAAAAGAAAAAAGGTTATTAGAAAAGTAGTGGTGATGCCATTTGTCCCACTAAAATTTAAAATTTTATATTTAATCCAAACTTTTACGTTTCATTTGGAACTTAGGTTTCGACTTAAGAGTTCTAACTCATATTTTATCTTCTCTGAAAAGTTAACAAATTTCTTAAATAATTTTTGAAAAGTCAACTAACTCCAACCTAAAAATTATAACTCAAACCAATGTTGCAAATAGACTCCTAAAATTTTCAATTAAGCTCCTCACTATTATAAACAATTTAACTTGTGTTCTCACTTAACTTTGAAATTTAAAATTTTTACAATATTTGTTTTTTAAATTCAGTTGTACCTCTATATTGTAAGAAAAATTCTACTCTTACCTCCAATCAATAATTAGAAATTATAACTATATCCTGTTTAATAAAAAAAAAAAATCATGTCTCTCTCTCTATAACAATAGTGCTTCCACGGAAAAAAAAAAAAAAAAAAAATTTATGACTTCACCGCCGACTATGCCTGCATATTTCTATGATGCGACACTCTGAACTTTGTTATTATCTTCACCGCTGACCAACGTCTTCGTTATTATCTTTGCATAGTTTCGAAGCAAACTTGTAAGATAAAGTTGTGATATTCTGTTGCCAATTTGTTTTTCAACTTCTTGCTTCAAAGCCTAGAGCCAAATATTGTCATGATTATATTTATCTCCAATTTTTATTTGCTATAGCCTTCTTTCAGTAACTCTAATTCTAGCGAAAAAGTTAAAAAATAAAATAAAAAATACTTCCATTATAAGATCAAATAAAATAGAGTTTCTTTTGAGATAATAATAAAATCTCAATGGCCTATAATTGTTGGCCGGTGCGTTCTTATTTAACTTGATTGAAAAATTAATAGAGTATAGTTAGAGACTTCGAGTGTGTCATTGTAATTAACTTTGATCAAAAATATATAATTGAAATTGACCTAAATTGGTAATTCAAAATGACATTCCTAGATGTAACGTTTTTCGAGCAAATTAGAGTGTCGTATAATTTTCATTTTACCAATGCATGAATATACTTACGTTTATATGTATGTATTTGTGTGTATTTTTAAATGTGCCGTATTAATAATTTTCATTCCTCTTTTTGTTTCCCTGTTTTTTAAATGTGGTATTTCCAGCTTTCATTCGAATTGTCTTTTGTTGATTATGCAAATAATAACTATGTGCCGTGTAACCGACCCGACTCAAAGTTACTCTTTATTAATTAATTAATCTCTCGCCTAGTTTATGCAAGTATTGGCAGTGGGTTTAAAGCAGTGTTACTGCTTCTTGGATCAATGGGATTATTCAAACTTGTGAAGAAAAGAAGAAAGATCCCAAGTAAGAAAAAGTTCTTTAAACGAAATGGTGGTCTATTGTTACAACAACAATTATCTTTAAAGTTGAGAAAACGAAACTGTTCAATTCAAAGGAGCGAAAGAAAACAACTGATCGTTTTAATATAGACAAAGTTCTTGGCCAAGGAGGACAAGGTACAGTTTACAAGAGAATGTTGGCAGATAGGAAAATTGTAGCGATAAAGAAATCCAAAATGGGCAAACGAAGGAAAAATAACAGAGTTCATCAACAAGGTTGTTATTCTTTCACAAATTAATCATAGAAATGTCGTTAAGTTATTGGGTTGCTGCTTAGAGACTAAAGTGTCTCTTCTAGTTTACGAATTTGTACCTAATGGAATGCTATCTCAGTATATTTATGACGAGCAAGAAGAGTTTCCCGTTACTTGGGAAATAGGCTTATGGATTGCAACAAAAGCAGCAGGAACTCTTTCATATTTGCACACGTCAGCTTCATTACCAATTTACCATCGAGACATTAAGTCTTCAAATATACTTCTAGATGGGAAGTATAGGGCAAAAGTTGCGGATTTCGGAACATCAAGATCAATTGCCATTGAGCAAACTTATCTGACTACTTTAGTGTATGGCACGATGGGTTACTTGGACCCAAATACTTTCAGTCAAGCCAATTTACAGATAAAAGTGATGTGTATAGCTTTGGAATTGTTATTGTTGAGCTTTTGACAGAGCAACAGCCAATATCCATTCGGAGGTCAGAGCAAGGTAGAAGTCTTGCAACGTATTTCATGCAATCCATGGAGGAGAATCACTTGTTTGATATCATCGATGCTAGAGTGAAGGAGGAGGGAAAAAGAGAAGCAATCATAGCATTTGCAGAACTTGCCAAACGATGCTTGAACTTGAAGGCAAGGAAACGACTGGCAATGAAGGAAGTTGCAGCTTTGTTGAAGATATCAAAAATTTGGAACAAGCTTCTAGAGCTCATGAACTAAACATTGAGGAGGTTGAATATGTGAGAGAAGTGCCTCTTGGGAGTTATTTTCAACCTCAACATGTCCAACTGACTTTGGTGACCCTGCTGGTTCATTGTATGTTGAACTCCCATTGTTCTCAAATGTAACACAATGACATATTCGGCCTGCAAACTCATCTCAGACTCTAATGGAGTCCAAACAGGTAAGGTTCTTCGTTGGGGGCTTGTTTTTTCTGCCATGTGTGTGTAAGTATGTTAAATATTTCTATTGTTTAGCCATAACAATTGTTACTCTTTTAAATGATTTGTCAGATAGAACTACGGATTATTTGATGTAATAAAATTTAGAGTAATGAACTCATGCCCCTTTCATTGCAGAATAATCAAATAATAATCATCTCTATGCTAAGTTAGGACTTCACAGTTGTGATTAAATTTGTTGCAGAAATTGTTTGAATTACTATCAAGTATGATTAAACATGTCGTGCATTCGTCGTGAGAACGCCTTAAATATGAAATGGCATGTAGACAATATTTTTCGGAAATTAATTTCTGTAATTGTATGAATTACTTTCAACTACAACTACTAGTAGACATATCACTATATTCGGATTTCTGTTCAATTTTTGGCATCTTAAGTGATGTTTAACCAAAACCATTATGACACATCATTCAATGAATTTAGACCTTAATAAAGGACAAAAGGGTCATTTACAAAGCATTTCAAATTTTAAAAATAAGATTCATTTGTGCTATCCAGTGAGGAGAATAAAATGTTTGATATCATTGATGCCAGAGTAATGAAGGAGGCAAAAAGAGACAGAAACATACCATTTGTGGAACTTGCTAGACGATGCTTGAATTTGAATGAAAGAAGTTGCAGCTGCGTTGGAAGATATTCAAAAGTCACAAAAAAAAAAAAAAAAAAAAAAAAAAAAAAAAAAGGTTTCCGGTGCTCGTGAATATGTGAGAGAAGTTAGTTATTTGAATTATTTAGCTGTAGAAGTTACTTTTTTCAAATTTTATACATAATATGTCTAAAATAATTCATGGCGTATTTGTATTTATTTTCAGAGTTAGGTATTCATTCATGATCATGTTCCCTTTTATTTCACCTACAAATTACATTTGTAGAGTTGTGCAGAAAAATCAAGAGTCTCGTGGAAATTGGAACTACGCACTTCGGACAAGATAAACAAGCAACATAACCCACCCCCAAATTATAGAGAGAGACCAAGGTAAAATGCCCACTATGAATACCAGCCAGTTGGGCCACACAACAAGAAGTCCAACAATTCACTATTGGTGGTGGCAGTGGCTGGGTGGCAAATAAGGCCTACTTAAAGCTTTCACTTTTATCAGGTCTCAGGTTCAAACCGTGAACAATGTAGAGTCTAACACTTAACAAGAACGATAATGTGTTTGCTACTCTTGATCAAGCTTAGAGTCTGCTAGCTATGAAAACCTAGAGTCAGATTCCTTGTCAGGGTGCTTGTGGGCTCACCCGATGATCATTGAGATGGATGCTTGAGGAAACCTCCGATCTTCTTTCTTTCTTTTATATATATATATATATATATAAACAAGTCCAACAATTCCGAAGGGAAAATTAATTAGTATGTCAATGTCAATGCAAACTTTTACTTAGAAACCTACTCTTCAATACAATGATGTGAGTGTACATATATATTTGCATGAAATATGGCATATGCTTTTAGTTGATCAGATGTTGACCTTTTCATTAATGATTATAACATTGTCATTTGAAATAACATGATGACAAAAAGTAGACAAAGCATTTAAAACAACATTTAATATTAGAGTACAGAATAGAACAAGATACGAAATATGACATTTTCACTTTCTTTTTTTTTTTTTTTTTGGTGTCAAATATAGTATTAGCATTGCATTTGGTATTGGACATGACCTAACAGGCCAATCTATGGGCAACTATAATAGCTTTTCTATAGATAAATTAGAGATAATTATACAAAGAAATCCGGCACTCCTCTTAGTGTTCTTGAATTTCTGTAGCACAAGTGACTGGATCTACAAGAATGAGACTACGACATATTCATATCCTTTGGGGTTTAAAAGAATTCCTCGATTCTAAAACATACGCCCCCACATACACCGGTTTGTAATAAGAATCATAGTAAGAAAGATCCAGTGATTTGAGCTCACGAAGATTCATAAAAGTTTTAATCGCTTTATAAATAGATACGCTAAGATCTATTATATGACTTGTTGTATATACCAACATGAGTTAAAAGTCCTTTGCCTGATTTTTACAATCCCAGATCCCAACCTCTTGGTGAAGAGGGTGAACAGACTACTTAAAGAAATTTATAATGCTATTTGCTCTTATATATGCCTAGAGATTCGTTTCTTGCCTTTGCTTGAAAATTTCCTGGACTCGTTTAAGCTAAATTGTGATGTGGCTTTGGTTTACAGGGATGAAAAAAGTGGCAATTTTACCACACACTTAATAAATGGAATTAATTGTATGGGTGAAGTACACACGTTTATTCATCTTAATATTTGGATGAATACTTGTGCATACCTATATGTTTAATTTTATCTTAATGTGTACTATAAAAGCTTAGCGTTTGTTTTAACATTCTGTTTGGAGATTCTTTTATGTACTATTTAAGAAGCTTTTTATAATGTTATTTCTCACAAAAATTCAAATTTGTTTTTAAATCTATAATATAAATGGACCATTGGTTTGATTTTTACTTTCTTTTTTTTTGCCCCCTTCCTTTGCATCCGAGCATGCCTTGTATAATTATTTTAGCACGTCACTTAGTACTGAACTTTGGGGAAAACGAACTAAACTTTGGGGAAAAGGAAAAAAGATATAATACACGCTTTTAAATATTTACTAGTTAGAACACGTGTGATGCACGTAATAAGTTATAATTAAAGTTTTTATAATGTGAAACAAGTATAATAACGTACCAACATATATAAATAGAATAAATTTTTTTTCTAAAAGAATACATTAATAATCATAATTTATCTTTATAATATAACCATGATGATATTATAATTACAATATAAAACATTCTAATATGACTATAAATCATATATATATTTTTTGTGTGTAAAATATGTAACTTTCATTTTCAAAAATAAAAGTTATAATATAATTGTGTTGAAAAGGATTAGTGAAACAATAACAATTGTGGTATTGGTAATGAGATTGTTTAAGTATAACTTGTTGAATTTAAATCCATTAATTATATCAAGTATAAAGGGAGAAAATGTATTATAAAAAAAATGATACAACTCTTCATAGCAAAGGAACTTAAATGATTGCATAAATTACATTCAAAATAACTAAAGTATAACAAAAGTAACTATAATAGTCTTCTTTTGTAAAACGAAGAGAAAATCCCTTTAATTTATCGAGAAAACCCAAAAAGAAAAAAATAAATCATGAAAAGAAGTAAAAAAACCTTTACCAAAATTAGATTTGGTCATAGTTAAGAAAATTAGAGTTTTCGGTGAGAAAACTATGATTAAAAACCTTAAAAGATAAAATATTGTCGGATGTTCAATTTTTAATGAAGAGAAAATAAAATAAAAAGAAAACAAAAAACTATGGCCTGAAATACTAGCTAAAAAATTAGGAAAAAGATAAGATAAAAACGAAAACAAAACATATAGAAAAGGGTTAGAATGAAAGAAATATTGACAAACAAATAAAAGAAAAAGAAAAGTAAAAATAAAATAAAACAAGACAAAATAAAAATAAACAGCTAAACTGTTTTTAGAGAAAATTTTGGGGAGATCTTCTTCACTAAATGAAAAAATATATATAAATATATTTTGAATGGAAAATGTAAAATGAACTGATATTTAGAAGAAATAAAAATGAGCATAGTATGAATAAAAAAAAGGAAAAAAATACATTTGGATTCGTTTTGAATTAAAAATTTTCATATTAAAATGGTGTGTAAATCACCGTGTATTAGTTGAACTTGGTCCTTTACATTTGTTGAAAAAAAAAAGGGAGAAAAAAAAACTCGTAACCTTTTTTTCCCTAGAAAAATCTTTTTATACAAAGTTAAATATAGAAAAAAAAAATCCCTATAAAAATAGAAAAATGTTTTGTGCAAGTTATAATGGTAATTCTGTAACATGCTTTAATTTTTGGTCTCCTTTTAAGAAGCCTCAAAATACCAATTGAAGCAAAGCAATAGTTGTGCAGGAGAAAAGACAATTTAAGGGAGAAAAAATGGGAGAAGACACCAAAACGGTGTGTATTTAACTACTAAAACGGAGCCGTGGATTTTGATCAACTCTTTTATATACACAGGATATATATAGGATATTAGATTAAGGGCATGAATCAATTTGAGTTGGGAATTTTAAGTTTTAATAATAATTTTTATTGACTTTTTAGAAAAGATAAAAAAAAAATTTTAAAAAGATAAAAAAAATTTTCAAAAAAATAAAAATTAATATAAAAATTTTGAGTTTAAACTCAAATCCCAAACATCCCTCAAGAGATATATAATATCTATTTTTTAACCTTCTCTCCCGCCGCACTATCCCTCATTTTGTTCTGTCTCTCTCTTTCCCTCACTTTTGTAGACCCCACCCACATGTCCCCCTTCCTCTTTTTCTTTCCCAATGCACCCGTTCTCCCCCCCCCCCCCCTCTCTCTCTTTCTTTCCCAATAAGAGGAAGGAAAAAAAAAAAAAAAAACAAAGCAGCTTTTCATAAAGAGAGAGTACGGAAAGAAAAAGAAAAGGCAAAAAAGAAGTATTTAAACGGTCCGATTTTTACGACGATAGATAAACAGTAGAGACAACATCCACTCTTTTAATACAGTTAAGATTAAGATTTTTTATACGAGGCTTTAACGAAAGGACAGAGAAAGCAAAGGAAAGAGTTTCTAAAAGAGAAAGCAAAGGACAAAGTAAAGAATTTTATTATTATTATTATTATTATTATTTTATGAATAAGGTGTAGAATTTGTCTACTTGGCGCTTTCTATGTCCAATATTATTGAAGACCTTATGATAATGGGGGACAACAAAAGGACAAAGACTTCTGCACTTATACGTCCTTTTAGAAGACTTAATTTACCATCCACAAGGTTGAATTGAAAAGGCACACGAGGCACACGTTTTAGATTTACAGTTATCAAAATTAATTTTTGGATTTGAAAAGTCATATGAGAATTAGGGTTATATGGGCAAAATAATTTGCTAAACTAAAAGGATTAAAGTGACATGTGAATTAATGCGAGATGAAGTGTCACATCATATATCATGTAGATTCGTTCTAAAAAAATGTAGATAAAAATTAACGTCCGTTTAATTCGACGGTTGCAGTTGAAATTTTTAAGTTGGAGTTTATTGACATTTTAAAAAATAGTTATAATATTTGTTAATTTTTCAGAAAAAGAAAAAAATTAACATGAAAATTTTGAATTGGAACTAAGATACCAAATGAAGGTTTAGTGTTTTGAATAGTATTCTTGCATTATTTTTTAAGATACTATCTCCGTAACAAATGCATATGCAAGTCTGAAAAATTTTCTCTGATTAATCAAGAGTTAAATGAGCTAGTTTACAACTCCGTTAGGACTGCCTTAGCGGGTAGAAATAGGAGATTTGGATTGTAGCAAACAAAGCAACAATTATTAAAAAGAAAATAAAGAAAAGTCATATTCACCAAAGAAAGAAAGAAAAGTCATGTTGGCAAAGCAAGGAAAAAGCTGCTCAACCTTAAAGCTTTAATCGACCAGCAAAAACAAACCTTATACTTTAATTAGTCATCTTACGTTAGTGGCTCACGTGATAGGTCCCATAGTGAGAATCTCTTAGGGAGATAACGATGAAACAGGTTTGGGATGGGTAGACATGTCGTCAATCGATTTTATGAATTAAATCGGATTCCGTCTCCATTATTTTCTTAAACTAAGACTACTTTCATATCCACTCTGTTAACTTGATTAAATTAACAAAGATGAAGAGAGTTGATCTTCAACGTGAGTTTAGAGTAATTGTGAAATCTTATTTCTCTCATAGGTAATAAATACACCTATATATAAGGTATTAAGCTAAAATAAAATAAAATAATGATTATCACTTTTTATATATTATATATCATATAACTTCATATTTCAAATCATATACATTATGGATTATTTTGCACAATATATTTTATTGAAAATTGACATGACTAAACGTGATGGCTAAACATTTAATTAGTAATAACTTATTCTCGTGAGACGATATTTTTCTCACTACTTTATTGTTTGTTTACTATAACATGCACTTGCATTAAAAAATTCGCAATATAAATATGCAAAATTCCGTTTCCAATGATGGCTATAAACGGCCCTTAAATATATATATTTGTTACACAAGGTTTCAACAAAAGGGTAAAGAAAGCAAAGGAAAAAGGTGCTGTTTTTAAAAAAGAAAGTAACCGAACGAAGTAAAGAATCTGTAGACTTGGTGCTTTCTATGTCCATTATTGAAGAGCTTGTGATAATGGGTAACAACGAAAGGACAAAGACTTCTGCACTTGTACGTCCTTTTTGAAGTACGGACACACAATAACACTTATTGTGCTTTCTATAATATTGTATAGATATATATATATATAAATATATGTCATTGTTTATAATTCCTTCTTCATGTGATCCTCCCATAACGTTGGTTAAAAAAAAAAAAAAAGGATTCAGATTCACCAAACCTTTAACACTACACATTCATAACGGATCTCAAACTTACCAAGTTGGTGATTTATGATCGGAGTGATAATATTATCATTTCTCTGTGACATATTTATAAATATGATGATTATCTATGTTGCTGATAAATTGATTATTTTTGGATGAGTTTCTTGTCTGACAATCATACAAATTTAACATATGTATTATTTTTTCAGACTCATATAATTACTAATAGATTTATATATAATGTTTTAAATCTTTATGTCTAACATGTTATATTTTGAAACTTTTATTATAAGTGACAAATATTAACATTAAAGTTAGTCTCATAAGATATTAGCGATGTTACATGTATCGGGACTGGAGGACAATCACGTAAAAGATTTTACCTTAAGATAGTTTATCGTTGTAAATGCGGATAATGAACTTTAATTTTATAGGTGGAGTAGGTACATTTCTTCACCCTATAATAAATTATTATACTATGCTTCACCTTAATTATGAAGTACATACTTTTAATTTTATAGGTGGAGTAGGTACATTTCTTCACCCTATAATGAATGATTGAACTGTGCTTCACCTTAATTATGAAGTACATACATTAATATTAATTCTATAGGTGGAGTACGTACATTTGTTCACCCTATAATAAATGATAGTACTATGCAATTTTTATACTATGCTTCACCTTAATTGTGAAATAGATACATTAATTTTAATTTCATAGGAGGAGTACATACATTTATTCACCCTATAATAAATGATTGTACTGTGCTTCATCAGAATTGTGTTGTACATACATTGATTTTAATTTTACAGGTGAAGTACATACAATGCTTCACCTATATAAATGATTGTATTCTATCCTTCACATCCGAGCGGATATATAATAATTTAAGCTTATTATTTGAATTACACTTTGATGACTTCCAACGAAAAAAAGATTTGATATGCACTTCCAAAATAAAAACATTTGATACAAGGTTCTAGAAAAAGGACAAAGAGAGTGAAGTCAAACAAGTGCAGCAAGTCTTTGTCATTTTGCTGATCACATCCATTGTCAAGGTTTTCAATAATGGATAATTCTCTCCTTTTCCATTGTTTTTTCGAAAGAAAAAAAATATAATAAAATACTTTAATAATGGGTGACAACAAAAGAACAAAGACTTTTTTTATGACGCAAAGGGACCAAATTAGTCTTTTTTTAATGCACTTGCACGTCCTCTTTTTGATACTTTTCACGATGCAAAAAATATTTAGGTGGAATTGGAAACGGATATATGAGATTTACGTTTTAGAGTATGGTGAACAAAAATAGATTTTGGATTTGAAAATTTGTATGTGATTTTAGGCTGCATTTGATATAATCTAGTAGTTTAAGAATGATTGAAAAACTACTTGTTTGAGTGAAAAAAGTGGTAATTTCCTTGTCTTCTAATCCGTGGTGAGACTTTGTTTTTGGTTTTTGGTTTTGTTTTATTTTGTTTTATTGTTTTTTTGTGGCTAAAGTGAGACATATGGTGATTTATTCAAAATGGATCTAGCTTCCAAAATATTATTTGTAAAATAGATTGTTTCTCGATGATAATAAATAATGCTTTAAATGGTTTGGTTACACCTAGCTGCATGGGACATGTGCATTAATAATTCTGCTGGGACATGTGCATAAATTCTAATCAAAACTTTTAATACAAATTAGTATGATATTCAAAATGGCATTCTATCTTACATGCCACTGTAACTTTTTTAATTTGACAAATTATTTAACTAACATGCCTCTTTTACTATTACTTTTACTTTCACTTTTTTTTCCCCCTCTCTTTTCACTTTCTTACTCACCTGCTTTTACTCTTTCCACTCTTAGGGGGTGTTTGGTATGTTAGTTTGAGTTGAAATATTTTAGTTGTAATAGTAAATTTTTTTGAATTTTCAGAAAAGACAAAAAACTTTTTGGGAAAAAGACAAAAACTTTTAGGAAAAAGACAAAAAAAGTTGAAATGAGTTTGAGTTAAAATGGTTGCCATCCTCCCCCTTAATCTCAGGATTAAGCCCATAGGCTATAAAGCTTGGCGAACGTCGAAGACTTAAGTGGATGAGGCAAAATGTCATATTAATGAAATCATAAGATTGCGGAATTGAAATTGGAAAATCTCAAATTTTCAAATTTCAAGCATAAAAAAAGGAGGATTAATATTCTCATAAGAACACAGATGAAATTTAAACGGCCAGCAACAGATAATTATTTTTTTTTATCTTTTCTATTTTGAATTTATTGTAATTATCCAAAGGGGTGGGGCTTGTATGTAAAGGTTATTTTTTCCCCTTTGAAGAACTTACTGTGTAATTTCTGCATTCGTTAACTAAGAGCTTTGATTGTAATTTTAAAAAATATTGAAACCCCCGACACTAAGACAGGAGGCAGCCAAAGAGATTCCAGTTAACTTTTATAAAATTTCCTATATTTTCTACTTTTTTACAATGTATTTTTATTATTCATCATGATAATTTGTGATGAGATTGAATATTCGTGTTGACGAATTTTCACCACCAACATAAAGTCTTATTTCTTGAAATTCTGCCTTTTCTTTTCGGAAATTCCATTTCAGTCTTTAAATAGTTTCTATGGGGATTTAGGTGATGTTTGGTTCACTATCTCATTTCAAACTAAAATATATTTTTTCATCTCAGTTTTTTTTTTTTTTTTGTTTTTTTTTTTAAGTTTTTTGTTTTTTCTGAAAAATCAACGAAAATTACTATTAAAATTTAAAATTTTTAACTCAAACTCATTCACCAAACGGACTCTTATTCTATTTTTTTTTTTTTTTGTAAATTGTTGGTTTAATTTGTTTTTCTTTTCACTTCGGTTTTGAATTTTTTTTCAAATTTAACTGTACGGAAGCTCAATAGTATCCACTCGAAGAGGAAAAACAAAACTTTTTCTAAAATAGTTATTTATGTACCTACTGATGCAAATAGTTATTTATGTTGATGTAAGTGAGGATCATTTCTCCATTGCAAATATGACGTACCCATTACATATGCTGCTGATGGTTGCATGGGATACGATTCGTACTTAAGGTTGCTGATGAAAAGATTTGATGCAGACCTTCCTTTTACAAAAAAAAAAAAAAAAAATGTTATATAAATATTTTTTATACATGGTTCCAACAAAAAGACATATTAAAAAAGGACAAAAGAGTAGTAGTTTAGGAAAAAAAAAATGATAATACAATCACAACGGACAAAGTGAGAATTTGCAGACTAGGTGCTTCTATGTCCATTATATTGAAGACATTGACAATGCACCTAAAGCTGCAAAAGGGCAAAGACTTACTGTACTTATACGTCCTTTTCGGAGACTTTACAATCCACGATGCTTGGCAGTTTAAAATATTAACTCGATTTTCCACTAAAAGATTACACATGTATCGCATACACCACCGCAACATTTTTTTTTTATTCTATTAATATTAAGAAATAAAAATAAGTTCAGAATTTAGGATCTGTTTAGTGAATGAGTTTGAATTGAAAATTTTAAGTTTTAATAATAATTTTTATTGAGTTTTTACAAAAGATAAAAAACTTTTTCAGAAAAAACAAAAAATTTTTTCAGAAAAAGATAAAAACTGAGATGAAAAAATACATTTTAAGGGGTGTTTGGTTGTTAGTTCATTTTGAACTAAATTGTATTTTTTTTATCATGATTTTTGTCTTTTTCTGAAAAAGTTCTTTGTCTTTTCTGAAAAAGTTTTTTATCTTTTCTGAAAAATTACTTTAAAAATTTTAAACTAAACTTATTCACCAAATACCCTCTAATTTAAAATAAATTAACAAACCAAACGAAGTTTTAAACTAATAATACATTCACATGCTCACATACTCACACATCCAATCACTTAAATAAGCCCCGGATGACACTGTAACACTTTTAATTTAATAATGAATTATTTTTCTAAAATGCCCTAATTTATTTTTGCATTTACAAGTCACCAAGTTTTTCTCTCTCTTTCCTATTCTCCTGCTTTTTCTCTTTCCTCTTTTCTTTGTTGTTCGCACAACCATCAAATCCTCATTTAAAAAAAAAAAAAAAAAAACCCAACAAATATACTCTCACAGTCCTCTTCCTCTTCCTATTCCAATTGCTTCAGTTTTGTGACATGACAAGGATGGCAAATTTTATTCAGAAAGTTTGCTTTCGAAATTCTGATTTTTCTATTTGGAAATTCCATTTTAGCTCTTTAATTTGTATGTACGAGGTTTTATGACTGTGTTGTTGTGAATTATAGATTTAATTTTTATTTTATTTTCAGTTCGGTTTTGCATTTTGGGTTTTTTTTTTCCTGATTTATCTGCATGGATGTTAAATTTCAAAAACTTGCTCAATAATTTCCTCTCGAAAAGGAAAAAAGAAAACCTTGCTAAATTAGTTATTTACGTACCAAATGATATAAAATGATTATCATTTGTCTGCGACACTTTAGCATATATACATATATACATATATATATATGGATACGACGATCATATGTACATACGTTTCTTCATCTATAATATCTGGTTGTTTAAGATTACTGTTGACACAATGTTTCAACATAGAGACAAACAAAGCGAAGGAAAAAGTGAGGATTTTGAGACTTGGTTCTTCCACGTCTGTTATTGAAGACCTTGATAATGGCCGACAGCAAAACAGCAAAGACTAAGACTTACTGCATTAGTAGCGGGATTAATATTTTTTTAATCCACGCATGTATATTCGATTTTTCTCACACCGTGAGTCCACATGGATGAATAAGTTCACACGTAAAATTATCATCCAAAAAATCATTAAAGTTCACACGTATAATATCCTTTGTATAATTTTGGTATTCTGATTATTATCTAATCAATTATTTTCACACACCATTATATGAAATTAGCTTTTAAAGTACAAAAAATCAGTTGTAAAATATTTTAAACTGTCTTTAAATGACTTATCATAATATTACTGATTAAATATCATTTAATACATTAAAAATTAATCAGAAGATTTGAATTCCATATTTTTTTCACAACCTTTTTCCATAAGCCATGCCATTGGGCTCTGTTAACTTTTTCTCCTTGTGTGGGACCAAACCTAAGAGTTTGATATTAAACTAAATTGCAATGCTAAGCTGCAGAGCATAAAAACAGAGCGAAAACAAAGGAAGAAGGAAAAAAAGAAAAATGGTCCGCCAACTTTTTATCTCCATTCTTCTACTCTCATGCCTCATCACTACAACAGCATCCGAAGCACCGGCGGCGAAGAAAAACTGTCAGTCGCTTTGCGGAAACATCAGCATTCCGTATCCATTCGGGATCGGAAAAGGTTGTTACGTCGACGAATGGTTTGAAGTTGTCTGCACGGGAAGAAGCAGCAGCGGTACTAACCCGACTCCAGTCTTGAAATGTATCGATCTCATTGTGAACAGAATTGATCTCTACGACGGAACACTTGACGTGCATTTCCCAATCACCTTTTGGAATTGAGCTTTAGTACCTTTGTAATTTTATCCCCTCAACTTTGAAAATTAATACTTACACCCCTGAAATTTACATTATTCCTAAAAACACACATCTTATCATAGTCCGGCCACTTAAGGTTGATGGCATTTTTTAAAATATAAATAAGTTAAATTGAACTAAAATCTTTATTATTATAAAAATAAGTTAAAATTCTATTAAAAATAGGTATAAAGTATTCTAAAAAATAATACAATTTCGTATAGAACAAAGCAATATGTACAATTACTTACAATTATCTTAAATTAAAACAATGTATTTTTTTCAATTTAACAGAACCGTTCGGCATGATAAAAAGAAAAGGCAAGCACAAAGTTTGCTCTCCCCCCCCCCCCCCCCCATCTGAAAATGCACCTTCATTAAACTTAAAGGTCCAATCAAAAAAAAGGGATACTATCAAGTCGTAGGGGATGGGGGTGGAATGGGGACCACCTGATCCCCTTTTTTTTAGTTAAAAAAAAAGGGCCCAAAAATGATTACTGTATTAACATGATTTGTGCACATAATTTAAGTAATTAGAAGAAAAACGAAGAAATACTAAGGTACCTTGTAAAATAGAAAACCTTAAATTTTTAATAGATTTTTAAGGTTGTTTATATGATAATAAAAAATTTTAGTTCAAATTAAATTTCTAGTATTTATACTAATTACACATTAGTCATAAGTGGACGAAATATGACAAATTGGTTTTTTGCTAACAGTTTATAGTTCAAGGTTTGTAAGTACTAGTTTTCAAAGTTGAAGGAGGGAGGCAAAGTTGGAAAGGTACTAAAATTTGGGGAACAAAAATAAAAATTTTCAAATCTTAAGTGGATGAAATATGACAAAAGTAATGTTTTTGCTAACAATTTAAAGTTTGAGAGGTGTTTTTACTAACAGATTAAAATTCAAAGAGGTGTAAGAATCATTTTTCAAAGTTCATAGAATAAAATTACAAAAGTACTAAAATTCCAGGGATAAAAAGAAAATTTTTCCTCTTACAATTTTTGTTATTATTATTATTATTTTTTTTTTTTTGGAAAAGTGAGAAATCCCACTCTCATCGATTGAGAAAATTATAAGAGTGTTAAAATTCACCCGATAAAATCAAATCTTCTCTCTCACTCTTCATCTTCTCTCACGGTCCTCTTCCTCCTTCTATTCAAGTCCGTACTGCAGCATGAAAGTGATGAAATATTATTTTTGGAAAGTGTTACAACACAATCGAAAATTTATATCTCCTTACCAAAGAAAACTTCTTTTCCTCACGTTGGAAGATATCTGAGCCACGCGGAACAGGAAGACTGACTGAAATCTCAGGATTAAGCCCATAGGCTGTAAAGCTTGGGGACAACGCCAAGGGGCTATTATCCATATATTCAAATCTTCTGTCCAATTTTTTTATATTATAAATGGTATCTAATAATAATATTATGATGCGTCATTTTAAATAGTTTGAAATTATATATAATTGATTTTTTGTAGCTTAAAATCTAACTTCATTCAATGATTTGTCAAAATATAATTTGTTAAATAATATTGGAGATATCAAAATTGACAGAGGATGCGGATTCATTATCCATGTGCGCGACATCGAAGACATAAGTGGATGAGGCAAAACATCATATTGATGAAATCCATAAGATTGTGGGATATGAATTGGATTTTTCCTCTCAGGAGATCACAGATGAAATTTAAACGGCTAGAAACGGATAATGTTTAGCTCTTATTTTCTTTATTTTGAATTTATTATAATTATCTAAAGAGGTGGGGCCTATATGTAAAGTCTATTTTTTTTTTCCTTGGAGAAGTTACTATGCTTTTTCTACATTCATTAGTAATTAAAAAAAAAAAACTGAAATCCCCAACACAAATAGAAGATATAGCTTAAGAGATTCCAACAACAATCTATAAATTTCGTGTACTCTTTACTTGTTTTTACAATTTGTTTTGTATTATTTATCATGAGTGATCTGCGATGAGGTTAAATCTGGGTTGACTGTGGTCGGATTTCAAATGTCAAGTAGAAAATCTTTTTTTTTTTTTTGGCTGGAAATTTTGCTTTTTCTATTCGGAAACTGCATATCCCCTCTTTAAATAGTTGAGAAGTGCTATTTAACAGGACTTGTAAAATCCACGATCCAAGTGGATTAAAGTGATAGGTACGTACTGTAAATAATAACACATCACTAAAACGGATCTTAAAAATTTTAAAAGTGATTCAATTGACCCCACCGACATCATATTGAATCTTTCTCTTTTCTCTTCCATTCGAGGAATTTCTTTCCTTCATTCTATATGTCCGTTGGTGAGAAAGATTTGAATCACCACAAACTAGAGAGGTTCGCGACTCCAGACCCACATGCGATGTCGCCATGGGTGTTCGCCGCTAGATTCCATGGCGATGTTTTCTTCCGGCGGTTCTCCATATTTTCCGGTTGAGGGATTGGGTTTAATAAACATAACCCAGCAATTGTTTTCTTTAGGGTGTTTGGTGAATGAGTTTAATTTAATATTTTTAAGTTTTAATAGTAATTTCTTAAAAAAATTTTGAAAAAACAAATAAAAATCATGATAAAAAAATATAATTTAATTTAAAATGAATTTTTTGTCAAACAAATTCAGGATGTTGTTTATTTTCTTTGCCCATTTAATAAATGCGGGGCCCACTTAATTCAATGCCACGTAGGAATATTCGTTCTAATAATCATTTCTGTAAATAGTTTCTATGAGGTTTACACGTGTGTTTTCCTGTAAATTGTTGTTTTCATTATTTATTATTTATTTTTTGCCTTTCGCTTCGGTTTTGAATTTTGTTTCTAATTTATGTATATGGATGTTAAAATTTAGACTCCGTTTGATAAAACAGTTTGAATTGAAATTTTTAAATTTGAGTTGGTTATTTTTTAAAAATTAATTATAATTTTTATTAATTTTTCAGAAAAAGACAGAAATTAAAATGAAAATTTTGAATTTAAACTCATTTATCAAACAAAACATTAGTTATTTACGAGTCTGATACCCATACGTTGCATGTAGAGAGAAGAAAAAACAAAAATTGAATAAATTGAATAATATATAATAAAAGAAGTTAATTAAGATATAGATTATAATTACATTAAGTAATTTTTTTAGTATTTACTATTGTAATATTAAAGTACACACATATATCTTTATATTAAAGTATCCGAGTTTTATATACAAACAAACATATATCTAAAAAAAAAAAAAGCCGTTGGTTTGGAGGAAAAAAAATGTAAATTCACTTTACAGTACTGTACAATAAATAGTAAATTCACTGTATAATAAACAGTAAATTCACTGTACAATGAACAATGAAGTACTGTTCGGAGAACAGTGGGTAGGGCATCCTATGAGGGGTAAAATGGGCATTTCACTGTGCTGGTCCAAGAAATGTCTTTGTTTTGGAGGGCAGAAACGTAAATTCACTGTGTAATTACTATTTACTAAACGGTATGATTCCACGTCCTTTTAGTATATTATGAGTCTAATACCCGCGATGTAGAGAAAAAATAAAAGAAAATAACTCAATATTATACAATAAAAATAGTTAGTTAAGATAAATAATATAATTATAATCAGTCTATTTATTTATTATTTATTATTATAATATTTACATGTTTATATTAAAACATTGAGTTTATATATACAGACAAACATATATAAAATATATATTTATAAACAGAGTTATTAGAAATGAATATCTTACATTAAAAATTTCATCAACTGTGTTTAATTTCTTCTCTTTTTTTTTAAATCTGTCATGGGAAAAAAATTAATTATTTGATGTTTATAAATAAAATTAAAATTGATATAATTATATAATATGTAATTAGAAATAAAATATACTTATATCTTATCCAAGACAACACTCAAAAACACATTGTACGAATTTGCCTTTTTTTTTTTTTTTACTTTCCCTTTGTCGTATAGCCTCTGCTACCACATAAATTTGCTGCACCCCTCCGACACCCAACTTTTGCACGCCACGCCAACTGTTTCCTTTTCTGTCACCTTTGTCAGAACTTACCCTTTTTTGTCCTTTTCTTTTCTCTTCGGCAAAAATTTCCCATCGAAGCGTCACATCAAAAACCGGAGGAAGAAATTCAAGGGGTGAAAACGTAATTTTACTGTGCATTAACAGTAAAGTTACACTCCATCAGGCATCAGTATAAGTAATAATGATAATGTAATGTACCCACTGATGTTTAGTCATTATATCATTTCTCTACTGCCTATATGACGTACCGATCGTATATGCTGCTGATGCTTGCATTGGATAAGATTTGTATTTAAGGCGGATGATGAAAAGATTTGATGCTTTACTTTTCAGAGTAAAAAAAAAGGTAAAAAATATATTTATATATGATTCGAACAAAAGACAAACCAGGCATGCGAAAAAGGAGCGGTAGTTTAAAAAAGAAAGCCAATGAGAAATTGAGTAGGCGTTTGATGAGTGAATTTTAGTTTAATATTTTTAATTTTAATAATAATTTTTTAGAGAAGATAAAATTTTTTTTAGAAAAAATAAAAAATTTAAAAAAAAATAAAAATTATAATAAAAAAATATAATTTAATTTAAACTAAACTTAATACCAAACACCCGATAATTTGCAGACTTGATGATTCTATGTCCATTATTATTTTTATTTTTGGACAAATATTCTATGTCCAATTGTTGAAGATGTTGACAACGTACCAAAAAGAGCAAAAGGACAAAACTTGCACATATACGTGCTTTACCGCGACTTATCATCCACGATGCTTGACAACTCGATTTTCTGCTGATGCTATGTTTGGTAGAGTAAAAAATGGATGGAAAATATTCGGGTTGATTGTTTGATAAGAAGAAAAAGAGAGTGAAATGGAAAATAAGAGGAAAAAAACAATTATAATGGATCCACTATTTTAATTCATTTTAAAAGTAAGTGGAAAATACAAATTCATTCACATATGATCAAAGATTATTTTTTTATCATTGCTTTTAAAGTAAAATAATATAAATAAATATATAATATAGTAATTTTACAAATCTATGATTTTCTTTCCCTCCTATCTATTAAACAATCTAAAGAAAAACTAATTTATTTTCTATCATTTTAATTTTTCATCTTTTATAAGTTTTTTCTCCCTCCTATTTTCTTTCCTTCCTACCAATAATGCTTCTTAATTTTTTTTGTTACTACTAAGAAATAAAAAAATTCAGAATTCAAACTTTGGATAGACTTCCAATCACTTAAGCTTGCCCCAAATGGCATTGCAACACTTTTAATTTAATAACAATTTATTTTGCTAATATGTCCTCTTTTATTTTTACATTTTCAAGTCACCTAGTAATTTTTCTCTTTTTCTCTCTCTTTCCACTCACCTGCTTTTTCTCTTTCCTCTGCTTGTTGTGGTTCCAAATCCTCAGTAAAAAAAAAAAAAAAAAAAAGCCCAACGAATATTCTTTCTCACTCCTCCTTCATCCTCCATTATTGCAACGGCATGAAAATTTCACTCGTAAGTTTCTTATTCATTTAGCTCTTTAATTAGGATCTGTGTGAGGTTTTATGATTGTGTTGGAAACTTGCTAATTAGTTATTGTGTACCAACTGATATAAAAGTGATTATCATTTCTCTGTGACATGTTTGCAGATAAATATGATGATTATATGTACATATGTTTCTTCATCAATAATATCTGGTTGTATAGGGGGAAAAATGTCTACAACCAGATGTCTAGTTGTATACTTGTGTGTACCTATATGTTTCATCACGTGCTGTTGACACAATGTTCAAACATAGAGACAAAGAAAGCAAAGGAAAAAGTGAGAATTTTGAGTCTTTTAGAGGTAAATAGACTTTTTTTAAGACATTTTTTAACTAATAGTTGAAGTTTTTAAAAATTAGTTAAAATGCTCTTTTTGTAGGAAAAAAAATCAATTAATTGTATTAAATGGTCAATCAGTGATTGATCACATATTAGTATAATTAATTTAGTAAATCAGGTGACTAACCGTGGTCAATCATTGATTGATCCTAACAAAAGTCACAAATTTTCAAATCAATTATTGGTTAACCAAATAAAAAAAATGACAAACAACTATTTTACTAATTAAAAAAATTGATTCATTTATTAGATTAGGTAATCAAAATAAATACCCAACCTAATTTTTCATGTTCTTAGTGCTAGTTTGGTAATACTTTAGGAGATCCCAAAAGTCTTTTACACGAACTACATAACTATTTTATTAGTAAAAGTGCTCAAAAGTCATTTCCACTAACACCAATGTATTTTGATAGTTGTTCGGAGAAACTAGAATCCTTAATTTTTGCTTTTAGCTTCTACTTCTTTTTTTGCTAGAAGTAATAGTAGAAATTATGTCAAAAGTATAACAACTATTTTTGAAGAACTTGATAATGGCCGACAGCAAAGGGCAAAGACTTACTACACTCATAGATGGATTAATATCTTTTTAATCCATTTACAATCTAAACGTACGTAGAACCAATTTTTCTCACTTTATTTAAAACGGGTTCACATCGATAAATGAGTTCACCCGTAAAATTACCATCCAAAACCCCACCCTTTGTTTCCCAAGTAGTGCAAGGGACACTAATTTAGTTCTAACTTTTTGAGTATCAACTCACGTGTTATATTTTTATTCATAGAGACAATCAATTAATATGTCGGGCTCTATTTTCTCTTGTGTGAGACCAAACATAGTGTTGGCTATTTAACTCAAATTGTAATGCTAAGTTGCCAAATTTAAAAACAGAGCGAAACTTAAAAACAGAGCGAAAAGAGAGGAAGAAGGAAGGAAGAAAAAAATGATCCGCCGACTTGTTATTCCCATTCTTCTGTTCTCATGCCTCATCAACACAACAGCATCCAAAGCACTGATACCGAATCCCGATTGTCCGACGAAGTGCGGAAAGGTCAGCATTCCGTTTCCTTTCGGGATCAGAGAAGGGTGTTACGTCGACGAATGGTTTGAAGTTGTCTGCGGAAATAGCAGCACCAGCCCACCTCCCATCTTGAAAAGTATCAATCTGGAGGTGATCAGAATTGATCTCTACGACGGAACACTTGACGTGCGATTTCCAATCACCTTTTGGAACAGCAGTGGCGGGAAAACACCGCAAGAAAGCCCAGCTTAAAAGGAAGCCCTTTCGCCTTCGCCGAAGACAAGAACAAATTCATTGCAGTGGGCTGTGAAGGGCATGCAACGATTAGCTCAGAAATAGATTCAGATAAGCCAATTGTTGCGGGTTGCTCGTCCGTGTGTGATAATAACGTTTCGGTCGACACTGGGTGCAACGGCGTGAATTGCTGCATGACCTCAATCCCCTCGAAACTGCAGGTCTTCAATGCCCGTTTTAACATCAACTCATGCAGTGATCAAAACAATGAAACAGATTGCAGATACGCTTTCCTCGTCAAGGAAACCTGGTTCTCACAAAGTGTCACAAATCTTTCCGCTTTGTCCAAGATGACCAACGTTCCGGTAGTGCTAAATTGGGGATTGGACGCTTCCAAACATGGTGATTCTGTAAACTCTACAAAGTCTTTTCCTTCCAGCAGATATTGCAACAGTATCTCCAACACTTCTTTTGCTTCACTCTTCAGTCCACCGGGACAGCTTGTATGTTATTGCGAGGGCGGCTTTGAAGGAAATCCTTATCTTGACAAGGGTTGTATTGGTAAAGCCCCTCTAATCTCATCTTCAAACGACTTTTATGTATTAAGTCTGCTTTACATGACGATTTTCGAAAAAAAAAAAAAAAACTCTGTGGGCGTTTTTTTACAAAATATTTTTTTTTAAATCATGTGTAATAACCCTCTTAATATCTTGTTAAAATTTAAAGAAGAAAATAAAATGAAAAAAGAGATTACAAAGCGTTAATTTCATTTTTTAGTGAATAAAGAATATACGTTATCTCACTTTATCTCCTCACTTGATCTCCTAGATCTTTAACTGTCATATAAGTGGTATCTAAGTTCATCAAATGTTTCAGTTCCATTATTGGTTCGTCTATGATATCAAAGGTTTTTAAAAAATAATAGAATGAAGCATGTGAGGCTTGCATGATGGATGAGTGGAAGATAATTTGGTGAAATGAATGTTGAGGGATTGATTGGGCTGGTTAATTGAACTAGATCCATATTACCCAACTAATCCAAAATTTTGATTTTTGAATGTTAGATTACTTGATAAACATGCATTTGGTTCAATTCACCTACCCAATCGACCACTCAACATTCATTTAATGAAATTAACTTCCATCCACATGTTCAATTTGGTCGGTTTTGATTAATGTTTATGTCATAGATGGATAAATAGTGAAACATTTTTTTTAAACTCATGTACCAATAGTGTGACATTTTTAGTTTTATGTATAAAGAAACTAAGCCATATAATTAAAATTTAATGTATAAGTTGTTAGAATATCAAATCTTCTAAAATCTAAGAGATTTCCTAATTTGAAAGTGATATAAATAAATTTGAACTACGAACAAAGGTTATGAATTCTAAGAACCAAATTGGGGGCAAAAGAAAGCCAGGTTTCTTATGGAATTACTTAATGAAATTGAAAAGAAAGTTTATAAAGACTATTTTACCCTTAAAAATAAAGATCAATAATTAATATTAATAAATGTTAAAGCTAATTTAATTTAACAAATGTAATTGTATATAAAATGTTAATTTTACTTAATGGAGTCAGTCATGTAACCATCATGAGAAACTTAAATTTTATAAAAGGGAACGTCTTTTGACATCCATTTGTCTACTTTTCCCACTTCTTTTCTTAAATTATTCACCAACCCTTCTTCTTATTCCCAAAAAAAAAAAAAAAAATCCATATGATTTAATTCAAAATCCTTTTTATCATAATAAATAAATAAATCAATAACCCCCTATTTTTTTAAACAGTCTTTTATTATTATTATTATTATTACTTATCGTTTTTCTGCTTCTTGTTGCTTTTTTTTTCCCCCTTAAATCCAATCACTACTAATGTTTTTAGATATCCAGGTTTTATTTGAAATAAGATCTAGTGAAATCGTGGTTTTATGTGTATCCTTTTGAAGAAGTAATGTTTTGTTTAAAAACAGAATTCAAATCTTGATTTTTGTTGTGGAGGTTGAAATATATATATATATATATATATATTAATTGATTCATTTTCAGGAGATAAATTAAAAGGTCAAAACTTTAGTTGTTTTATCCTAAAAAGTTAAGGGATTTCCAACAAATTAATCATCTTGCTTTTGATGTATAGAATAACAAATTAAATTATCAAAGCACTATGTATATTATTTCTTTTGACTTTTTCGTTTCCGTACGACTACTTTTTTGTAACAACTGTTCACAATATATATATATATTCCGAACAATAACTTGAAAATATAAATCTACGACTTTATTATTACATAAAGATAAATATATTTACAACTATATATATATATATATATATATATAGACACACACACACACACATACCTACGACGTGTACAAAAACTGTACTTCATAAAGATAATTACTATAAAACTACGACTTTATTATTACCTCTAACAAAAAACTAGGACTATATTAGTTTCATTAAATATTATTCCAAGAAAACGAGTGATTAGATTTCTTTATTAAAAAAAATTGAAAAATAAGATTAAAAAAAGGATTGTTTGAAAAAAAGGGGGGAGGGGGTTTATTTATTGGTTGGTGGATATAAAAAGATTAAAGATAAAATTAAATTGTAGAGATTGTTTTGGAATAATTCAAGTGTGTGACAAGTAATAAGAGACACTTACATGTTAACAGTTAGGTAAATTAAGAAAGAAGATGGGAAAAATATATAGAGGAGTACATGTCAATAGAGCTCCCTTTACAAAATAATCAGGTCGATGCAAAAGGTCATAATTTTCAAGTCTTTTCGTGGGCATTGAAGATAACGTTTTGATTTTTTTTTTTTTTTTTTTTTTAAGAAAGGAATTTTGCTCCTTATATATGTACCCATTTTTATAAAATAACAAGTTAGTACATAGATGGGAATGTGATTTATAACTTTATTAAATTTGTTAAATTTATCATTAAATTGATGGTAAGAGACCAAAGCTGCCCAAAACACAAAGTTCAAAGAATTAATTGACCAAAATACAAAAGGACTTTAGAACTAAACTATCACAATGTTAATAATTTAGGAACTAACAGTATCAAAAACCCTAAATTTATCTAAGAACCTCTGTGGTTTCCAACTTACAATGTATTTAGACTTCCTTTGGTTCGTTAGCTCATTTCAAATTAAAATGTACTTTTTCATTTCAATTTTTGTTTTTTTCTGAAAAAGTTTTTGTCTTTTCTGAAAAGTCAACAAAAATTTTCAACTTAAATTTAAAATTTTCAAACTCAATTAACAAACCAAACAAAGTCTTAGTTTCTTTTCTAGTTTTTATGAAAGATCAAATAGAAATTTCACTTAGAACAATATAGAAAGTGTCTCATGTTGTTTTGAATATATCAACTGTTGGGATTGTCAATCCCATATTTTTGTTGACGTTTAATATCAAATAACCAAATAACTCAAACATATTTGTTTTTCGCAACTTATATTTGAATTTTATATCCAGTTATTTTGATCAAACTTGTTGCTGGTTACGTATTTAACTGTCTAATTAAATTCTGAATTTGTTGCACACATAGTTTTTTTTTTTTTTTTTTTTTTTTTGTCCTTCTCCATAGAGGTTTTTGGTTATTGGTTATGTTAAATAACTATATCGATCATGTCAATTCTTTGTTTAAAAATGTTTATGTTTGTGCGAATTATCAGTATACTGACTAAGCAAAAAAGTAGTTATATCGTTCTGTCTAGACAATACTTGATTTAACTGCCCACTAGGTCTTATACCAACTAACTATATATGCCTGCATTTTTCTATGATGAAAACGCTACAATAATCCTTATTCAACTATAGAAGTTTAAAACAAATAGTCGTGTGAATAAGCAAGCTATATCAATTTTTTGATTATTTTTTCTAAATTAAACAAACTAATTTAATTTTTCATTTCAGATATTGATGAATGTAGAGCTGGAGGTTCCAAGGGACCATGTGGAAAGCACGAGAAATGTAATAACACTTATGGGAACTACACATGCGAGCCAACATGCAAAAATTGCGGGCCAACGTGCAATTATTTGGTGGGCCCTTTAGGTATGCCTTTTGATGCTCTAAATTAAAAGGTTATTTTGTACGAACACAATCTGAAATTCTCGAATTTAAGAATTTTTATTCTTGATTTTTTTTTTCCTTAGAAATTAACCTTCTAAACTTATAATTGTTGATACTGTCAGTCATTTTTGTTCACATACGTTAAAATTTGATTGGTTTTTTACACATCGTTTGTACGTGATAGCCTATGAAGATCATTGTTGGTCCTTTTTACTTAGTCTTTATTTGGTAGAGTAGAAAAGGGAGAGGAAGGAAATTAGAGGAGGGATTTTTGAGAAGAAATGGAATTTTGGTTGTTGGGCAGAAAGGAAATTAGGAAAGAAAGGAAATTAAAAATCCATGACCCCCACCACTTTTTAATCCTTCCAACTTTGAGAAAAAAAAAAGTTGATGGAAAATTTTTGACAAAGCAAATATGGGTAAAATACCTATTTTAACCTTAATTTATCATCATCTCTTAACTTGTATATATGAGGTTATTTTTATAAAACATATTTAATTAGACATTTTCTTTCATGTTTTCTTTTTCTTCTATCAAACACCGTGATGGAAAAACTCCCTTATTTTCATCTCCTATTGATTTTACTCTTCATTCCTTTCTATTTTCCATCCCTCTTACCAAACATAGCATTAATTTCAATACAAGTTCATTTTAAATTTTAGGTCCAAGTTTGAGTTATAATAAAATAGGGGTTTGTTGTCAAAGAAAAAAAAAGTAGATACTACATTGTCAAATTCAAATAAAAATGAAACCAATTCTAGTCTATTAGATCTAATAATATAGTGATTATCTTGCAAAGTATCAAAGTCAAACTTGTAAAATGGAAGTCGCATATTTTGCCAACTTGTTTTTCAACTTCTTGCTATATTAGAGGTCAGAGACTAATACTCTAATGAGAATTTATCTCCAATTTGATGTGCTATAACCCTGCTTCAGGAACTCTAATTCTAGAGGGGAGGAAAAAAAAGGGCTAATTTTTATGCATCCGCAGCTTTTTTTTATTTTTATTTTTATTTTTTATTATTTTTTTAAGGAGGAAGAATTGAAGGCATTTCCTGATTAATTGTAATACCATAATCAAAATGATACCTCTTCTGAGATAATAAAAAAAAAGGACCAAATTACATAATTTTAAGGAGTTTATGAATCTTTTAGTCACAAAAAGAGGTTGGGACCAAATTGCAACTTCTATAAAGATTAAAATCAAACAAGCAATTTACCTTTTCTATTAAATAAGTAATAACACTAAAAACGAATCAACAATCATTATTTTCTTTGTATTTCCTTTCAAACCCATAAGATTACAATTCATTCTATGATGCTTAGTTTGGTAAACTGAAACTTTCATTTTTTCACCTCGCCTCTCAAACTTGAGAAAAGGGTCTACGCACCTTACGTAATTTGATGTTGACGAATTGAAAGACCCAACCTGCTAACGTTTTACAGCTAAGACTGCATAGAATTGTTTTCCATGTTCATAGGTGAAGGTGAAAAAGTGACTCTGGGTCGACAAAATTTATGAAATTTATGCCAAGACATTGGCCTTTCCCGTTTTCATTCCAACTGGACTTTGACATAGATTGTCTTGATTTATGCACACAAAAAACTAACGATGTGCATGTATAAGCTACTTGACAAAAATTCATACTCTTCATTAATTAAATTGTTATCTAATTTATGCAGTTACTGTCAGTGCGGTTGCAGCAATGTTACTTGTTCCTGCATCATGGGAATCATACGGACTTGTGAAAACTATAATTGACATGAGCCGAAAGGCAGAGTTCTTCATACAAAATGGTGGTAAATTGTTAGAACCACTATATTCGGGTGAAGTTGATCATGTGCTGTTTAATTCAGAGGAGCTTGAGAAAGCAACTAATGGTTTTAAAACAAACGAAGTTCTTGAACCAGGAGGACAAGGCACGGTTTATAAAGGGATGTTGCGAGATGGGAAGATTGTCACGGTAGAGGTATCTGAGATCGTGGACGAGAGTAAGGTCGAAGAATTCATTAAGGAGGTTGTTAATCGTTTAAAAGTAAACCATAAGAATGTGGTTAAATTATTAGGTACCTGCTTAGAAAAAAAAAGTCCCCTTTTGGTTTATGAGTACGTACCTAATGGAACTCTACATCAGTATATTTATGACGAGCAAGAGGAGTTTCCACTTACATGGGAAATACGCTTGCGAATTGCAACAGAAGTTGCGGAAGCTCTTTCACACTTACACTCGTTAGATATGTTGTCAACTTACCATCGAGACATTACGTCAAAGAATATCCTTCTAGATGGTAAATACAGAGCAAAACTTGCAGATATTGGAACATCAAGAACAATTGCTACTGATGATGTTGCCACTGATGATGACACAGATTTGACAACCGCGGTACAAGGTACATTCGATCTCGCAGATACTGGAACATCAAGATTAATTGCCACTGATGATCAAACAGATTTGACAACCGCAGAACATGGTCCGTCTGGTCTCGCAGATACTGGGACATCAAGATCAATTGCCACCGATGATCAAACAGATTTGACAATCGCAGAACATGGCCTGTCTGGTCTCGCAGATACTGGGACATCAAGATCAATTGCCACCGATGATCAAACAGATTTGACAACCGCAGAACATGGCCCATCTGGTCTCGCAGATACTGGGACATCAAGATCCATTGCCACAGATGATCAAATGGATTTGACAACTGCAGGACACGGTATATCTGGTAAATTGGATCCAGAAGACTTTCGTTCAAGTCAATCTACAAAGATGAGTGACGTGTATGGCTTTGGAGTGGTCCTTGTTGAGCTTTTGATCGGAAAAAAACTACTTTCCATCCAGAGGTCAAAACAAGTTGCAAGCCCGGTAACATATTTCAAGCAATCCATGGAGGAGAAAAAACTGTTTGATATTGTTGATGCCAGAGTGAAGGAGGAGGGAAAAAAAGCCTCAATCACAGAATTTGCGGAACTTGCCAAACGATGCTTGAATTCGAATGCAAAGAAACGACCGGCAATGAAAAAAGTTGCAGATGAGTTGGAAAAAATTCGAAAGTCAGAAATTAATGCTTCAGATGCCCATGATGAACAATGTTTTGAGGAGGTTGAACCTGAGACATTGGTAGCTCCGGCTGTCGAATTGTTCAGTTCTTTATCTTCTGATCTCCTATAAGTATCACCTAGATCGCGATGAAATATTCGTCGGCAAACAGATTCCGGACTTGAAGTCCATATATGCTGGTAAGTTTCTTAGCTGGGTGCCTGTTTTTTATCAGTACTGAGTGCGTCTATTTATATCAGTATGTGTGTGCAAATCTAGGCAGAGAGAATTCGTGGCCTATTGAATGTTTTAATTTTTCAGAGTAATGTTTTTATTCCTCCTTTTATTTCGACAGCTAGCACCTGAAAATTTGTACTCTAATGTGTGGGTTTGGAATACTTCTATGCTTCTATAATTATGTGTGTTTTATGTAATGACTACTTTTTTATGCAGCTATGTTAGCTTTTGATTTCCTAGTTGTGATTTTGATTTTACCGATAAATTATAAGAGAGATATTGAGATGAATGGCCCTTTCCAATGCCTATCTAAATAAATATTTCTCGTTTTATTTAACTAAAAAGAAGTTCTTTTTATTTTTATTTTTAACAACTTTGGCAAATCAACGATTTTCCTTTTAATTTGGCGTGCGGGATTCAAAATTCTAATTTAAGTTATAAAGTTAAATTCCGCTTAACAATTATAATTTCTTTGATTATTTTAGTTTTAAATTCAATGGTATTTTGGGTATTTTGAATGTAAAATTAAGCGTTGATCGAAAAATTTATAAATTTATATACTAAATGTAATCTAATATTATAAAAATGTAAAATTTTAAAAATCTATTATATATTTTTTTAAATAAAAACAAAATGCATGATATAAAAATGTAAATAACATAATTGTAGTCTTTCTTTTCAAAGGTAATTTGGGGCATTCTAGAGTCAAAATTAAGTGTTGAACGAGAAATTATATAAATTTGTGTATTAACCATAATCTGATACCATATAAATGTAAAAGTTCAAAACGTATGGTATATTTTCTATATAAAAGCAAAAAACAAGGTATGAAAACGTAAATAACCCTAGAGTTAATGATATTACAGGCATGGAGGTTTTAATTAATTTTTGGTTCGTTTTGATATAGGACGATTCCAATAATTTTTTCATGATGCCAAATCGATAGGAAAAAAACAAAAGAGAGAGAGAGAGAGAGAGAGTATGTCTTACGTTGTCAGCGAAATTATGAGTATTGTAACCCTTTGATCATGTTGAGCAAATGATGCCCTCTTATGTCCTTATTCCTTACATGATTCCCCATCTCGGTCGAGGTGATTTATTTGGCAATGGAAGCTGTGAATTATAAATATTGGCAAAACACTGATGAATGAGTATCCGAAATTTTTTTCCAAATTTAAAAAATAAATATGAACATAATATTTAATTAAGCTCAAAATTCAAAACTTTATGGTTACCCTCATCAATCTCATTAAAATCAAAATATCCACTCTTTTTTCTCTCTAGAGTCTAAATCTAAATTTTATACTTTCTCCATAACAGTAAAATAATGATATAAAAAGATGAATTCTAAAAATTTTAGATTTTTTAAGAGTATTTTGAATATTTTTTGATCCAAACCTAATGTTGACCGATAAAAAATATAGATTTGTATATTAAATACAATCTGATAGAATAAAAATATAAAACATAAAAATGTATGATATACTTTTTAAATAAAAGCAAAACACATGATATACATATGTAAATAATCTTATTTTATATTACCATTAGGAACCATTGTTTTGTTTTAGTCCTTAGACTAAATTTCTAATGATCAGATCTATAATTAAAGTAGTTATGTATAGCAAGTTAAAAATTTTTAAAATGAATATTTATAGATAGATTGTTAAAAAAAATTATTTAAAAATTAAAAAAATCTCTTGTTGATACTATAAAATAAGAGATCATACTATAAGATATTTGATAAAAGGTTCTAGCAAAAGGACAAAGAAAGCTAAGGAAAAGGTGAGTAATAAGTCGTTGTCCTTTTGCTAAAAACAACACCCAACGACCTTGATGTCTCAAAATTCTCACTTATTCTTTTGTTTTCTTTTTTTTTTTTTAAGCGAAACCCAATAAAATAAAATCAAACCAAACCAAAGACTTTGAGTTGAAATATTTTAGTTGTAATAGTAAATATTTTTAGATTTTTAGAAAAGATAAAAAAACTTTTTGGAAAAAAAGATAAAAAAAAGTACAATTTGAATTGAAATGAGATAATGAGACAAACAAAATTATAAATTACTAGTATTTTATTTCAAAGATTTTCCGGCTTTTATTTTACCTGTTGTGGAGTTTGATTCAATGAATTACAGCTAGACTAACAACAACTTAAGCAAATAAATTTAATAAAAAAAAAACCCAATTGAATAAATGAAAATGTGTTAACTCAAACTTGAGTTTTCATATTGATATTGACATAGAAGTGACATAACTATGACTTTTAAAATACAATTAAAAAGAGACGTGTAATCAACTCCTTTAAACATCACTTATCATGAAACTCAATAATCTATTCCAAACACTAACTATTTTGGTCATTACTTTGAATAGTCCCTTATGAATCCGTGGGTGTACTCAACTAACAGATTCAAATACTTCCTCAAAACCTAAGTCACATGGGTCACCTCATGTGTTGCATAATTCACTTGTGTAACGTGTTTTGCGGGTCAATTGAATTTCCAAAACATTTCCTCCTTAGACTAACATTAAAGCAAGACTAACATTAAGCTCTATGGTTACCCCATCAATCTCATTACCATTAAAATATCCACTCTCTCGTTTTCGAGTCTGAATCTAAAGATTTTCTTGTTAAGTATATTTTGAGTATTTTTATGTTCAAATCTAGTGTTGACCGATTAAAACTAGAAATTTGTTTATTAAATGTAATTTGATGGTATATAAATGTAAAACAAAAAAATGCATAATATATTTTTTTGAATAAAAGCAAAACATGGGAATAAAAATATAAATAATCTTATTTTATATTACCGTTAAAAAATATTGATTGTTTTACTCCTTAGATTAAATTTCTAATGATCATATCCATAACTAAAATAGTTCTATATAGCGCATTAAAAATTACAGTGAATATTTTATAGATAGATTGTTAAAAAATTTGTCCAATGATTAAAAAATCTCTTGTTGATGATATATAAAAGAGATAACACCATAAGAGCTCTATAAAAAATAAAAAATAAAAAAAAAAAAAAGATACTTTATAAGGTTCTAGCGAAAGGACAAAGAAAGCTAAGGAATAGGTGAGTAATAAGTCTTTGTCCTTTTGCTAAACAAGAAAAAACACCCGACTTTGATGTCTTAAAAATTCTCACACTTTTTTTTTTTTCTTTTTAATTTTAGAAAAAGTGAACCAAATTAAATCAAACCAAATTATACTCTTATACTAAAGGAAATGCCGTTTTCACTGTTCCTTCTACAGTGATCGGATGGATTTACCCTTGCTACAGTATAATGACACTTTTGCCCTTGCTTTCTTCTCTGTTGCCCCCCTAATTGTGTCTACGAGTTGAATGTGCATAGTGACATTCCTTTTTTGCCCCTGAAATCCTAATTATTGTTTTTCGCTTGGGGTTGTTGCCGCCGCCTCCTCTTTTTTCTATTCTCTCTCATTTTTTCATTTTCTTCTCTCTCTTGCTCGCTCACTCTCTCTCTCTTTGTTTGTTCTCTCTCTTGGCTTTTTGGTCTATGAACTCCATTTTTCTTTTTTCTTCATCTATTTGCCGATCTCTCTTCTCTCATTTTCTCTATTGTCTCTCATTTTTTCATTTTGCTCTTTCTCTTCCCGCCTCTCTCTCTTTCTTGCTCTGTCACTCTCTCTCTCTTTCTTTGTTCTTAGTTTTTGGCTTTTTGGTATAGAGATCCTATTTTTTTTCCTTCTTCATTTGTTCACCGATTTCTTTTTATTTTTCGTTGTATGTTTTTGATATTTTTTGTGTTTTTGTTTCTTCTCTTTTTGTTGTTTTTGGCTTTTTTGTTTAATTTTCGATTTTGCAATTTTTTTTTTGTTTGCTGATTTCTTATTTATGTCTCTTCCCCTTCTTCCTCTCTTGATTTTTCATTATTTTCGAGTATTTGTATGTAATGTTGATGGGGTTTTTTTTTTTGTGGGGGATTTTTGGGTTTTCCCCTTTCCTTTCTCCTTCTTATTTTTGTCTTAATCTTTGATCATTTTCCGGTATCTGCATTCAATGTTGATCGGATTTATTTTGTGTGGCCGGAATATGATTAAATTTTTATTTGTTCTGTATTTGTTGTTTTAGGTTTTTTTTTTTTTTTTTTGGATTTTTGGTTCTGGAAATTTTTTGGCCTGGATTTGTTATTTTTGTTCCTTCCCCTCTCTTCTCCGTTGACCTTTCATCATTTTTGAGTATGTGTATAAAATATTGATGGGTTTTTTTAATTTTTTTTTCATTTCCAAATTTTCCCTTTTTCCTATTTTTCTCTTATTTCTCTCTTAATCTTTCATCATTTTTTAGTATATACATTTAATGTTGATCCGAAATTTTTTTTTTTTTGCCCAGAATATGATGAAATTTTTTTTCCCCAAAATAAAACCCTAGATTTTGATTTTCAACTTTTTTTGGGTTTTCTTGGGTTGGTGGTCGTCTCCCTCCATTTTTGTTTTTTTCCTCTGTCTTGGTTGCCCTCTCTGTTTTTCTCTTTCTTTCTTCTCGGTTTTTCAGTGTTTTGTGTCTAAATGCCATTTTTGCTTCCTCTTGCTTTCTCGGTAGGTCTGCTGTCATTTTTTGTTTTATATTTTTGATATTTTTTGTGTTTTTGTTTCTTCTCTATTTGTTGTTCTCGAATTTTTTTTTTTTTTTTTTTTTCTGATTTCTTACTTTTATTGCTTCCCTTTCTTTTTTTGTTGATCTTTCATCATTTTTCAGCATGTATATCTCCTCTTGATTGGTAAAAATTTTTTTTTTTCCATTCTGGGTTTTTCATATCTTATTTTCCAAATTTTTTTTCCGTTTCTGCCTCTTATTGTTTTGTTAATGCTTGATGATTATTTAGTATATGCATGTAATGTAATGTTGATTGGATTTTTTTTTTGTTCGATTATGACAAGTAAAAAATTTAGGTATGTTTTTGTTTTTGTTGTATTTATTTTAGTAATTTTTTGTTTGTTCTTTTTTTTTTTTCCCATAAATACTACTTAATTTGCAGTTTTTGATTTCTGCTATTTTTTTGTGAAGATTGCATGGACAATGCTATGGACATGGCTACTTGGGAATATGGAGGAAGAGATTCAACATTTTGTTTTTGTAATGTTTGTATTTGTTTAGTTTTTATTGTTTTTCCCCTCGGCTAATAATCTCCTGATGTTGCATGTAAATTTTTTGCTGTTTGTGGTTTTCTGTCATATTTAATGCTTTAATTTTATGATTTAGTTAAGATTGAATGAATTGTTAGATTTTTTGGTTACTGAATTTTTTTGTCTTATATTTCCATTTATCATTTTTTCCTTCTAACAATATTTTATATTATTATGTTTTTGTTTTGGAAAAAAAATTATTATAGGAGATGGAAAAAATTGTTGACAAAGATGCTGAATATTTAAGAAAATTAAAGCGTCAAGAGACTTCAAATTATATAAATAATAGTGAAGCTTCTACATCAAAAAATATATATTCTTCAAGGAATCAATTTGAAGAATCAAATATCGAAACAGCAAATGAAGAAACAATAAATGTATTTTTGTTAAACTTATGATTCGTCGTGGTTTGAAAAAAGTGATTTCTTTATCTTAAATTTTTTTTTATTTTTTACATATTTATTATTTTGAAAAAAAAATTTTCCATCATATTTTTAAATTTTATTTCTTTTTAATTTTTTAACCTAATATATATATATTTTTTTTAAGATTCGAATGATGAATATATAGATATTGAAGATTGTAATTATACATGTCAATATTATGGAGCATTATTTTGGAAAAATAAACAAAGATGACGTATAAATCCGTCAAAAAATTTTTTATGTTGTCAAAATGAAAAAATTAATCCTCAAAAATATATTTATGATAATTATATTATTTATCTTAAATAAGTACTTTTATTATATAATTTTTAATCATTTCCTTTTATTTTTTTCTACCCACTCCCGAGCATAGCACGGGCTTCAAACTCGTCAAACCTAAAGGGGTGTTTAGGTTCATGTTTGGAAACAATGTTTATATATATATATATATATATTTTGTCCTTTCCGTATAATTTTATTATTCATTTTTCTAAACATTTTCAAAAAAACTCAAACTTAAAAAAAAAAAAAAAAAAGGATATACAGTTTAGATGAGAAAATTTGAGAGAAGGGAGGCGTCTTTGTGTTATTTAATTTTTGTATGAATTTCCTCATATAATTTTTTTCATCTTTGGAGATGTAAATTTGAAATTCTTTAAAGAAATTAAAATCTCTCACCTTATTTATTCATTTATCTTTTTTCGTTCTTCTCTATAATTATGATTCATCTTTTTATTTTTTATTAAACAACTATGAGTCCCAAAAATTTTTCACCCGTCCCTCCTCTCATCTCTAATTTCCTACCAAATAAGCTCTAAAGGTCATATGAGATTTAGGGGCATAATAACAAAGTTATTTATTAAATTAAAAGGGTTGAGATGACATATGAGATGAAGTAGTTTCGCATAAATCTCATTTAGATTGGTAATAAAAAAATTAAGTTTTAATTCAGCTCCTCAGTACTAGCACACAATGAAATTCATGACCGTACTTGGAAAATCATGCTACTCTTGTGTAAAACGACATTTTAACAATTACATTGATGAGTTAACTGTTTTTATGTTTAGTAAATACTACAAAAAGAATTAAACTCCCTTTATGTGCAAGGTTCTAGGTTGATGGTACTTTGCATTTCAGATTTATTTAACTCGAAATAAAGAGCAGAATAGTACTTAGGATAAATATAAATTGCTAGTATTTTACTTGAAGATTTTCCGGCTTGTATTTTACCTGTTATTGAGTTTGATTCAATGAATTGCAAATAGACTAGCTACAACTTTCTCTTCAAATAAATAAATACCAATTGATAAAAGAAAAATGTTTTAACTCTGACTCGAGTTTCAATATTGATATTGATATTGATATAAACGTGATATAACCATTCCTTCTAAAACTTACAACTAGAAGGATATGTGCAATCAACTCTTTTAAATATCATTCACTATTAGACTCAATAATCTACTTCAAACATTACCTGTTTGAGTCCTTATTTTGAGCATTCTATAAATTGTTAAAAAAATTATCCAACAATAAAAGATCTCCTTTTTATCGGAGATCATATCATAAGAGTTCTATAAAAAAAAAAAATTAATAATAACAATAACAATAGATATTTTATATAAGGTTCTAGCAAAAGGACAAAGAAAGGTAAGGAAAAGGTGAGTAATAGTCTTTCTTCTTTTGCTATATTAAAATAAAAATAAAAATAAAAAAGAAGACAACGATGACTTTGATCTCAAAATTCTCACTTTTTTTTTTTTGATAATTTTATTTTATTTTTTCTTTCAAAAGAGAACCAAAACAAACCAAAGACTTTGATGTCTATCATTGAAGACTTTGATAATGAGTGACAACGAAAGGCCGAAAGACGTACTATACTTTTTGACTTCCCGGATGTTGGGCCACGCGGCATATGAGAATTGAGATCAACCCTTTGCTTTGGTTGGTAGGGTGGAAAAAGAAGAGGAAGGAAATTAGCATAGAGTGGATTGGGTGGTCAGATACCCTCCATAAATTCTTGTATTATGAATAAACAATTGTCTTTAATATGTAAAACGATATTATAATAATTACATTGATAATATAAGTACTAAAAATTGAATTAAACTCTCTCTATGTGCAAGATACTAGGTCGATGATACTTATCATTTCAGATTTATTTAACTAAAAATAAAGTGCAAAGTAGTACTTGAAATAAATATAAATTGCTAATATTTTACTTGAAGATTTTCAAGCTTGTATTTTACCTATTATTGAGTTTGATTCAATGAATTGCAAATAGACTACCTACAACTTTCTCTTCAAATAAATAAATACCAATTGATAAAAGAAAAATGTTTTAACTCTGACTCGAGTTTCAATATTGATATTGATATTGATATAAACGTGATATAACCATTTTTTCTAAAACTTACAACTAGAAGGATATGTGCAATCTACTCTTTTAAATATCATTCATTATTAGACTCAATAATCCACTTCAAACATTAACAGTTGAAGTCCTTATTTTGAGCATTCTATAAATTGTTAAAAAAATTATCCAACAATAAAAGATCTCCTTTTTATTGGAGATCATATCATAAGAATTCTATAAAAAATAATAATAATAATAATAACAATAACAATAGATATTTTATATAAGGTTCTAGCAAAAGGACAAAGAAAGGTAAGGAAAATGTGAGTAACAGTCTTTCTTCTTTTGCTATATTAAAATAAAAATAAAAATAAAGATGATGTTTGGTGTGTAAGTTTAAGTTAAGATTTTTAAATTGTAATAGTAATTTTATTGATTTTTTAGATAAGATAAAAAAAATTTTCAAAAAAATTAAAAAATTAAAAAAAAAGATAAAAATTTTAGTTCAAACTTCAAGTTTAATCTTACACACCAAACATATCAAAAAAGAAGACAACGATGACTTTGATCTCAAAATTCTCACTTTTTTTTTTTTTTTTTTGATAATTTTATATATTTTTTTCTTTTAAAAGGGAACCAAAACAAACCAAAGACTTTGATGTCTATCATTGAAGACTTTGATAATGAGTGACAACGAAAGGTCGAAAGACGTACTATACTTTTTGACTTTCCCGATGTTGGGCCACGCGGCATATGAGAATTGAGATCAACCGTTTGCTTTGCTTGGTAGGGTGGAAAAAGAAGAGGAAGAAAATTAGCATGGAGTGGATTGGGTGGTATATAACCTCCATAAATTCTTGTATTATGAATAAACAATTGTCTTTAATATGTAAAATGATATTATAATAATTACATTGATAATATAAGTACTAAAAATTGAATTAAACTTTCTCTATATACAAGATATTAGGTTGATGATACTTATCATTTTAGATTTATTTAACTCGAAATAAAGTGCAAAGTAGTACTTGGAATAAATATAAATTGCTAGTATTTTTAATTGGAAGATTTTCCGGCTTTTATTTTACCTCTGATTTAATGAACTGCAACTAAACTAGTTACAACTTTCTCTTCAAATAAATAAATACCAATTGATAAAAGAAAAATGTATTAACTCTGACTTGAGTTTATATATAGATATTGATATTGATATTGATATTAATATAAAAGTGATATAACCATTTCTTTTAAAAGTTGTAACTAGTAAAAAAAAAGTACAATCAATTCATTTAAACATCATTTACTATCAAACTTAATAATCCACTATAAATATTATTTGTTTGGATCCTTACTTTGAGTAGTCCCTTGCGAATGTGTGGAGCACCAAACGAACGGGTTCGGATACTTTCTTGAGATCTAAGTTACGTGGGTCACCTCATGTATTGCACGGTTAACTTGAGAAACGTGTTCTGTGGTCAGTTGAATTTCCTAAACATTTCCCCCTCAGACTAACATTAATTAATTGTGTATTTGGTTGGTTAGTTTGAGTTGAAATATTTTAGTTGTAATAGTAAATTTTTTTGAATTTTTAGAAAAGATAAAAAAAATTTTGAGAAAAAGATAAAAAAAAAGTATAGTTAGAGTTGAATTGAGACGATGAAACAAACAAACTCCCGGACAACACCTTAGTGGTTGAGTTCGGCTGCAAGCAAGGAAAACGCCTTTAATTTATTTTTTTATTTTTATTTTTTTTCTGGCAGTGCAAATTGTACATAATGCAATGTTTGACTGCAGAGCAAAAAAAAGGCAGAGTGAAAACAGGGGAAGAAGGGAATAAGAGAAATGGTCCTCAAACTGGTTACTCACATTCTTCTGTTCTCATGCCTCATCACTACAACAGCATGGATGACGAAACAAAATTGTCAACCAAGTTGCGGATACGTCAACATTCCGTTTCCGTTCGGAATCGGGAAAGGGTGTTACGTCGACGAATGGTTTGAAGTTGTCTGCAACAATGGAACAGACTACAATATTCCAGTCCTGAAACATGCCAATCTGGAGGTGATAGGAATTGATCTTGATGGAAGAACACTCGAAGTGGCACTTCCGATAACAGCTTTCTGGAACTTCGGCGACAATAAAGCACAGCAAAATAGCTCCATCAGCTTAGCAGGAAGCCCTTTTTCGTTCTCGACAAAGAACAAATTCATCGCTGTCCCTGTGGAGTGCTTGCAACGTTAAGTAGCTCAAAATTTAAAGGGTCAATAGGGTGCTCGTCCGCTTGTAGTGGCGATGTTACTGATTCTACTGCCGAAAACAAGAACTGCAACGGCGTTCATTGCTGCCAGACCTCAATCCCCTCGTACCTGCAGGCCTTCAGTATCAGTTTTCACGAAACAGAAGGCGACGGTGAGATAGAAAAAGCACGCCGATACGCTTTCCTCGTGAAGGGAACTTGGTTCTCACAAAGTGTAGCAAGTCTTTCTGAGGTGTCCGAGATGACTGGCGTGCCCGTGGTGTTAAATTGGGAATTGTACACTTCCCAACTGGAAGCATTGGGAAAATCTCCAGATTCTTTTGCTTCCAAGTTCAACTACTCAAACAATGGCGCCGTAAGAAACACAACTGACTACTGCAGAACATACTCCGACGCTATTTTCGCCAATCAAACAAGGATACAATGTTCTTGCGAGCACGGTTTTGAAGGAAATCCTTATCTCCGCGACGGTTGTGAAGGTAAGCCCCATCTCACCTGATCTACAAACATTTGCCTCTCTAGTTTCTTTTTTTTTTTTTTTTTTTCACTGGTGCAATATCATAATTTATTTCCTTCTTCAAGTGCTATCTGATTAGCAAATTGTTCCTAGTTTATTCATAGAAAAAAGAGGATTTCAGATTTGAGAAATTCACAACTGTATATTTTTTGGGGGAAAAAGAAAATCACGACAGTATATTTTATCAAGGGATATCCTAATTGATATTCTGATCACGAACATGAAACAAGATCCGAAGAAGATCGCAGTCACATATAGCACTTTCTTTCTTTCTTTCATTTTTTAGTTTTACATTTTGTCTGAAGAAAAGACAAATAGCAATTTCACTTCCAAAAATGACAGTAAAAACAAACTAAAGAAAATAAACTTACTCGTCTCATTTTCACATTTCAGATGTTAATGAATGCTTCACTAAAGGTCCCAAGGCATGTGAAGGCGGCCGCGACTGTGTTAACACGATTGGAGGCTACACATGCATTGAGCCAGAAAGGAAAAAATCGCGGGTTGAAGTAGTGTTTCTAGGTATGCCGTTCTTATGCCTTTCGATGCTCGAAATTAAAATCATGAGCTCTGGTCTACTACTGCTAATAATGACAATGAAGACGAACAATCAAAAGAATAAGAAATTTGTTCTTAGGCTTTAGTATTTTCCATTTTCATTTCAACTCGAATTGACACAGATAACAGATTGTCTTGATTTATTTATGCAGACAATAACGATGTGCTAAGGTAACCTACTTGCAAAAAGTTACTCCTTAGAAAATAATCTCTTACCTAATTTATGCAGGTATTGGCAGTGGGTTTGGAGCAGTGTTCCTGCTTCTTGGATCATGGGGATTATTCAAACTACTGAAGAAAAGAAGAAAGATCCAACGCAAGAAAAAGTTCTTTAAACGAAATGGTGGTCTATTATTACAACAACAACTATCTGCGGGTGACATTAAAGTTGAGAAAACGAAACTGTTCAATTCAAAGGAGTTAGAGAAAGCAACTGACCGTTTTAATATTGACAGAATTCTTGGTCAAGGAGGACAAGGTACAGTTTATAAAGGAATGTTGGCAGATGGTCAAATTGTTGCGATAAAGAGATCCAAAATAGACAACAAAGGAAAAATATCAGAATTCATTAATGAGGTTGTCATTCTTTCACAAATCAATCATAGAAATGTTGTTAAATTATTGGGTTGCTGCTTGGAGACCGAAGTGCCTCTTTTGGTTTATGAATTTGTACCTAATGGAACACTATCTCAATATATTTATGACGAGCAAGAGCAGTTTCCACTTACATGGGAAATACGCTTACGAATTGCCACAGAAATAGCAGGAGCTCTTTCCTACTTGCATTCGTCAGCTTCTTTGCCTATTTACCATCGAGACATTAAGTCTACAAATATACTTCTGGATGGCAAGTACAGGGCAAAAATTGGGGATTTTGGAACATCGAGATCAGTTGCCATTGACCAAACTCATCTGACCACACTGGTACATGGAACATTTGGTTACTTTGATCCAGAGTACTTTCAATCAAGTCAATTTACAGACAAAAGTGATGTGTATAGCTTTGGAGTGGTTCTCGTTGAGCTTTTGACCGGGCAAAAACCAATTTCCATCCAGAGGTCAGAACAAGGCAGGAGTCTGGTAACATATTTCATGCAATCCATTGAGGAGAATAACTTGTTTGATATTGTTGATGCTAGAGTGACGAAGGAGGCAAAAAGAGAATCGATCATAGCATTTGCGGAACTCGCCAAACGATGCTTGAATTTGAAGGGAAGGAAACGACCGACTATGAAAGACGTTGCAGCTGTGTTGGAAGAGATTCAAAAGTCGGAAAAAGCTTCTGGTGCTCAAGAACCAAATGTTGAGGAGGTTGAATATGTGATAGAAGTACCTGATCATTCTACCTTTGCATGGTCAGCTGCTTCTGGTGAGCCTGCCAGTTCATCCGGTTCATCATCTGATGAACTCCCTCTATTCTCACACATAACACAATGACGTGTTCTGTCGGAAAATTCATCTCAGACTCTTTTGCAGTCCAAGCCAAAGCTTCCTTGTTGGGTCTGCCACTTTTCTCTTATTGTCTCTGTGTGTTTGTACGGTCCAAGCTAAATACATTATGTTCTTTAGCCACACACACATACACCTATATATATATATATAATTGTTACTCTTTTGTAATGTAATAAAATTTGCCAGAGACAATTCATCACTTGTAAGATATACTAATTTTTTAGAGTAATATTGTGTTTTAAATATAATTGTATGAATACTACTATTCAACAACTCTAAGAATTAGTGGCTCTGTGCTAAGCTGTGACTTGATAGTTGTCGTTAAGGTACTGCCTGAATTTATATGAAAGTACTATCATACGTGTATGTCATACACTTGATAATTATAATTTTTGTTGACTTTTTAGAAAAAGAAAAAATCGATATAAAAAAGTACGGTTTAGTTGTACTTAAATGCCAAACGAATTCTAAGCTTCATTCAAGATCCACTCTTCCACGCTTAGACGCCGAATTAAGAATTCCTAAGTTCACCAAATAGTTGTTGCGGATCAAGTTTTCAACGTCCTCTTAGATGAGTTCCGTAGATTTGCCTCTAGTGACGAAGGCAGAATTTGTTACGAGGAAGGACTAACTATAGCAAATTCTTAATTATCACAAGTAATTATTACTCATTCAATTACATTCAACAAATATTCGATTCTTCACAATATAAGTAGAAAATGCTCTCTCCACAATAACAATGCCAACATGCACTCGTCAATTGTGGCACTTAAATTTTAAAATGATAGTTAAAACAGTCATTTTGTTAAATTTTATTTTTGCCCCTTTTTCTTCGGTCACTATTTGACCTTGCCGCAAGAACTTTAAAAACTGGTTTGTTTCAAAATTTTATTAAAAAACACCACAAAACTCTCATCAAGTATTCTAGATAAAACCCATTGAAAAAACCAAATCCTCACTTAAAAATAAAAGAGATATATGATGTCGTCAAGCAACCGCCACCGCCGTGTCCTCAAATCCTTTAAGGGCCATTTGATAGACAAGATAAGATTAAATTAGATATGATAACATGAAGGAATTAGATTGGAATATTTAGGAAACAATATGATTGGATTTTATATAATACTATCCTATAATTGGTTAAGATTGAAATCCTTAGAAATTGACATATTAAATGAATGATTTGTAGAGAAAACTTGAGAAAAAGGAGATGATCTTTTATATTTCCCTCCTCTTGCAGAAGATAGTTGAATTCTGTTCTAAAAGGATTAAGTTATGGACCAGATAAGCTCTTATCCAGTCTAGTATTTTAAAATTTCTCACCAAATATAATATTAAAATCTAGTCTAGTCCTATACTCCTTAATCCTGTACACCAAACATGCCCAAAAGAGTATTGTAAGATATTGTAAGTTGTTAAGAATAAATTTTTTTCCTTCTAGTTTGGCGTCCCATTTTGTGATGTACGGATGGGAGTGCGGCGATAGTTTTGGTATGCTTTTCTATTTCTCAATTCAAAGAGTGAGGAAGAAAGGAACACAACATAATCACAATGGAAAAAGCACATATATACCATATCAATTATTAAAATAGTTCGGGTTTTATAATTGATTTCGGTAATAATTAATATGCTGAAATTTTTTTAAAATTTTTAAATTAGTGATCACATCAGTTTTAAATGAATATAATTTAAAAAATGAGGCTTGGTTGCTAACATTTTAAATTTTAAGTGTTTTTGCAAATTTTTTAAAGTTGAGGGAGAAAATTACTTAAATAATCACATTTTTTTCATCTATTGACCAACATGACACAAATTTCCTATTCTTAACTAAAATTACACAAAATTTAGTTAACTTTAGTTTAATTTTATGTCATGTTGATCTAATATTAATTTTTGTATTATGTTGGTGAAATAATTTTTAAATTTATGTTATTCAAGTGTTTCCCCTTTTACGTATCAATTTTTGAAGTTAAGAAGATAACGTTAAAGAGTGACCAAATTTCATGGATAAAAATAGAATTTGCCACACACATTGTAATAATGCACGACATTCCTCAGGAAAATTGAGAAAACTATAGAAATAGCCACTTATATGGATATATTTATGTTTTTGACCCTCTTTTAATATTTGTTTAAATTTTTTACCCTACATTCTTGTCTACACAACGTGAGCAGCAAGGTGTATTTTGGAGGGTAATCCTGCAAATCACCTTTAGGAAAATCTCGTGTCATCATTGATTTCGAATTGGGCCCAGCTCAATAGATCCAAATTTCACTAATGGGCCTCAACAAAGTAAGCCCAAAATTTCCGCTTCAGCCCCCACAAAACCATGTATTTCATAATGAAGCCGTTCTGCTTTACGGTACGGCCTTTTTTTTTACCTTGACCTCTTCCCCGCTCTGTTGTCCTTACCAAAAATCCCCGTTAGGATTAAGAGCCTGTTTAGTCAATGAATTTAAGTTGAAATTTTTAAATTTAAATAGTAATTTTTGTTGATTTTTTAGAAAAGATAAAAAAATTTTTTTAAAAAAATGAAAAACTTTTTTAGAAAAAGAAAAAAATTTGAATTTAAACCTTAAAGTTTAAACTTAACATCCAAACGGAACCTAAACCTCTGTTTCGTTTTGATTGTTATTTAAAATTAAAATTTTTAAATTAAAATTAATTAATTTTTTAAATTTTAATTTTAATTTTAATTTTTATTAATTTAAGAATAAAAAGACAAGAATTCAATTATATTTTAAATTAAATTATATTTTAATCTCTATTTGATAAATCATCTTAAACTCAAATTTTTCATGTCAGATAAAATAATTTTTGTTATTATTATTATTATTATTTTTTTTTTTTTGGGAAAGTGAGAAATCCCACTCTTCTTTTGAGAAAATTATAAAGAGTATTAAAATTCATCGGATAAAATCAAATCTTCTCTCTCACTCTTCCTCTTCTCTCACCGTCCTCTTCCGCCTCCTATTCAAGTCCCCGTCCCGCAGCATGACAGTGATGAAATATTATTTTTGGAAAGTGTTACAACACAGTCGAAAATTTATCCCTCCTTACCGAAGAAAACTTGTTTTCCTCACGTTGGAAGATATCTGAGCCACACGGAAGAGGAAGACTGACTGAAATCTTAGGATTAAGCCCATAGGCTATAAAGCTTGGGGACAACGCCCAGAAGCTATTATCCATGTATTCAAATCTTCTATCCAATCTTTTTATATCATAAATGATATCTAATTAATAATATTATAATACGTCATTTTAAGAATCTAACTCAATTCAATGATGGATCAAAATATAATTGATTAAATTATTTGAAACATCAAAATTAGACAAAGGATGCAGGTTTATTATCCATGTGCACGACATCGAAGACATAAGTGGATGAGGCAATGGTTTCGAATATTGATGAAATCCATAAGATTGTGAGATATGAATTGGAAAATCTCGAATATTCAAAAATCAAGCATAACAAACCAATGATTTTTCTTATTAAGAGATCACAGATGAAATTTAAATGGCTAGAAATAGATAATTTTTAACTCATTTTCTTTATTTTGAATTTATTATAATTATCTAAAGGGGTGGGGCCTATATGTAAAGGATATTTTTTTCTTTGGAGAAGTTACTGTGCTTTTTCTCCATTCATTAGTAATTTTAGGAGGTGTTTGGTGAATGAGTTTAGTTTAAGATTTTTAAGTTTTAATAGTAATTTTTCAGAAAAGACAAAAAACTTTTTCAAAAAAAGACAAAAATCATGATAAAAGAAATACAATTTAGTTTAAACCAAACTTGTGTCCAAACACCCCCTAAAAAAAAGTACTGAAATCCCCAACACAAAGAGAACATAGCTCAAAAGATTCCAACAAAAATCTATGAATTTCGTGTATTCTTGACTTTTTTTATAATTTATTTTGTACTATTTATTATGGGTGATCTGTGATGAGGTTAAATCTGGGTTGACTGTGTTCCAATTTCCAACATCAAGTAGAATTTTTTTTTTTTTGGTTGGAAATTTTGCCTTTTCAATTCGGAAACTGCATTTCCCCTATTTAAATAGTTGAGAAGTGCTATTGAACAGGACTTGGAAAATCCACGATCCAAGTGGATTAAAGTGATAGGTACATACTGCAAATAATAACACATCACTGAAACGGATCTTAAAAATTTTAAAAGTGATTCTCGTGGACCCCACCGAATCATAATGAATCTTTCTCTTTTTTCTTCCATTCGAGGAATTTATTTCCTTCCTTCAATATGTCCGATGGTGAGAAAGATTTGAATCACCACAAACTAGAGAGGTTCGCGACTCCAGACCCACGTGCGATGTCGCCATGGCTGTTCACCGCTAGATTCCATGGCGACGTTTTCTTCCGGCGGTTCTCCATATTTTCCGGTCGAGGGATTGGGTTTAACAAACATAACCCAGCAATTGTTATATATTTGGGATGTAATCTATTTCCGTGCCCATATAATAAATGCGGGGCCCACTTAATTCAATGCCACGTAGGAATGATTCGTTCTAAAAATCATTCCTGTAAATATGTGTATTTATTTACAGTTTCTAATTTATGTGTAAATATGTTAAAGTTTTGTTATTTATGTACCCACTGATGTTTAGTCATTATATCATTTCTCAATTGCCAATATGACGTACCGATCATATATGCTGCTGATGCTTGCATTGGATAAGATTCGAATTAAAGGTGGATGATGAAAATATTTGATGCACACCTTTTTAGGGAAAAAAAAAAGTATAAAACAGATGTAAAAGACATATGAAAGCAAAGGAAAAAGCAGCGGTAATTAAAAAAAGAAAGCAAAGGACAAATTGAGAATTTGTGGACTTGGACACTTGGTGATTCGATGTCCATTATTATTATTTTTTGTTTTCGATAAATATTTTATGTCCAATTATTGAAGATATTGATAATGTACCAAAAAGAGCAAAAGGACAAAACTTGCACATAAACGTCCATTTCCGGGACTTACCATTTACGATGCTTGGCAACTCGATTTTCTACTAATGCTATGTTTGGTAGAGTAAAAAAGAGGAAGGAATGTAGCGAGAGATGAGTGAAAAGTGGGTGGAAAATATTTGAGTTGATTGTTTGATAAAAAAGAAAAAAGAATAAAAAGGAAAATAAGAGAAAAAAAACAATTATAATAGGTCCACTATTTTTATTGCTTTTAAAAGTGAGTGAAAAATACAAATTCATTCACATATGATCAAAGATTACTTTTTTGTCATTGCTTTTGAAGTAAAATAATATAAATAAATAATAATATAATAATTTTACAAATCTATGATTTTCTTTCCTTCCTATCTATTAAACAATTTGAAGGAAAATTAATTTCTTTTCTATCATTTCAATTTTTCATCTTTTATAAGTTTTTTCTCCCTCCTATTTTCTTTTCTTCTTACCAATGCTTTTTAATTTTTTTGTTACTATTAAGAAAAAAAAAATTCATAATTCAAACTTTGGATTATACATTCACACTCTTGACATCCAATCACTTAAGCTTGCCCCAAATGGCATTGCAACACTATTAATTTAATAACAATTTTATTTTGCTAATATGTCCTCTTTTATTTTTACATTTTCAAGTCACCTAGTAATTTTTCTCTTTTTCTCCCTCTCTTTCCACTCGCCTGCTTTTTCTCTTTCCTCTGCTTGTTGTGGTTCCAAATCCTCAGTAAAAAAAATAAAAATAAAAATAAAAAGAAGAAGAAGAAGAAGAAGACCAAAGAACATTCTTTCTCACTCCTCCTATTCCAAGTCCTTCCATATTGCAACACAGCAATGATGGAGACTTATTCACTCGCAAAGTTTGCTTTAGAAATTCCATTTTAGCTCTTTAAAAAGTAGAAATTTTGTCAAAAGGACAACAACTATTTTTGAAGACCTTGATAATGGCCGACAGCAAAAGGGCAAAGACTTACTACACTCATAGATAGATTAATATTTTTTTAATTCATTTACAATATGAACGTATGTAAAACTGATTTTTCTCACTTTATTTAAAACGGGTTCACATTGATAAATGAGTTCACCCTTAAAATTACCATCGAAAACCCCACCCTTTTTTTTCCTAAGTAGTGCTAGGGATACTAATTTAGTTCTAACTTTTTGAGTATCAATTTACGTTTCATATTTTTTTTTTTTGATAAATACAATAATTGATATGTTAGGGCTTTATTTTCTCCTTGTGTGGGACCAAACATAGTGTTGGATATTTAACTCAAATTGTAATGCTAAGTTGCCAAATATAGAAACAGAGCGAAAAGAGAGGAAGAAGGAAGAAAGAAAAATGATCCGCCAACTTGTTATTTCCATTCTTCTGTTCTCATGCCTCCTCAACACAACAGCATCCAAAGCACCGATACCGAATCCCGATTGTCCAACGAAGTGCGGAAACGTCAGCATTCCGTTTCCTTTCGGGATCAGAGAAGGGTGTTACGTCGACGAATGGTTTGAAGTTGTCTGCGGAAATAGCAGCACCAGCCCACGTCCCATCTTGAAACGTATCAATCTGGAGGTGATCGGAATTGATCACAACGGAACACTTGGCGTGCGATTTCCAATCACCTTTTGGAACTGCGGTGACGGGAAAACACCACAAGAAAACCTCATCAGCTTAAAAGGAAGCCCTTTCGCCTTTGCCGAAGACAATAACAATTTCGTTGCAGTAGGCTGTGACGGGCATGCAACGATTCGCTCACAAACAGATCAAATTGTTGCGGGTTGCTCGTCAGTGTGTGCTAATAACGTTCTAGTCGACACTTTATCCACTCGGTGCAACGGCGTGAGTTGCTGCCGGACCTCAATCCCCTCGAATCTGCAGGTCTTCAATGCCCGTTTTAGCATCACCTCTTGCAGTGATCAAAACAGTGAAACAGATTGCAGATACGCTTTCCTCGTCAACGAAACCTGGTTCTCATATAGTTTCAGTAATCTTTCCGCTTTGTCCGAGATGACCGACGTTCCGGTAGTGCTAAATTGGGGATTGGACGCTTCCAAACATGGTGATTCTGTAAACTCTACAAAGTCTTTTCCTTCCAGCAGATATTGCAACAGTATCTCCAACACTTCTTTTGCTTCACTCTTCAGTCCACCGGGACAGCTTGTATGTTATTGCAAGGACGGCTTTGAAGGAAATCCTTATCTTGACGAGGGTTGTCTTGGTAAAGCCCCCCTACCCTTGTCTACAAACAACTTGTATGTACCAAGTCTGCCTTCCACGATGATTTTCAAAAAAGAAAAAAAAAAAAAAATCTCTGTGCGTGTTTTTTTTACGACATTTCAGGACGATTTTTTAAAATCATTGTGTAATACCCCTCTTTTTTTTTTTTTAATTATAATTTGTTTTATTACTTATCGTTTTTCTGCTTCTTTTTTTTTCCCCGTTTTAAGTCCAATTATTACTATTTTTTTAGATATCCAGGTTTTATTTGAAATAAGATCTAGTGAAATCGTGGTTTTTATGTGTACCTTTTTCAAGAAGCAATGTTTTGTTTAAAAGCAGAATTCAAATCTTGATTTTTGTTATGAAGGTTGAAAGAGAACATATATTAATTCATTTTCAGGAGATCAATTAAAAGGTAAAAATTTTACTTCTTTTATCCTAAAAAGTTAATAGATTTCCAACAAATTAATCATCTTGCTTTTGATATATAGAATAACAAATTAAATTATCAAAGCACTATATATATTATTTCTTTTGACTTCTTCGTTTTCGTACGACTACTTTTTTGTAACAACTATTCACAAAATATGTATAATATATATTCCGAACAATAACTTGAAAATATAAATCTACGTACTTTATTATTACATAAAGATAAATATATTTACAAATATATATATACACACACACATATACACACATACCTACGACGTGTACAAAAACTGTACTTCATAAAAATAATGACTATAAAACTATGAATTTATTATTACCTCTAACAAAAATACTAGGCCTCCATTTGATAAGTTAGTTGAAAATAGAATTTTTAAATTGGAGATTGTTGATTTTTTGAAAATTAATTATTAATTTTTGTTAACTTTTCAGAAAAAGATAAAAATTAAGATAGAAAATTATAATTTAATTTAAGTTAAACTTTAATACTAAACAGAGGCTAGGGTTTGTTTGGTATGTTAGTTTGAGTTAAAATATTTTAGTTGTAATAGTAATTTTTGTTGACTTTTTAGATAAGACAAAAAAAATTTTCGGAAAAGACAAAAAAATTTTAAGAAAAAGACAAAAATTTTAATTTGAATTGGTAGTTTGAACTATCTTCCCAAACAACCCCCTAGGACTATATTAGTTTCATTAAATCTTATTCCAAACTTACTTCAGTTTTTATGAAGAAAACAAAACTTACTCGCCACGTTTTTGCATTTCAGATGTTGATGAATGCTTCACTAAAGGTCCCAACGCATGTGAAAGCGGCCGCGACTGTGTTAACACGATTGGAAACTACACATGCATTGAGCCAGAAAGGAAAAAATCGCGGGTGAAAGTGGCGTTTCTAGGTATGCCGTACTTATGCCTTTCGATGCTCGAAATTAAAATCATGAGCTCTAGTTTACTACTGCTAATAATGGCACTGAAGCCAAACAATCAAAAGAATAAGAAATTTGTTCGTAGGCTTTAGTATTTTCCATTTTCATTTCAACTGGAATGGACAATGATAACAGATTATCTTGATTAATTTATGCAGACAATAACGATGTGCTAAGGTAACCTACTTGACAAAAAGTTACTCCTTAGAAAATAATCTCTTACCTAATTTATGTAGGTATTGGCAGTGGGTTTGGAGCAGTGTTACTGCTTCTTGGATCATGGGGATTATTCAAACTACTGAAGAAAAGAAGAAAGATCCAACGCAAGAAAAAGTTCTTTAAACGAAATGGTGGTCTATTATTACAACAACAACTATCTTCGGGTGACGTTACAGTTGAGAAAATGAAACTGTTCAATTCAAAGGAATTAGAGAAAGCAACTGACCGTTTTAATATTGACAGAATTCTTGGTCAAGGAGGACAAGGTACAGTTTATAAAGGAATGTTGGCAGATGGTCAAATTGTTGCGATAAAGAAATCCAAAGTAGACAACGAAGGAAAAATATCAGAATTCATTAACGAGGTTGTCATTCTTTCACAAATCAATCACAGAAATGTTGTTAAATTATTAGGTTGCTGCTTAGAGACCGAAGTGCCTCTTTTGGTTTATGAATTTGTACCTAATGGAACACTATCTCAATATATTTATGATGAGCAAGAGCAATTTCCACTTACATGGGAAATACGCTTACGAATTGCAACAGAAATAGCTGGAGCTCTATCCTACTTGCATTCGTCAGCTTCATTGCCAATTTACCACCGAGACATTAAGTCTACAAATATACTTCTAGATGGTAAGTACAGGGCAAAAATTGCGGATTTTGGAACATCAAGGTCAGTTGCCATTGACCAAACTCATCTCACCACACTGGTACATGGAACATTTGGTTACTTGGATCCAGAGTACTTTCAATCAAGTCAATTTACAGACAAGAGCGATGTGTATAGCTTTGGAGTGGTTCTCGTTGAGCTTTTGACCGGGCAAAAACCAATCTCCATCCAGAGGTCAGAACAAGGTAGGAGTCTCGCAACATATTTCATGCAATCCATTGAGGAGAATAACTTGTTTGACATAGTTGACGCTGGAGTGATGAAGGAGGCAAAAAGAGACTCGATCATGGAATTTGCGGAACTTGCCAAACGATGCTTGAATTTGAAGGGAAGGAAACGACCGACTATGAAAGACGTTGCAGCTGTGTTGGAAGAGATTCAAAAGTCGGAAAAAGCTTCTGGTGCTCAAGAACCAAATGTTGAGGTTGAATGTATGATAAAAGTACCTGATCAGCCTTGGGATTTGTTTTCTACCTCTGCATGGTCAGCTGCTTCTGGTGAGCCTGCCGGTCCATCCGGTTCATCATCTAATAAACTCCCTCTATTCTCACACATAACGCAATGACGTATTCGGTCGGAAAATTCATCTCAGACTCTTTTGCAGTCCAAGCCAAAGCTTCCTTTTTGGGTGTGCCGCTCTTCTCTTATTGTCTCTGTGTGTCTGTATGGTCCAAGCTAAATACATTATGTTCTTTAGCCACATATATATATATATATATAATTGCTACTCTTTTGTAATGTAATAAAAATTGTCAGAGACAATTTATCGCTTGTAAGATATTCTAATTTTTTAGAGTAATATTGTGTTTTAAATATAATTGTATGAATACTACTATTCAACAACACTAAGAATTATTAGCTCTGTGCTAAGCTGTGACTTGATAGTTGTTGTTAAGGTACTGCCTGAATTTATATGAAATTACTATCATACATGAATGAACATCATGTCGCATACTTGATAGTTATAATTTTTATTGATTTTTTAAAAAGAGATAAAAATTAAAATGAAAAAATACGGTTTAATTAAAGTTATACTTCAACGTCAAATGAATCCTAAACTTCATTAAAGATCCAATCTTTCATGCTTAGATGCCGAATTAAGTATTCCAAGTTCACCGAACAGTTGTTGCGGATCAAATTTTCAGCATCCTCTTAGATGAGTTACGTAGATTTGCCTGCCTCCAGTGCTGAAGGCAGAATTTGTTACGAGGAAGGACTAACTAATGCAAATATTTAGTTATCACAAGTAATTATTATTCATTCAGTTACATTCAACAAATAGTTGATTCTTCACAATATAACAGAAAATGCTCTCTCCACAATAACAATACCAACATGCACTCGTCAACTGTAGCCCTTAAATTTTAAAATGTGAGATAAAACACTCATTTTGTTAAATTCCATCAATTAGCAAATTTTATTTTTGCCCCCTTTTTCTTTGGTCACTATTTCACCTGACGGCACGAACTTTAAAAACTGGTTTGTTTCAAAATTTTTACTAAAAAACACCATAAAACTGTCATCAATTATTCTAGATAAAACCCATTGAAAAAACCAAATCCTCACTTAAAAATATAAGAGATATCTGATGTCGTCGAGCAACCACCACCGTCGTGCCCTCAAATCCTTTAAGGGTCTGTTTAGTATACATGATATGATTAAATTGGATAAGATAACATAAAGGAATTGGATTAGAATATATAGGAAAAGATATAATTGGATATTATCTAATACCATCCTATGATTGATTAGAATTGAAATCCTTAGAAATTGACATATTAGATGAGTGACTTTTAAAGAAAACTTGAAAGATAGAAGATAAGCTTTTCTAATCCCCTCCTCTTGTAGAGGATATGTAGTTGAATCTCCTTCCAAAGGGATTAAGTTATAGGTTCGATAAGCTCTTATCCAGTCCAGTCTTTTAAAATTTCTCACCAAACACATTATTAAAATCTAGTCCATTCCTATAGTTCTTAATCCTGTACACCAAATATGTCCTCAGAGTATTGTAAGATAATGTAAGTTGTTGAGAATCAATTTTTTTTCCCTTCTAGTTTGGTGTCCCATTTCGTGATGTACGGATGGGAGTGCGGCGATAGTTTTGGTTTGCTTTTCTATTTCTCAATTCAAAGAGTGAGGAAGAAAGGAACACAACATAATCACAATGGAAAAAGCACATATATACCATATCAATTATTAAAATAGTTCGGGTTTTATAATTGATTTCGGTAATACTTAATATGCTGAAATTTTTTTTTAAATTTCTAAATTAGTGATCACATCAGTTTTAAATGAATATAATTTAAAAAATGAGGCTCGGTTGCTAACATTTTAAATTTTAAGTGTTTTTGCAAATTTTTTAAAGTTGAGGGAGAAAATTATCTAAATAATCACCTTTTTTTCATCTATTGTCCAACATGACACAAATTTTTATTTTTGACCAACATAACACAAAATTTAGTTAACTTTAGTTTAATTTTGTGCCATGTTAATCTAATATTAATTTTTATGTTATGTTGATAAAATGGTTTTTAAATTTGTGTCATTCAAGTGTTTTCCCCTTTACATATCAATTTTTAAAGTTAAGAAGGTAACGTTAAAGAGTGACCAAATTTCATGGATAAAAATAGAATTTGCAACACACATTGTAATAATGCACGACATTCCTCAGGAAAATTGAGAAAACTATAGAAATAGCCACTTATATAGATATATTTATGTTTTTGACCCTCTTTTAATATTTGTTTAAATTTTTTACCCTACATACTTGTCTACACAACGTGAGCAGCAAGGTGTATCTTGGAGGGTAATCCTGCAAATCACCTTTAGGAAAATCTCGTGTCATCATTGATTTCGAATTGGGCCCAGCTAAATAGATCCAAATTTCACTAATAGGCCTCAACAAAGTAAGCCCAAAATTTCCGGCTCAGCCCCCACAAAACCATGTATTTCATTAGTAAGGGTGCGTATGGTTTCAATATCAACTTAAACTAAATTGTACTTTTTTCATTATTATTTTTATCTTTTTTTTTTACTTTTCATTTTTTTAAATTTTTTTTTTTATCTTTTCTGAAAAATTACTATTGAAACTTAAAAATTTTAAACTAAACTCATTCACCAAACATCCTCTGAACCATTCTGTTTTACAATATGGCTTTTTTTTACCCTGCCCTCTTCTCCGCTCTGTTGTCCTTACCAAAAATCATCGTTAGGATTAAACCTCCGTTCCATTTGGATTGTTATTTAAAATTAAAATTTTTAAATTAAAAATAATTAATTTTTTAAATTTAAATTTAAATTTGTATTAATTTAAAAATAAAAAAAAACAAAAATTCTATTATATTTTAAATTATATTATATTTCAACCTCATTTTAAATTCAAATTTTTTATTTTAATTTTTATTTTCTTTTAAAAAATAAAAAAAATTATAATTAATTTTAATTTAAAAATTTTAACTCAAACCGTTTTATCAAATTATCTAAAAAAAAATTTAAACAAAAATTAAAAAATTTAGAAATTCCCCGTATAAACCCTAGAAATTCACCATCCAAACCTTCTTTCCTTTTTCGTTCATCTTCTCTCTTTATCCTCTCTCTCTCTCTCTCTCTCTCTCTCTCTCCCTTCTGTTGGAAACTGTTCAATTTTGGGGGAATTAAGGATAAGAAAGCAGCTTTCTTCTTATCCAAAACTTCGTATTTCAAGCTCATGACTTCAAGTTTACCGGTTTGTCTCAAATTCTCTTTTCAAATCTTTGTTCTTTTTTATATATGATTTTCGTTCCGAATCTCAGTTTGTGCAATTTCGTGTTTTCTGTTGAGGATTTCTTTTTTTAATTTCAAGTTGAGGTTTTTGTTGTTTGGTTTGGTACAAGATGGAAAATTCAGCTTATCTGTGCTTGAATATTCTGGGAAATTTTCTGCTTGGTTGCTGAGAAAGTACGGGAAGGAAAAATGGGAACAATTTTGTGTTAATGTTTAGTATTTGAGGTCACATTTGGGAAACTTTTGAATTTTTACTCTATTTTTGGTACTTTTTTTTCCTTGAATCAAAATTTGGGATTATTTGGAGAATTAAAAAGGAAGAGAATTCGGGAGTTTATTGGGTGTTATTGCCTAAAAGTGTATAACGTTTTGCTAAATTCTGGAGTATTTGGTGGTTAATTCAGTTTCTTCTGGTTAATTAGTTTTAGGGTACTTTAGTCTGAAAATAAGTACTAAGTAGTTCTTTGCAAAAAAAAAAAAAAAAAATTAAACAAGGATTGGTTTTTTGTTATCTAGGTTCTTTGGGGTTAATGATTGGTGGTTGAGGAGGAGATAATGGCATTGGTCACTCATCAAATGCAGGTAATTTATGGCACAACGGCACCAGAATATCATGTAGGATAATTAGGTTTATATGGAGATGTCTGTTATTTTACCACGGTCCCCTCTCTTTGCGCTTATGATTTTTATAAATCTGTGTGTGCATGGAGAACTTCTAAGTTGTAGATTGGTATTGACTGAAAAAACTGCGGGTGCAGGGTATGGTGACCAATGGAACTGGTTTTTGATCAATCCTTTGTTAGGCTTAGTACGCATGCATGTTGGAATAGAGAAAATGCCGATTGCTTGATGGTATTTTGACGGCTCTCTTTCTTTATAACATGTGTTGGGAAGTGGTATCTTCCAATTGGTTGTTGCATCACTTAGCCTGAGCCTGTGATCCCTGGGAAACCAACATCTGTTTGTTTTAGAATGAATCCCTGCCTGGCTGCTGCCATAATGCTTATTTAGCATGAAGATTTTACGGGAGTGTGTTTTCCAATTTACTTAATAAACCAAAGGAAAGAAAGTTGAAGACCATAGAAACCTCATCATGTAGACGAACCTGATTTTTTGAGCTTATTTTTCAAAATTGGGAAAGGAAATGACTTGGTTTTTGTTCACTTAATGAACATTTTCATGCAAAAATCCATGTTTTGGTTTTTACTCTCCCCCTATCTTCTGTATTTCAATTTTCATCACATATGTTGTTTGTGGATTTACGTGAACTCTATTGATTAATATTTCCCCCTTTTTCCATATACTACTTTCCAGGGTTCTTATGTTACATTTCCCTCAAGGCCCTTGCCATGGATCAAGGGAATCAAATTGAAGAGATATGTCACAACAGTTCACATGGCTGCAAGAACAGATAGGCTGTTCCTACTAAAGCGGAATATTTATTTTAGGTGGGAAATATTCCATCCTCAGATTCTTTGGATGTTTCTTCCTTAAAAAGTTATATATATATATATACACATATGAAAATTTTGACTTTTAACTTTTCACCTACGTATTTTTGAACAATGTGTCACAAATTTTTTTTCCTTTTTGCCATCGCATCTCAAACACTTTAATGCATTCTTTTAGACATATACACACAAAAATATATATCATTCCTTTTTTATAATGATCAAATACATTCAGAAAACTTATTCCAGTGTAGGGGCTTCTTGTGTACGCAGACCAAAACTTAAAGCTTTGCAAATTTCAGCCTTTAAAGGTAGTGCTCAAAATGGCGAACCTGGAGGAAGAGCAAGTGGATCAAAGACTGCCAAGAAATCAATCAAATTAAAAGAGAGCGAGGGTGCCATAGCAGAATCTCGGGATGCAAATGAGATTTCACTTTCCTACACCTCTGAGGCAAATGAGAGTGTCACATCATCCCCTGCTATACACAGATTATTCAAAAAATGGTTGACAAACCTGCGTACACAATCCTCAGGTGAAGTAGTGGATGGCATTTTAGAAGAGGAACCATCTCCAAGGGAGGTGTCAGAAACTGAACTAGGGACCGAGAATTCAGAAAGAAGTGAGATCCTAAAGGCGGTTTGGTGCCAATTTGTGAGCCTGGATGCAACAATTAAAATTCCATTGCTGATTTTGTAAGTAAAATGCTGTCCGTTGCTTCTTTCCCTATCTCTCACTCTGTCTACCTCTCTTACCAGTTAGTCCACTTTTTTTTGCAAGATTTTATGGTAAATCTTTTTTTGCAAGATTTTATGGTAAATTTGTTAACAAAGTCCTGGGATCATCCGGCAGATTGTCCAGGTGAAGAAAATGTTAAGAGATTTTTGAGATAAATTAAGAGGTGAACCTCTATTTTAGATTAAGGGCCCATTTGAGGGGACATGTGGAGATGTTGTTTTGAAGGTTGGGTTGGAAATGTGTGTGTAGAGGGAAAACTTTTGAAAAAATTCTGTGATATAGAAATAGTGCAAAAATTTGAAATATGTTCGGAAAAAAATAAGCAAAATAGATATTGTCTTGTTCATCTCGTTGATACAAGCATTTTGACATAAAATTCATCTCATTTTGATTTGAAATAAGAAAGTTATAGACTTTTAAAGTTTGAGTTTTTTGAAAATCGAAGAGTGTGAAAGTTTGATGTGGTGTTGAGATTTTGAGATCCAGAAGGTATTTTACCATCTGGAGATTTTGCCCCAAACGTGGCCTAAAAGACTGAAGAATGGTCCACAACTTTGGCTTCATTTCCCTCTCTCTACTTTAGATGAGTTTAGTTTTTGGGAAATGGAAGGTGCATGCTCCTCCATTCATGTCGTGTTTCTTTTGTAAACCGCTTTTAAGTTCTGTTTTGTCTACTGATTATTGGTGATTCCACTAATTAACCGCAAGGAGAGTGATTAAAGAATTGCATGTCGAAAGGAAAATGGGTACATGAGCTAGTAGTGTGTCAAGGCTTAATCAAGACTAAATCTTTAACTGCTCTAGGGCCTTTTTTCGGTGGTTGGCCATGGCATAAGTCTTTGTGAGTATTCTTAATTTGCTCTAATATTGGTATTTTGACATCAACTTCAGCATCATGTATTGGCATATTGCGTATTTATAGTCTTGTTCCTTGTGTAACTGATTTGGGATATTTGAATTGTATCGATTATCATGTCTATAAACTCTAGATGCAAGATTGCGACAATTTTCTGTTCACTTTTTCTCATGCTTAAAATTCATCTTCTTAATCTGCAGCCTCCCTTTGTACCTGGCAGTTAATGTGTTGTATGGGGCAGAAGTTTCGAAGGAGTTGATTCCCTTGTGGGTTGCCGGACCTTTAATTGTAGCTCTCTACGTAAAGATGCTAAGTT
>CM046380.1:5350468-5383204 GCA_025413485.1 Ficus microcarpa
ACCAAAAACACACCAAGTGGCGTTGATTAGGCCACCATGTAGATAGTCACGTGTGGAAAAAAAAAAACAAAACAAAACAAAAAAACGTCATGTGACGTTAATTGGGTCACTATGTGAACCGTCACGTGACATTGATATGACTATCAAGTGATAATCATATGAGGTAGGATGAAAAGCACTGCTTTTTATATATAATATATATATATATATATATATATATTATATATCTGTAATAGATTCCAAAGCTGCAGACCCAACTTCTTTGAAACGGAACTATAGCCAACAAAAATAAACGGTTAATTTCAAAGTTAGCCCCTAAAGAATAGATTTTATCATTTTTGCTCCCTCCAACTGAAAGAGGGAATTAGTTCATCCCAAGCTTATAACTCTGGAGACATCAATTTTTTGGACAGCTTTGATCTCGTATGGATCACGTGAGTCGCTAGTAAATGGTGTTCGTCACCTTTTGACCGTAAGTGATTAAGATCATTAAAAAACTATCGGTGTTTAGTAAAGTTGCAAACTTATGATAGTATTAGAAGGAATATTATGTCATTTTAAGTTATAGGGGGCCTAATGAGACCACTCACTCTATTATACGGAGGTCAAATTTGAAAAAGGTAGAAAAAAAAATCCCAAAATAGAAAAGGCATGTAGACCTAAGGATTAACACTTCTCAAAATTATATCCACCAAAAAAAAGAAAAACACTTCTCCAAACTATTGACAAGAGCGTAAATTAGTAATTATTTTGTTGTGTTATATAAGTGATACCAACTGAGGGCACCAAAACACTACTAAATTTATATTTGAATCAAAGGTTTGAAATGAAATTTTAATATTAAAGTTAATTAATTTTTCATGCACTAGTTGTAATTTTTATTCACATTTTAAATAAAAACAAAAATCCAAACCTTTAATTTGGACCTTTATTCTAAAAGCATTGCAGAGATAGTTGATTGATCGTTCCGCAACTCGTAAAATGAAGATTGAAAAGTTCAAACCACACCCAAAGTTTTGAAAATAATAATAACAATAACAATCAAATACCAAATTTTTTTTAGGAAAATACCAAAAAATAAAAAATAAAACGTAATAGAGTAAGGTAATGTAAGATGAGAAATGAAAATAAAAGATAAAAAGATAAGGCAATAAAATATCTGAGGAAATTTTATATATATATATATATATATATATCTATATATCTGAAGAAGTTTTGAGAGGGGGAAAAAAGTGCAAGTGAAGCTGAACAGTAAAAAAGGGGCACATATGAGATGGGGAAGTAGAGAATATGTCCAAAACAATTCTTCTCTCTCTCTTTCTCTAACCCACGTACAAACAACAACAAACAAAACTCGCCGCTGTCTTTGAGTGAAGGAAAAAAAAAAAAAACAAAAACAAAATTTTCTGAAAATTCCCACCTTAGAATCTCCGAATTCCTTCACTTCCCACCACTTGGTACCTTAATCTGTCGAATTTCTCATCTGGGTATCCATAATTTTCCTTCTATTCTGATGGGTTCGCTGGAATCAATCGACCCCATGCGGTTTCGGAGTCTCTGAAAGACTCGGATTTTTTGGCTGCTTCGTTTTGCTCCAGAAAAATGGCTGTTCGAGTTGGTTCCTCGTTGTCTTGCTTATTGTCTGCTGCTCTTTTTTCTCCTTCTCAGACCAGGAGTCCTTTTAAGGTATTAAATTTATTCAGCTTTGGTTGGTTACTCAGGAAAAAAAAAAAGGTAGCTAATTTTCTAGGAAATTTGATGTTTCATGACATGTGATTTAGGGATTTTTATAGGTCAGTGTTTTAGCCGATTCTTGACGTATTGCTTAGTGGGTTTTGAAATGCCACAAGGGGAAAGTTTGAATATTTTAATGGATTTAGTGGGGTAAACTTTATGTAAATAAATACATTTTTGTGTTTTTGTAATTCTTGTACAGAATCTTGTGTGATATATCGCCTTTATCTTTGCAGTTAGTTTGGTTTTTTAAGAATGGTTTAGAATTTAGGTTAGCTCATTTAACTTGGTTTATATAGATATATATATATATGTATATTTGTAAATATATATACGGATAAGTCACATATTTTTTGCTGAATATCACAGCTTCTACAATGCTGGCTGTTATTTAGCAGGAGAAGAGAGAAAAAGAAAAAGAAAAAGAGATGGCTGTTATAGTAGAACTTTAAGTGATAGAATTTAATGATAGGAAGAGTGGAATTCATTGAGATATATAATATGGTTTGAATATTTTCTTCTGGAGACGATTATCAAAGTGTACTTATACGGAAAGGGCGAAATGAAACAGACTAGTTGTTTATGAGCACAACCTTTCGCTTGGGCTTAGGTTTGCTAGCTTCTGTTCTCGATTACCAAGTGATTATGTCAAGGATTGAAAGTAATAATGAATCTTCCAATTAATCTAGGCTCTTAGATGGAATAACATGAAAAATTATGGTAAAATCTAGTGCTCAGCCTGTGTTAAGGTGTTATTGAAATTGGAAATTCACATTCAATAGGTATTCTCGTCTACAACTTTGGAATTGTTGAGGCAGTTGTATTCGGATTGCTACTATGATCTTCAATGGCTTAGTGATGCACAGAGGGTATGTGATCACATGTCGCACTCTGTTTCAACGTAATTGACAACTCAGATAACAAACTAATACAGAAAATGATTTTGCTAGTTCAGATTTTTTTCAATTGACACATCTTTTTATTTCATGCCATTCTCAATCATGAACCAAAACCGAGCTTGTATGGAATAGGTCCGTCATGGACTTTAGCTTATGTGGTCTTTTTTATTTATTTCAGCTGAGGTTATCACGAGGATCTTACAACAACCAGCAACATGAAACTCACTTGCGAAGACATGCTAGAGGTAATTTCACATATTTATTGCCAAATTCAATAAATGCTTTTGTTAACTTGAGGTAGTCCAAATTTAATTATTTAGAAGGTACTTTAGTCTGTTAACACAAATGAACTGACTTATTTAGTCATGTACCAGTGAGTTTAGTATCATTGCTTCATTTATTTTGTCCCATCCCGATAGAAATTTTCTGAACTTGTCTTGTGTACTTCTTTTGTTGTCATGAGTAGACAAGTCATGCATCCATGGAATACTGTACTCAAGGGTAAAGTCCCTGAAATGGCACGGTGCTCTCTTTGCAGTTTCCGAAGATCAGTCACTAGATGATGAGATAAGATTAGTTGCTTCGGATCAAGAAAATAACTATCCTAGCACCGAAGATATACCAACAGCTAGCAGTTCAAATTTCCATCTTGATGGTGCTGGTGGAAAACCTGGTCTAATCTCTTTTTATAACCGCCCATACAAAATTGAGGACAAAGCCCGCATAGCTAGCCCAGAGAGGAATTCGAACAACCTCTTATGGTTTGTTGGTCCCGCCGTACTTGTGGCCTCTTTTGTATTTCCCTCGCTTTATTTGCGCAGAGTGCTCTTGGCTGTATTTGAGGACTCTTTGTTGACAGGTGAGAATGCGTCTGCTGTTTTACGCTGCTTTTGGAGGTTGCTATTTTTTATGTCCTGATTTTTCAATTTATGACACTACAGTTAGTAACTAAACCGAAGTTATGCCATCTTAATTGATGTATGTCTAGATCTTGCTAGGTATCACTTTGTTATGCCGCAACTTACATTACATTGTTCTAAAATACCTCAGAGCAATAATTCAAATTTTTTTGGTTCAATTATCAGATTTCCTCATATTGTTTTTCACGGAAGCTCTTTTCTACTGTGGTGTTGCTGTGTTTCTTCTCCTGATTGACCATTTAAGGAGGCCTACTGTCCTAGATTCTGCCGTAAATACTAATGACTCCCCTACTCCTCAACTGGGACAGCGAATCTCATCCGTTGCTGCTCTGGTACTTAGTCTTATAATTCCGATGGTGACGATGGGCTTAGTCTGGCCCTGGACTGGTCCCGCGGCTTCTGCCACTCTTGCACCATACCTAGTTGGTATAGTTGTCCAATTTGCATTTGAGCAGTATGCAAGACATACGAAGTCGCCGTCATGGCCTGTTATCCCTATAATCTTTCAAGTAAGGACAGTTTACTTTTTTGGCATCCTTGTTGACTTTTGACTTCATTTTGCCATCGCAATTTGCATCCCATTGAGAACTATAAATCATAGAGTTTCTTTCATGCTTAACAGGTGTACAGATTGCACCAACTGAATAGAGCAGCCCAACTGGTAACAGCTCTGTCGTTTACAGTTAGAGGCGCCGAGATGACATCGCATAACTTGGCAATAAACAGCTCCCTCGGAACACTTTTGAATGTCCTTCAGTGTCTTGGGGTTATCTGCATTTGGTCGCTTTCAAGCTTCCTCATGAGATTTTTCCCTTCAAATTCTGTTTCTGCTCAATGAAGCATAAAGCCCAATATAAAATTGGTGAAAACTAGTTTAGGCATGTTTTTGGTGGCATTTTAAAAGCGAATGGGTAAATGAAACATTTTGACTTGTCTAAAGCAAAGTTAGAAAGACTGTCGAGGATTTTTTGTATACGGAGATACCAAGAATAAAAGGAAAAGTTGGTCAATTTTTTTATTTCTATTTTATTTTTTATGCTTCTATTTCCATGTTCTTTGTTGCAAGTGAATACCGGTTGTACATAAACTATGTTATGCCACAGATTGTGCACTTTTGTGGAAAATGAGCTTTCAATAACTTTGTTGGGATATTTCAATAAACTCGTTACATAGGACGCGTTTTATATGTGTGGATTAGACAAACAAAGCAGTGGATTAGACAAACATTGGATTAGACAAACAAAGCAGTGGATCAGACAAACAATGGATTAGACAAAATAGCACGAGTGAATAGACCAAAAAAAAAAAAAAAAAAAAAAAAAAAAGCCAATACCCAAAGAAAAAAAAATGTCACAAGATGGCTATTGGAGTTGTCACATGTCAACGCCACAACAATGATCAAAAGGTCATTGCAGAGTATGATTTACTCTTTTATATTTAGTATAAACTATTTCAGATTCAATAAATTACAATCAAGACACTTTCTAGACAGACTAAAGGGCTTGCTGACAAGGGGTGTTTTTAGGAATTGCAATTCGCCTCTACGTGCAATGACACGTTGAAATTTAGATTAAGGCTTGTTTTGCAGAGCTTTATAAAAATCATTTTGAGCTTTTTGAATGATCTTCATCTCTCAAGAGCTTTCAAACAAAGTCATAAAATGTGGATTCTGGAAAAAGTTTTTCTAAATAGACTTACTTGTACAAGAGTTTCATTAAGACATTATTAACTTCATTCTAACACTACATGAAAATTTAAAAACCTTTTTGACTTGATAGGTTTTTTTTTTTTTTTTTTTTTTTTTTTTTTTTTTTTTTTTTTAAGTATATAGTTTTAAACACTATTGAAAAATCATAATTTTTACTTCTTTTCTTCTATCGGTGAAAAGTAAAAGTAAAATAAAAGTAAAAATTATACCAAACAGATCCTACATAAAAGTGTTATGTGGGGTGATTTAGAGGATATCACTTAAAAGTTTCGAATTTAAATGTATGAACCTAACTTTTATTTTAACATTAAGGGGATACAAATGAATTACTAGACTTCAAAAGTGGTATACAACCTCATTGACATTAGTTTCCTGCTTATCAGTTAAGAACTTGCAAATCCAGCCAATAATGTTGGACAATTTTGTTTTCCCACTTTTACCCCTCAACCAACGCAAATCTAGCCAATAATCTTGGACAATTTTGTTTTCCCAATGTTGCCCTCAGCTCAACTCAACTACAGGTCACGTGACTATCACATGACACGTTACCATTAACATGAAGAAAAAAACAATACAGGGGGTTCTTTTTTCTTGGACAATGGAGGGTAACGTGAAAATAGCTGTATGATAGATAGTGCAATTTAGATTGTTTTCTAATTTGATGATTTCATGCATTGTTTACTAGCAAGCAATTTTATAGAAAATTTGGTTATTTATAGACAAAAGTCAGCATCCTCTACACAATTAAGATAATTAGAAAAGTGCCTAACAACTAAAAAGAAATATTAAGGTAATGAAGTCAAACGAACCAACACAAGCTGACAGCATAAAGATAAAATAGTGGTTTGGCCAAATACTATTTGATCAGATCGGCACCTATCATTTCTTTTCTTTGATTCCATTGATAAAAAGCTACATTACCTCTATTTTTTGCAAGTATTATATATATATATATATATATATATATATATATTCACGCGTACACATAACCTTACATGACAAATCAGTCATATCTTATATCACTTTGTTTCATTTTTAAAAGCGGTTTATATTACTAATTTATTTTTCTTCTTCTTCTTCCTCTTCTTCTTCTTTTTAATATGAAATTGATCAGTCATTCAACAAATTTGTCAACGCTTTATTTTTTGTATTAAAAAATGAATTATTTAAAAAATTTTTTTGGAGAAAGTACAATTTTTTGAATAAACATAATTTTTCAATTTGCTTGTATGATACATGTTCAATAATGTACCTTCTCCTTTGGCTGTACGTCCTTGCAATATTGCCCCTTGTCTCTCAGTGGTGTGACAATGTATATCAAAATTCTAGCCATGTTCTTATTCTATTCTTTTTTTTGGGTAAATATTCTTCTTAATTTCAGAGTTGGTAGTGTTATACATTAACATTCTTAATTTCTCCTTTTGTGACTTCAAACTCAGATTAGGTTGGGAAGACAGATATTCTCATAGAATTACTCAATTGATCTTTTGAATAAAAATATGAGACATCTTATATTCTGGCAAGAACTAACAAGAGGATGTCAATTCGGTGTTTGACTAATACATGTTTGTATATAATTATACTTTAGATTAGAAAACCTGAGCACTGTTTAGAGTAATAATTCTATTATGAGAAGACACCTTCCCGGTAGAATTATATTTTAAACCGTCAAATTTATAGGTTTTTCATCAATTTTGCTTTTTTTTTTTTTTGGTATAATTTTGACAAGATTTAGAAGGAAAAAAAAGGTCATTTGAATTTAAATATATAGTAGGATTAAATTATTTAGAGTAAATAACAAATTAACTATATAAATAATTTCTTTACTAGTAAATTTACTATTTACTTCAAACATTTAAAAACCTTGTTATTTACTTCAATTATTTAAAATATTATTTACTACAATTTCCTCCATATTATTATAGTTATCTACTTCTCCTTTTGTTATAGTTAAAAGTAGAACTTCTTCCAGAAGTAGAAGTACAACGATTCCAAACTAAAATTAGATAACTTTTTTAAAGGTACAATTTAATAACTTTTAATTCCTAGGAAAATCTTGCACGTATATATGTATATATATTTATATTGAAAATCCTAGGAAAATCAAAAAAGTGAATCAGCTTTTGTGTTATTGGCAAATTGCCTAGGCAAGTCTTTCTTAACATCATTTTCCTGTGATTTTAGTGGGACAAACTTGTTGCCTTTTAATCCAAATTGATTGCCTCTGCTTAAATCCTCAAAAACTAAGCAAAGTTGATAAAGAAATTAAAAAAAAAAAAAAAAAAAAGCAATATGTGAATATAGGGGTCCCCCAATAAACAGTTCTCCATAACAAAAGAAAACCCAATTTTGAAGCAATCTATTTGTCCTCTTTTGCTTGGTTTATCTATAAGCAGGAATCATTTAAAATATACTAAAAATTCTCAATTATATCTTAACCCTTTTAAACAAACCTCATTAGGCAAACACAACATTATTTGGATCCATAACACCAAACCTCACATGATTTTTGGCTCTATTCCTGTTTTTCAACACAATTTCTTAAGCTGGTCAGACCAGTACTGTGAATACTTATCAAAATAGTAGTTGCTAAGCTTCTGTGTTTTCTTCTTGTATTTAATTTGGTGTTAGGTCGTTTTAGGTTTGAGAGGAATGAGGAAAATTTCGTGTTTCAACTCTTTGATTATATCCCTTGAAATTCAAGAAAGTTTATAACAATAAAAAATAAGATATATTTTTCAAAGATGGTAACGAATTTGGTTATTTATTTCATATCATTGTCATATCGATAATTATCACGGGTAACTATTTTAATTATTAATCATCATCATAATATGTGTAATAGTAACTTGTAGTAATTACTATAAATACTATTTGTGACGTTAATGATGGAGTCTATTTCAATGGGGCTTTTCTTTACTGGATTTTTTGTTGGGACAAATTAAATTTTTAAATTTTTAGAGAGGATATATTTTAATTTGATGTTAATATATGTTTATTTGAGTGGAGAGAAAATTGAGATTTCTCAATTATTGTGGCGCTAATTAAAACATGAGAATATGTGGCGTAATAAAATGGATTTCCTTAATTTTTATGGAGGCTATTTGTTAAAATGACAAGAATATAAGTAAAATTAAAAACAAAAAACAAAAAAACAAAAATGTGAATGGGGGCTCTATCCCCCCACTAGTTATGCTGTTATGGCGTGGCTCCATCAATGAATAACGTGACAATGATACAAATCAAAATCAGTACCATCCACGACACGGTTTTTTTCTTTCGGTTTTAGGGGTGTTTGGTATTGCATTTTCACTCAAACTAAACTGCATTTTTTCATCTTAATTTTTCATCTTTTTCTAAAAAATCAACAAAATTTATAACTACTTTTTCAAAAGTTAATACTATTCAAATTTAAAAATTTCAACTCAACTCATTCACCAAACACTCTCTTAATTTTTTTTTTTTAAAAAAAAACCCAAAAATTAATTCTCTTCACAGGCTAGAAGAAAATTTGTGTCAAAATTTGTCCCTACCAGAGGCAATTAAATCAAGAAAAAAAGAGAAAGGCTCTCAAGCCGCAAATTTGTAATACTTTCAACATCCACTAGCAAAGGGCAATTGATCATGGACATGAAAATATTTGCCATGTAAAAGCAAAAAAGAAAAAACAGTGCAAAGGTTCATGAATTAATGGTTTGTCCTATATGTTGAGGTGGAGACATTTTGTGGTTTTTGGTTAACATAATGGAATTACACCTATTTAGTTGACAATCCATGAAGCTTATTTGCACCCATCTACTAGAAAGTCAAATCGGCTTAATCTTTTGGAATTTGTTTTCCTTGTGTGGTTCCTTTCAAGATTCTTCTGAATAAGATGTGGAATTCTTAGCATTTTACAAACAATTTTAATTTTTGGAGCATTTTACAAATAATTTTAATTTTTGGATGTGAAATAGAAAGAGAATTTTTTAAAATGTTGTTGATGTATATTTTTTTAGATTGTGTTTAATTGTATTGCTAAACAAATAATTAGTTCAAGTATAAGAAAGAGTGTGAATTATGTTTGGATACATTTATGAAAATATTTATTGGGTATATAAACCCTAAAATATGAAACACAAACGAGAAAATAACTTTTTTTTTTTAATTTAGTAGTGGAAGAATCGAACTCTACATCTCATGTTGGAGTAATCATGAAAATAATATTTAATTCCCTCATTTCTTAATAAAATAGGAAATAAGTTTTTTATTTTGTTTTTTGTTTTCTGATTCGGTGCATCTCTAGATCATTTCCAAAATGTCTTCATGAAATCATTAAATTTCATTTGAAACCGTTTCCAAATCAATATCAAACACCACCTACACATCCTAAGTTTTTTTTTTTTTTTTTTAAATTTAATTTTTGGAACTCATCATGGAGCCTAGAGAGAGCCCCACCTTACTTTTTTCTGTCAAGGACATGCAAGTGGGTGGTTTTTGGTTAAAAACCTTTTTTGCTCTTCTTTCTTTCAGCAATGCCCATTACAATATCTTATCTCCATCACTTCCCCACATTCACAATCTACCAAGGCAGGCTTCTTTTTTTCTTTCCTTTTTTTTTTTTTTTTTAATTCCACATTTTCCTTGAGATGAAAAAGTCAGAGCAAATTAACATCCACACCTTTTTAATGTACTATATTACAAAAAGGTAAATATAAATAAATAAATAAGCTAACTTGGAGAAAATTATGGTTTAAAAACTTATAATATGGACTAATTAGACATACTTGTTTCAAGTGAACTATATAAACCCCAAGAAACCAAATTATCCCCCCAGCTTTCTCTTCTTCCTTATTCTCTTCTTCTTACCTTGTTAGAATTTGAGCTTCTCTTGTTCTTTTCTTGTCTTTTTTTTTCCTTTTTTTTTTTTTTTTTTCTTTTTTGTGGAACTCAGTTTCCCAAGTACCTGTACTAGATATTCTAAACCTTGTTCCTGAAATACCTTTGTCTGAATGGCTAGAATCCAATTGTCTTGTCTCATGTTGTTCTTTGTAGTGCTTGGTGTTGTGCTAATTGGTGTCTATGGATCAGAGAATTCCTCCGATTCCGATTTGCTTCTGCGAATCAAATCGGAGCTTGACGATCCAAACGGAGTCATGGAAGGCTGGTCCCTAGAATCCAATGTGTGCAGCTGGTATGGCCTGACATGTTCGTATGAGCAAGTTGTGGGACTGAACCTGTCTTTGTCAGGACTGTCGGGTTCAATTCCCCGCGATCTCTCGCGCCTCTCTTCGCTTCAAACACTCGATCTTTCATCCAATCTCCTCAACGGTGTAATTCCTCCGGAGTTAGGGAGGCTTCGGAGTCTCAGAGTTCTTCTCCTGCACTCAAATTACGTCTCTGGTAAGATACCTCCGGAGATAGGCCTTTTGAAGAACCTGCAAGTTCTTAGAATAGGAAACAACATGTTGTCGGGTGAAATCACGCCGAGTATCGGAAACTTGAGTGAGCTGAGAGTATTGGGACTTGCCTACTGCCAATTCAACGGAAGCATCCCGGCGGAGATTGGCAACTTGCAGCATCTGATATCACTTGACCTGCAGAACAACAGCCTGAGTGGCCTCATACCAGAAGAGATTCGCGGCTGCGAGGAGCTTCAGAACTTTGCGGCGTCGAACAACATGCTTGAAGGCGATATCCCATCTTCAATGGGATCTCTTTCATCACTAGAAATTCTGAACCTGGCAAACAACACCCTCTCTGGATCAATCCCCGCCTCATTAAGCGGCCTGCAGAACTTGAAGTACTTAAACTTGCTTGGAAACAGATTGAGCGGAAACGTCCCTTTCGAGCTTAACCGGTTATCTCAGCTTGAGGTGCTTGACTTGTCAAGAAACAACCTTTCAGGAGCCATTTCCCTCCTCAACACACGGCTAACGAACCTAACGTCTTTGGTTCTCTCCGATAACGCATTGATCGGCAGCATCCCAAGCAACTTCTGCCTCGGAGATTCGAATCTACAACAGCTTCTTCTCGCTCGAAATGAGCTCTCTGGGAGATTTCCTCTGGAGCTACTAAGCTGCTCATCACTCCAGCAATTGGACCTTTCGGATAACAGCTTTGAGGGAGAACTACCACCTTCTTTGGACAAACTGGAGAACTTAACCGATTTGGTGCTTAACAACAACAGCTTTACCGGAGTTTTACCTCCCGAAATCGGAAACTTGAGCAACTTGGAGAATCTATTTCTGTTTGGCAACATGATCACTGGTAGAATCCCGGTGGAGATTGGGAAGCTGCAGAGGCTAAAGAGCATTTACCTGTATGATAACCAGATGTCGGGACACATCCCGACGGAGTTGACAAATTGTTTGAGCTTAACCGAGATTGATTTCTTCGGAAACCATTTCTCGGGGTCCATTCCCGACACAATTGGGAAACTAAAGAATCTGGTTCTGCTTCAACTAAGGCAAAACGACTTCTCCGGTCCGATCCCTCCGAGCATGGGATACTGCAGAAGGCTTCAGTTCTTAGTCCTGGCTGATAACAAGCTCTCGGGTTCATTGCCGCCGACATTCAGATTCCTCTCGGAATTAAGCACCATCACTCTTTACAACAACTCCTTTGAAGGCCCTCTTCCGTCATCTCTTTCGCTCCTCAAAAACCTCAAAATCATTAATTTTTCGCATAACAGATTCTCGGGAAGCATTTCTCCTCTCACGGGCTCGAATTCTCTCACCGCCTTGGACTTGACAAACAACAGCTTCTCAGGGCCTCTTCCATCTAGCCTAGCCACGTCAAGAAATTTAAGCCGTCTCCGCCTTGGATACAATCGCCTCAACGGCAGCATTCCTTCCGAGTTCTCCCAGCTGACGGATCTCAATTTTCTTGACCTCTCGTATAACAGCTTCACCGGAGAAGTCCCGACTCAACTGGCAAACTGGACAAAGCTTGAGCACTTTCTACTCAACAATAACCATCTCACAGGCACAATGCCTCCATGGTTAGCCGGCTTACAACAGCTCGGTGAGCTGGATTTTTCATCCAATAATTTCCATGGAAGAGTGCCTGCAGGGCTCGGGAGCTGCTCAAAACTACTTAAGCTTTCCCTGCACAGCAACAATCTCTCCAGCAATATCCCATGGGAGATTGGAAACCTCACTTCTCTCAATGTCCTTAACCTGCAAAGGAACAACTTGTCGGGACCAATCCCGACGACAATCCAGCAATGCCAGAAGCTCTACGAACTGAGGCTTTCGGAGAACTTCTTGACAGGCTCTATACCAGCCGAGTTAGGGGGGTTGAGTGAGTTGCAAGTAATCCTGGACCTGAGCAAAAACCTCTTATCCGGCAAAATTCCGTCGTCTCTCGGGAACTTGATGAAGTTGGAGAGGCTAAACCTGTCCTCCAATCAGCTCCGAGGGAAAATCCCGTCGTCGCTCGGGAAACTAACCAGCCTGCACATGTTGAACCTGTCGAACAATCATCTCGGAGGACAAATTCCCTCGACCTTTTCGATATTCCCACTCAGCTCCTTCATGGGAAATGATCAGAAGCTCTGTGGCCCACCATTAGTACCATGTTCGGAATCTGAGGGGCAAGCGAAAAGGGAGCTTTCCAACGCGGCAGTGATAGGAATCATAATGGCCATTGTGTTGACATCCACATTCATATGCTTGGTGATGATTTACGCCATGCTGAGAATGTGGTGCAACTGGAGAAGAAGAGTCGCAATCTCGAACTTGGAAGCGAATGGCGGGTTTGATCAACCAAACAAGATCGGAGAAGAGAAGAAGAGATGGGGCTTGGCAGGTGAAAAATGGAGGATTAATGTCGGTGAGTACTGGAAAGTTGAAAGTCCTAATACCACCTCAGCTTGTATTTTCAACATCAAAATGGATCACGATTCCATGGAAAAGACCTTAGTGTGAGCTACCCCAAAAAAAAAAAAAAAAAAAAAAAATCCTTTTTTGCTTTTTGTTCTTTTTTTGGTTTCTGGTTTTGATGTTGTAAATTTGTTACTCATATATCTTTGGAAATTGTAAAACAGTGGTTTGTAGATGAAACCTGTTAATTTCAAAGGCTTAATGACTGATCAGAAGGGGAAATCATTTTCATGAGACATGTTCACTTGAAAACTTCTGTAGATGAGCAATGATACAAAGAAATTATGGGGAAAATGTTGATCAAGATTATCTATATGTGATTCTGATATATTGCATTTGCTAGTTAGTGCTTGACAAGTTGGTGTGACGACAGTCACGGGCCTACCACATCAATATCACACACGTCCAACACCTCCTCAGATTAGGAGAGACTATAACATAATTCTTAACACAAGTGACTGTCTCTATTATATGAAAATTTGGCCAAAAAAATAAAAAAAAAAAAAGTCCCTTTTGTAGGTGAGGGCTCATCAGCTCATTTCTCTCAAATTTACTTCCGGCACAACGGGGTGGTGCCTTACCGCACCATAAGGCGAACGTGCAGTAGCGTTTGTGGTGGTGCTTTAGGATTCCAATGTACAGCATCCAAGATCAGAATGAGCTTGCTGGTGGACCACTGCTGTCCCTTTCTTGAGTGTACATCCAAGATCAGAATGTGCTTGCCGGTGGACCACTGCTGTCCCTTTCCTGAGTGAGCAGAAGCGCAGCCATCTTATCCACCGAACTAGCTAAACGGATGGTTTTACCCCATTGAGAATAACTCAACAAGTGGAAGGATAGGGATTTGAATAGAAATTTTCATGTTCGAAACCTGAAAGTGTTTTTTATTGATCATTAATAAGTGCTCAGTTGCTCCTTGAGCTTCCTAAAAATTAAAAAAAATTTTAAAAAAATTTAAAACTAAAAAACCCAACAACAACAACAACTTGGATGGTTTGATCTGACACTTATAATCGCATAGTCTCTTTCGAAACAGTTATATATATATACATATATATATATTTTAAATCTCAAGTAAAGAAAGTAACAATAATGGTTTTCACTATCAAAACGAAAAGAGATGCACAATTTTTCATCATTAAGTAAATGGCCAATTGCATGATCCAAAGATGGGCAATAAAGTCGCACAATTCAGGAAAAGTAGAAAGCTGATTATGGGTATTTTTCATATCATTCAAAAACACAACATTAGAGCTTCTACACTGTTATTTTTGGTGATGGAGAGCATCGACATTACACTGTCTTTACAACCATCATTACACAGCTTTACCACGACAGATACACATTATGCCTGTAGTTTCTGGGGGCTTCTTATATTATTACTGTCACAGCTGAGCAGAGTTGTTGGCAATGGCACCAGCATTTGCGAGAAGGGTAACAAGCTGACCGGACTGGTGCAACTCCATGACCGCTGCAATGATTCCCCCAAAAAGAAAAAAAAATTTAGAATCAAGCTACAATACATCCTAAAGCACAGTCTAATTTCAGCCGTTGGGTGACAAAAGGCAATGGTATAAGCTGTTGAAAGTCTGAACTTTAAGCTGAAAACGTATTATGAAGGACCGCGACCGTTGCTTTTTCTTGTATAGTGCCATGGCCTTGGACGACATTTAACTTAATTTTCATGTAAAGGGTGGGGTCGGTTAAGGGAGATCCAGACTCATTTGATCAAATCCTAAGAGCAGCTAGCGATGTAGTTTAAAAATAAAATGCAGCAAGCGACTAAAACAAAAGGAACAAATGAAATTGATGGGCTTACAATCACAGCCACCAATGTTCTTCCCTGCTATGAACACATTAGGGACTGTCTTTCGTCCCGTCCACTCGGCTAAAGCTGCTTGCATTTCATTTCCATCACCTTCATCAATAGAGACAAACCTTTGCCTATAAATACATACATACATATATATATATATATATGTAAATAAAATTATGCATACAAACAATTTAACTTAATAAACACAAGAGCAACTTCCCAAGTTCTATTAAAAAGCTTACAAGTCTAAAAATTGCAGAGTTCTAGGATTAAGGATGGGACTAATGAGCATCCAAAACAACACAGAAGCAGTGATTTCCTACTTTCCAATTTGATGCTGCAAATCTTTTAAAAGGGTTTAAGGGTCTATAGTACTCATTTCTGCCGTTGGATTTGGTCAAAAATCATATCAAAAAGTTTCTAATACAGATGTAACGATCAACGGGACGGTAAGTTATTTTTTCAGTACTTCAAGTAAAAATCTCCAAGGTTTTAATATTTAAAAATTGGAAATAGTTTGACTTGTCCTTTACCATCCTAAACAAGGTCTTGTGTTGGGAAACTAAACCATCTAACAAGAACCCAAAAAGTCAAGTCAAGGTAAGTTTTTTTGGGATTGCAAACTGAAGCAAAATTAGGAAGACAAAAAAAAAGTCTTGAACAACATGGCTAACATAAAACATACGTTCCTCGTCCAGTTCAATGACTTTAAAAGCTGCTCCGAGCTGTGTGAACAAATTCTTCACCCTCGTACAATACCCACAGTAAGTTTTACTGCCAATAATCCCAACAAAAAAAAAGGTCAGTTCATAACCAAAAAACTAAACTAATTATATATATATATATATATATATATATTCAAAATTGAAAGCAAAACCAACTTAGAAGCCAAAGTTGAGGACTTTTAGTTTCAAAGATAAATCGCCATTAGAGAATTTGATGATCCAGGTAATCTTACAAACCGAAGTAAAATTGAATGTTCTGATATATATTTAAAATTAATAAAAAGAGAGAGAGAGACCTGAAGACGACGACGGGGTTAGAGGAGACGATCTGCTTGACCTTGTTGAGCGCCATTTCAAGCTCTTCCTTGCTCATTCTTCTGTTTAATCCCAGCACCGAACCCATTTTTTCTTTTTTATACCTCTATATATATGTGTGTGTGTGTGTTTGGAAATAGAGATAGAGATCAGACCACCATGTGTTGCAAGGTCCTTAATGGACCATCTTTGGTGAAGAGAGAGAGAGAGAGAGAACAGGTGTAGGAAAAAGAGAACTGCTTGGTGGCACAGAGAAGGAAGAAGAGAGAGGCGTTGTCAATGACAAATTCTCTAATTACTGTTCTGTCCCTTTGTTTTTAACTATTTTTAGATGTTTTTTGTCGTTTCACAAAATGTTTGTTTAATTAAAATGGATTATTCTTATCTCTGTCTTTAAAATCTAAAAGTCATTTTTATTTTGTCTTCTAAACGTTGAAAAAAAAAAAAATTACTCCCATTCCATGTTACAACGTCGTTTTAAAATATTCCTGTCGTTTTAGAGTATAAGTTAATTTTGTTTTCTATAAATTGTCGTTTTTCTTTTTTTTTTTTTTTTCTCGTCATTTTTCTTATTCTTTTTCCCAAACATTGTCGTTTTAGTGTATAAGATGGACTTCCTTGCTCTTTCTGTTCAAGCCCAGCAGTACGGATTCATAGTCCATGAGACGAGGTGTCGCAAGGTCGTTTTCAAATGTTGTCGTCATTTTACTTTTTTTTTTTTTTTCAATATTGTTATCCAAGACATCGTTTTTCTTTTTTTTTTTTTTTAAGAGTTTTTTGTCCTTTTTCATTCGTCAGACTGTTGTTGTTGTTTTTTTTTTTTTTCAAACAATTTGTCATTGACTAAAATTGAAAGAAGAAGAAGAAGATGAAAGCATGGACTCGCCAATTTTATCTATTGTCGTTTTTCAATATCTCGTCGATTTAGCATACGAGTCATTTTATGTTGTGGTTTGTGAAAGATATTAATTGTTTCCTTTATTATCAATTTTTTATCCTTTCAAGTTATCGTTTTTCGATGTGTATGTTGTATTTTCACATTGTTCTCATTCCCAAAATCTTCATCATTTTTTCTTGTTGTGGTTTGTGGAGGCCTGTCATTTTGTATTTGACTATTCATGATGTCACTGTCGCTTTGTGTATGTTGTCGTTTCTTATACTCCCTTGTTTTCCTATTGTCGTTTGTGAAATAATGATGGTTTACTAATTTGGTGTCGTCTTATTTCTTGTCTCTTTAGGTCACCTCAATTTTCATTTTGTCGTTTATGACGTTTCTATCATTTTATAGTTTTTGCCGTTGTTTTTTTTTTTTTTTTTGGTTGTCGTTTGTGAAGTTCTTATGGTTTTTTAAATTTTATTGTCATTTCTGGAAGGCCGTCGTTTTCATATTGTCGTGTATAATGTAATTGTCGTTTCTCCTTTTTTTTGTCGTTTGTCAGAAACAACAGTGTCGTGTGATATTAACAATATGAAAGGTGAATTTCCACCAGTAAACTAAGTGAAACATCACATTGTACATGTAACAAACTCATAAATCATTTACTTTCATGGCCATTCAATGAAAATCTTAAGGGGTGTTTTAGTCTAATTCTGTTGCATACAAGCCAAACCCCACCAAGAAGTTTCCATAAAGTAGTAGTTTTAGTCTAATCTGTGTATCTCCTTGTTCTTCACTACTTGGATGCAAAAATGGCTTCTAAGTCTTTGTACAGCCCTTTCGGCTTCGCCTTCGAATCGGAAGAGGAGCCTTTACTTGGGCTCCCACTCCTTTTGTTCCCCCAAATCCCACTCCATCCAGTCCTACTGCTTGAAGGATCAGTTGGAGCTCCTCCACTTCCTTCTCTGCTAAAGCTAGCCTTTGCCAGTTCTCTCAACTGTTTCAGCCACGGTCTGTCGTTCGACCCCGAGCTCTGGCTCGAGCTTTTGTACCCCTCGGATGATTGGATACCACTCTGAGTCTGTCCCTGCCTAGGCTGTGAGAATCTGCTCTCAAGTTTTTTGGTCCATTTCTGTGGGATGAGCAAGAGTACACACCCAATTGTAGCTATTTTGAAGCCTTTTAGAAAAGACTTTTCTCTACTTTCCAAAAGCACTATATGTCTATATAATGCATACCACTCATTCATTAGCTGTGCTAAATATCCAACTAGGAATAGTGTAACCATTATGATCCCGACTACGGTCTCGCCCCTGGATGAGAATTGCTTCTCCGAGAGAGTTACACACGCCGCGAAAAGTCCTACTTGGCAGGAAAGCGAAACTATCTCAACCAGTTGAACCTTTTTCTTGATGAATGGCTTCTTGAGAACTAGGAAGAAGAGCTGAAGAGAGGTGAGGCTCAATAGGGTCGATGATGGAGCTCTAGAGGACCAATTCTCCATGTAGAGACCGGCCATGACTCCGAGGCAAACCCGCTTGATAGATTCGAGTAGCGTGTAGTATATTCTCAGTATTCCAAACAGTTTCTGAATGAAAGGTGCTTCTGCATCTTCTGTCTCGTCATCAGAGGCGATGATGCGGTCGCCACGCTTGCTGGGATTGCCACCACTAGATATTTGTGTGAGCATGTACTTTGGAGGGCCTCTTAGGTCTTCAAATAGAGGGCCTAAGATGATCAAATAAATTGAGCTTCTTTGGCTTTTCCAAGTCCACTGGCCCCTTTTGCCGGGACCGAGTGTGACCCTGACGAGTTCTTGATACCAATGAAATGTTTGGCCTTCTCTATGGACTTCCTTGTACTGAAGTAGCTTCCCGAAAGTGATTCCGTAAGAGAGGAAAAGGAACAAAGCTAGTACCAAAAATGCCACTATGCTCAACAACAGAATCCCAACAATAGTCTCTGATGAACCCTTTCCTTCAAGCAAGAAAGCAAGATAAAACCGAAACGTAAATGAGTATGTATTTAAATTCTAATAATCGCGAAAACGACTAATCATCAAGAATTCTCCAAAACAAACACTTTTGTAGCAAGACACGGTTTTGAACCATCAGATCACATCAGAATCAAAACTGTAAGAAAATCTTGTGCTATCTTAACATGATTACTTTACTTGTAAGAAAAAACTAGGATAAATAATATTCTAGCTAAAGAGAAAGGAAAGAAAATGACATCCAAGATACCTTTAACAAGGGCAGCAGAAACCTCTGAGAGACAAGGAAGTGCAAGAACGATGAGAAAGATCTCGAATCTTGGGAATGTGAATGCTTTATAGCTCCTCGGATTTTCAGAACTTTTGTTCCTCAACTTCATCAAGAAAAGGAGTAGAACATGCAACAATACTAAGCTGCCACCGATCAAACCTAACCAGAACATGCTCCTGTCAAAATTTTTCCACCTACGAAAAGAAAGGAATAGAAAACCCTTTATCAATAACCTCGGTAAAATATTTTTAATGGCCCATTTGGTTCGTAGGTTTGAACAAAAAAATCAAATTTTTGTAGCAAAAAACACTGTATAAAAAAGTTTGAATTGTGGGTTCAAACCTATGAACCAGAAGGAACCTTAACCTGTTTCAAAGTATAACTCTGTGACACTTTGAAATATACAGGCAAATCAAGCAAATGTACAACATATGATTTTTTGTGCTTTCTATCAACATACCCATCTGAATTTTCATTGTCCAAAAGTTCTTTAGCTTCTGGTTTAATATTCGGGTTCTGCAATAACACAAAGTACTCATCATCATTAAATCTCTACTCAATACTAGTAACAGAAATCAACTAAGCCACAAGAGAGGTTAGCATTTATGACCTCAAAATAGAATCTGTATTCCATTGGACCAAGTGGCAGGCCATATAGCTGAGCAGTCATATTTGGATTCCCTTCCTTCAGTTGCAGGCTTCGGAAACTTTCCGGATCAAAAACTTTAGGGGTGTAAGAACTTGAGCTGGTATAAGGACTGGAGCCCACTATTACCGGGTTGCTGTGCCCATTTTCCCACGGGAGATCGAAATAGGGAATACTCCACTGAATGCCTCTAGCGAATTCATAGTACTCGACTGGCAACATGACTGCCAACCATCTAGACAGTGCAAAAACTTGAATGTAGCAAGCAATTCTCTGGACAACAATGAACAAAGAAATAAAGAATTTACTTTCGTAATTCGAAGTATCCAACTAAAGGTATGATTACTAATTAGTAGTGTGAGATTTTCTGTGATAAGTTACGTAACGTACGAAAAGATTCCTTGCAGGATCAGCTGTCAAAGAAGATGGTCCTCTAAATGTCCAAAAAATTTGAAGGCTTGTGGTAGAAAAAGTGAGAATTCCCGCGGCAAGAGATGTTGCCAAGAACGAAGCGGTTACAAGTGCAGAAACTATGGAAGATATCAAAGGTACTGAATCTGTACATATGGCTCAAACTCATGTCATTTACTTGTTGGACATTTTGTAAATGATTAGTTGTTGAACATTTTAAGTGGAAAAATAGATCCTTACAATGCCTCACTTGTAGAACATTGGACGCGAGATTTCTGTTTCCAGAAACATCCCCGGTAACATTTTCGGGAACGTTGACTGAAACTATGTCATCACTTGCTTGTATGTCAATGATGTATGTGCTCCTACTTATTTGGTGAAAACTGGAGAATAAAACACATTGAAATAGGAACTTAGAAAAAATTAAGATTACAAACTTAGCCTAGCGATAATCTCACATACGTCACAAAGTTGAGGTCTTGAGTTTGAATCACCCTACCGCCAAATTTGGATGCGTGTGTACTAAACAAACAAATAATTAGATAGGCAGAAAAAATATACTTGCCTCTCGAGATTCCCTCCCGAGACTGATACATACGAAGAGTTGAAACCAAAGACGGGTTTCACAAACATTATTGATATCGGAATATTGCGTTTTGTTGTCCTCACATTAGATGTGGTGCTCAACTTCACAGCAGGCCTATTGGAATCTTTAAGTTCAAGGCTTCACGTTAGAATAAAATGAACAGCCAGAAACAGAAATGCTTTTCTCTTATGTTACTTCGGAAATAAAAAGCAGCTCTTACCGTAAAGGAAAGTTACGGGCAAAATTGGAGAAACTGGAGTCCCTTGTCTGCTTATTATAAGATTCGAGTTGAGACTCAACGTGACTACGGAAATGCTAGAAAGATTTTCAACCTGTAATTAATCAAATTGAACAAGCACAGGCTAGGAGGATAAGGAGACTTTGAACTAAGATATAGAATAAATTGGCATGCTAAATTAAGTACATTTAGAACTATAAACAACTGACCAGAAAGCCAAATCTGCGGTTCCCCACAGTTTTCCCACTAATGGGAAGGAGTGATCCCTGAGTTATGTTCAGAGAGTTTAGAATTTCTGAAGATGAATTAAGGACTGGATGTGAGAAATATAGATACACTTTGAGGTGATTGTAGTTATTGGTTGCCAGGACTGTTCTAGTTTGACCGCCGAGTTGAAGGAACCTTTCGGGAATATGAATCCTTAGGTTGACAAACACACTTCTTCTATCTGTAAAAACGACACCACAACACCGTCTCAAACATTCACTTCAAGCATGAAATTGAGATGTTCAGAAAATGGCTTCACATTTTTCATGGAAAACGTACGAGTTATGGTACAATGCAATATATTTTGTGCATATCCATGAAGAACGGCTAGCAACTTACCAAAATGAACGAAGAAACTTGAATTTTCTGTCCTTTGAAATCTGTTTCCGGCGTTATCTGTGCAGAAGTCTTTATCCATCACCAGGACCGCTCTTCCGTATTGAACTTGAGATGATAAGCTCACAGCCAGAGAATATTTAAGGTTTTGCTGCAGAACATGCAGTGAAGTTGGAATAACTTGGCCCGGACCGTAGACTAGCAGCTGCAAGAAACAAAGCACAGAATGTCAAATTTATTTTCATGTAATTTTCTCAATACAGTTTTACTTTCCACGGAATACCAAATTGTTGTATTGGTTATTCAGATTACCAAATCCAGCAGAAATCGTCCCTTCGAAAAATTATTTCCCGTGATACATGAAAATTAGTAATCACATCTCAAATGCTTAATTAGTATTGAGGCACAGCGCCCTACCGCAGGGATCATTGACCTCAACCTTACGATTTTAATTGAACAACACTTGTAAAGTGGAGGTAACTGTGCAGCCAAGAGAATCCACTCACAGTATCCAGCCCCATCACGAGGCTGCGATCAATAGCCGGTATAGGGCCCTATGTTGAGGGCACCTCACCGTTGAATCTCTCGATATTCTTTACAGTTGCACTTTTTTAGGTTCAGAAACCAGAATGAACAGAACTAGTACAAAACATAAAAAGAACAGAACGGAACAGAACAAGAAAAAAGATATTAAGAAGCGAAATGAATGTCGGTTGGCCACCTACTCACGTTGCAGGCATTTGCAGACAAACATCTAAAACCTCCATCACCAACACAAGGCTCACTGAATGATATATTTACAGAAAAATTTAAAGCATTTGTGAACGGATTAGAGGCGGTGATAGTCGCTGTAGGCGGAACCGTATCTGCAAAAAGCGAGATTTAGTAACACATTAGCATAGCATTTGATTTGCTTAGTAAAGTTGAAATTTATTGAAAAAATAAATAAATCTGAACTTGAAGTAACATGTTCAGTATCCGTACAAACTACAACCTGCAACTTTGTGGACCCAAGTTTGGATCTAGTCAGCAGCATTTTTGGAAGGAAAAAAAAATGATGAACTGATAAACAGATTTGAAAGAACACAAACACTAACACTTGTCTAAACAGAAGCTAGGCCACATTCTCCATACTACTCAAGAAGCAAAAGTCAAGAACATAATGATTCTGTTTGTTCAATACATACATACACGCGCACACACACACACACACACACACACACACACACACACATACATACACACACGTTTTACAGAAGTTAGACCACATTCTCCATACTACTCAAGAAGCAAAAGTCAAGAACATAACGATTCTGTTTGTTCAATACATACATGCACACACACACACATTTTACAGTCGTGTACACACACACACACACACACACACATTTTACAGTTGTGTATACACACACACACACACACACACACACACACAAAAGATAATTGCAGCAAAAGGAAAGAAAAGAAGGGTTCTTAACCAATTGTCCAGTTATAACTAGCACATCCAAGGCCCAAAACCCCATTGGAACAAACTTCAAATGTATGTTTCCCATCTTTCAATCTTGAGAACGAAACTTTTCTGGTTTCACAGTTTGAGGCAATCCCATCATCTAGCTGCATGCATGGTCACATTCAGAACAATCAAACTTTGTTTCCCAAATTAAAAATAAAAACAATTTCCATAAAAAAAAAAAAGAAAAAAAATTTAAATTTGTGTGTGTGTGCGTGTGTGTGTGTGTGTGTGTGTGTATACCCTGCAAGTGACATTCCCACTCTGCAAGACCTCAAATATGAATGTTGCTGAGCTGCGATGTGAGAATGTGTTTGGAGCTTTCAAGAACTTGACTGAGCTATCACAGTGTGCTTTGAGGCACAAGAGTGAAAAGGCACAGGAAAGAATAACCAACAGCAAACCCATTTCAGATTAGCCTCTGAAGTTTCAAGTCTTGTGATTTTCTATAACAGAATGAGAGACATTTTTGTGGGTATTGTGTGGAACAAAACAGACAAGGCACCGTGTTGAAGATGAGAGAGAGAGAGAGAGAGAGAGAGAGAGAGGTTAAAATGATGAGTTTTGGTTGTTTGGTAGTTGATGGAGTTTCAGTTCGAGATAGTGCACATGCGACTGGCTGTGCAGTGGAAGTACCTTCATGGGAAGATAAGAAAGAGAGAGAGAGAGTTTTTTCCTTTTTTCCTTTTTCTTTTTTCTTTTTTCTTTTTTTTTTAATTTTAATTTAACGTTTCAACGAAGACAGAAAGAGGCAGGAAAGATAAATCACTGGCAAGAGAGCCAGTTTTGTCTTGGCAGTAGAGGCATTGCCATATAGGCTCAAAAATTATTGGAAATTTTGGCTCCTCCACTCTTGTGATACTTAATCTTTGTACACATATATTACTTCAATAAATCTCCACCTCAAAAATACAAAATTTCACTTCTTTTAGTATAACATGGTATAAAAAAAAATATCCTTTAGATATAAGACATTGTTTTGATAGATTTTAATAAGGTTCAATCTATCTGCTGTACTTAAAAAATTTAATATGACTTTGATCAAATCTCCTGTTCAAAAAAATGTATCATCTATAAAGATATCACATCGTAAAAAACTTTATTTTATACACAACAGAATCAAATTTAATAGGTTGGAACTTTAGCAAAACTACCCTAGCTATATATTAAAATATTGTCCCAACGTGTGTTCTAAGTGAAACAAATTTTTTTAATGAACAATACTAATTAAAGTTCATAACTTTTAAGAAATTAGGCTCGTTAAAAAGGTAAGCAATATTTGCACTTTATTCTTTTCTGTTAAAGTCTTTTTAGGCAACGACATTATGATTAAGATATGCCAATAAAAATAAAGAAACAAAAAAATGTTCAAAAAATGTTAATTGCAAAGTCACGAATGTTTGAGGAAGGTCCCCACCGTGATTCTCTCCCTTCTTTTTTCTGAACACGACTTGTGCGCAGGCTTGAAATTAATTGTCCACCCAAAAAAAAAAAAAAAAAAAAAACAGGAGATGAAATGAAACTTATAAATTCAAAATAAAAATTAAAAAAAAATAGAAATAATAGAAGAGAGATTCCACGTGCATGGGCAGCTTCAAAGGGCACAAAACCATGTTTTGGGACACCCTATATAACTATTCAGGCATTGAGCAGATTCTATCAAAACGACCCCACTTGGTCTTGCATTCCAGCTATTTGTATTAATAATTTTGCCCAAACTATGAGATTTGAGATACGCCCAATGCCTCTCTGTCTAGGACATTGTGTTTTCTCACTGTCTCGGACTTATATACTTTTTTACTTTTACCTGATTTTGACCGTTTAACATTTTGAAACATACATTATCGATAGGACATCCATCTTGGTATAAAACTTCACAATATCTTTAAAATTTTGTATAATTTCCAACGCATCTTCAAAACAATATCCACCACAAACGTATGCAATGACGAAACCACCTTCTATTGAATCAAGTTTACGTGCCTTTACTCAACTTTTGCTAATTTAATTTTTACCCCAAAATTTACCCTTTTTTTAATAAGAAATTTTCATTGTGCCCCATTCAAAAAATTAAAAAAAGTAGTGATTTTTGTGTCAAAATTTGGCTGCATTGCCTTTAAATTTAAGTGAGTTACAAATTAAGTCTTGGGTTTCATTCCAATCCACAATCATTTAGTTACCAAAGAACCAAATATAAGAAATAATAGTAATAATAATAACAATTATTTAACAGATTGTCAAGATATCAATTATAAAGTGGTTTTCAAATGATGAGGAAATTGTTCTGTAACAAGTAAAAATTGTTCATTATGCAATTATTTCTAAAATCGTTCCCACTTTATAATTTCGTTTTCTTAACTGGTCGAATCCAAGGAAAGCTTCACAAGTATGGGACCAGTTTTCATCACTTATTAATGCCAATGGGCAAAGTAGTTATTTAACATTGACAATGTTGTTTCTCTTTTGGTGCTTGGGGTCCCACAATAGTGCAAAAGTTCTAGCAAAGACAAAAAAAATTAAAAAATTAAAAAAATTAAAAAAATTAAAAAAAAAAAAAAGGTGAAAGGAAAGGAGGAAATGATTGTGAAACTTTTGTAAGCATTTGCAGTAAAGTTGACGATAAAATGGGCCTAAAAGCTCCACCTCAAAAACGTTATCTTTCACGACTAGGGGAAAAAAAATTGAGAAGACAAAATACAAGAATATTTTTTTCTTTAGTGAAATGAACAAGCCATAACATTTTGTACCCGAGAACAAACTTTACAACCTAAGGTATATATTGCATAAACAAGATATTATTATGACAATCTAATTTTAGATATACAGTGAAATCTAATTTTATTTTATTTTAAAATAAAATAAAATAACAAGCAAAAAAAATTTGAAAGGGGGACCACAAGCTTCGAGGCTATGGAGTTCTAAATGATTAGTAGTATTCAACGTCGAAAATGAGAAGGACCAACTTAATGTGAATTTACGTTTGGTCCACACAGAAGAACTTGTCGGTGTCAAGCTAATTTATAGGCCACCGTAACGCCAAGCGTAGGCATTTGGTTTTTCGTTGTTGGTGTGTGTCTACAAAAAGAAACTAGTTTCTTTTTTTTTAGTAAATAAAAATAAATCAGTAGTATCTTCACGAGTTACGTCTCTCAATTCAACAGGTAAAGAAAATAGTGGTTATTACTACAGATGGGATAACACTTTTAACGGTTAGCAGATCAAGAGCTTATAAAGTCCATCAGCAAATGATCATCAAAATGACAAACATGTATAATGCATGACTCGGATCACTAATTCATTAGAAGCGAGGTTCTAAATAAGACCTATTTTGTCAACGTAGCATCACACTCGCGGTGCAAAAGATGCTAGATTAAAGTTGAGCAAAACCACTTTCTTTTTTTTTTTTTTTTTTGAAATTGAAAACTTACGTTTGTGTCCTTGTGCACTAGTATACCAACTAGGAAAAAATGATACAGGACTAGGACATAATCTCAGCCTGCATTTATTTCTTATTATTAGATAGGTTAAACCACAAATTTACTTCCATAGTTTTATTTATGCTCTAGTTGACCTTCTCTGACAAACAGGTTTGTGACGTCGTGTTTGATTTACTAACGGCTTTTACTAATAGAGGATAACAATAATCTTTTTTAAAAAAGGTTGTGTAGAAATAAGTGCTTCTTTATGTGGAAACTGTAAACATTTGACTACTCTACTTAAGCCGTTTCTTGCATTGCAATACTTCTCCAACATTCAACACCCAACGTTATATATATATATATATATATATATATATATATTATAATATAATATAATATAAAATCTCATGTCCAGTGACCATACATATCACATCTATAACATCAAGATTAATATCTTATGACAGTACATACAATATTTTCTTTTGATATTTATCACTTGTAATAAAAGTCAAAAAAATGCAACAATTACAGATAAAGCCACATAACACATTATATGTAAACAAATTAATAGTTAAATGAGTCTAAAAAAAGAGTTACGCCTGTCATGTCAAATTTGTATGGTCGTCACATAAGAGACTCATGTTAGCAAGTTGCACGCACAAAGCCGTTAATATTGATGCCAGAAAGATGCTTTTACCATTTCATGCAGCTTTGGAGCTGACTAGCAAATATATATATATATATATATATATATATATATTTTTTCATTTTTTACACTAAAAGCAGCATGACAAGCATAGTTCCAGAAATATAGCAATTCCTGTCTTCAGCTTCAATTCTGGTCCCTTTTCTTTCATCTCTCCTTCTTTTAGGCAAAGGTGAAATTTCATAATAACAAAATTCTGGACACCGTTGACTATTGAATATTAAAAGAATTGGTCACCGACATCAAAAACTAAAAGATTCCTATGATGATTTATTGACATAAGAGAACTCATTAAACAAAGATAAAAACATGTCCACAGTTTCGATTCTTTACATTTTTCTAAGTCTTGTATGAATTTATAAATAAACGCATTAGCAAAGCATGACACCCTTGTTTTGAGGCTACATGTTTGAGCTAAACTCGCCAAGGTTCATTTGCTTGGTTCCAAAAAAGCCACGACTAAATAATTCTTGCCTTAACCGACGCAAAAATACCAAAGTTTAGGCATAAAAAACGATGCATACCAGCAAGCAAGGAAAATCGAATCCCCAAAATCGACAACATTGGATCTCGTTCTTAATCCATCTCAAATCTCTTTTGAAAACATAATCACGTAACTGTGGTCCTTTCTGGCATCCACACCCGAAGAAGCCTATCGTAGAATGAGCAAGTAGCCACTAGAGAGCTTCTCCGACCGCCATCAATGACCGTTTCTTGTCTACACCAGTCAGCTCCGTATGCAAGTGATTCGTGCTTACTATAAGTTTCGATCACTTCAGCTTCATTCCCTCTAATCTTGATTATTGCAAACCCGTTGTGCATACACGCAGCCAACACTAGGCCTGGAACGAAAGGATGGTACTTGATTCTCCAAACTCCTCCGCCTAAACCAAGTGAAGTTTCGTTTACTGGTCTTGAAATTGACCTCACATCCCAAACCCTCAGGTTCTCATCATAGCTACCGGTGAGAACTGTGTTGGGATCATAGGGGCTTTTGGTAATGCAACAAACACCCATCTTGTGGGTCTTGGAGTTCTGAAATGCCAACTTGGAAGGACCATTTCGTAAATCCCAACAACTGAACCTGCAATCATCGGAGCCAGTGTACACCAAATGGGGCTGGTGGGTGTCAAAGGAAGTTGTCCAAAGCTCAAAATCATGAGCTTTCCATTCTTCTTGCACCTCAAGTTGAGACTCCGCCAGAGAAGCTATTGCAACGCAACCATCTGAAAGCCCCACTGTAATGCTCGTTGCTGAAGGGTTCCAGTCCAAAAAAAGGCACATTGAGGAACTGACTTTCTTATCACTTCTCTCTTCCAATGAAAACCCTGCACCAAGAATCCGTAACAAACCAATGGTGATAAAGGAGAAACTGAAAATATCTCATTCAAATCAAAATTTTCTTTTAGAAAAATGGAAACTAGGAAAGGATCATAAATATCATACCTTCTGGTCCACCAGAACCACTCCGAAGACCATGAATTCTCAAGTAACCATCCGCATCAGCTTGAGCAAGCAGAGGACTAGAATTACCTCCAACTGGGTTCCACTTTATATCAAAGATCCCTGACGTGTTGATGTGATGCGACAACTCAAGGCGACAAGCCTCAGCATCAATGGTGAAGAGCGATATGCTTCCGGCTCTACTGGGCTGATCACCCTCCTGTAATGTGTAGGTCGAAGCCGCCAAAACATGGTGGTATGAGCTGTGAGGACAAAACTCTACCGCATCAGTGTTGCCATCAAGATAGCAATGCGCCACATCCATAGCTTAATTTTCTGCAGCATGCAAATGAAATAGTCACTTATCTTTTTTTTCTTTTTTTTTTCAATTCAAATATAGAAGCATCTTTCCGGGAAAATCTTCCAACCACACTAAATCTTCTTCTAGCCTAAGACCATACTTGGCTAATACATGGACTGCAAATTGAACACGGTTAACTAAGCAGCCATGGAAAAAAGAAAGAAGACTTGTAACGTGAGCTACAAGATTCCCAAACTCAGAAAAATTGAGGGAGTTAGAATGAGAAGCCTAAAGAACTTCAAAGATTCTACAAGGACTTCCCCAAACACGTTTTTTCAATGCCACTATATTATGTATGTGTATGTGTAGTATAAGAAAGTAATAAAAGAATAATATAAGCAAAATATGAATAAAAGGAAAGATTCACAAAAAAAAAAAAGAAAAGAAAAAAGAAAAAACTTCCTAGATCTTTTGTCCTAACAGTATCAATCAAAGATCAATGACAACGACCAGAAGTTTTGCACGAATGTTTCAGAAAGGAGAAATTGAAAGATAAACACCATCCATAGGAATCAAAGTCTATAAGAGAAAAAATTAAGAACCATATATATCTAGCAAATTAGAAGAAAAAAATTAAGGTCATGAATTCTAGAAAATTGATCGAAACCCAGTTTATAACCGTAAAAGCCCAATGATATCCAAGTCCTTTCAAACTTGTTCTGCAGGCAGAACTCAAAAGTATTTTTGTTTGCCAAACGTACTCTTTTATATCTTTATCGTATCTTGCTTTTTGATTTTAATGTCATTCCTTGATCTTTCCCACTAAAGTTATAGATCAAATTGCTTTGAGATTGAAGCGATGTAGAAAACAAAAATAGCGACCATAATTTACATCAATACTCCAATCAAAAACACGTTATGCGTGATACCAATTCAGAGGAGGAAACATAACTGGATCTGAAAAAATAAACGCAAAATTTAAGGAAACGAGAAGAAACATAAAATCTTACTTCCAATGTTGAAGGGAATGGAAAATTTGTCCTTCCGATTATGCCGAAGTCACTTCTCGTTTCTTGTTGTCGCGTCTGATTCCGTTGTGGAGATGAAGTCCCTTGCTTAACACTTGACATGGAATCCACAACACCAAATTATCAACAACTGATCCCATTACAGTACAGAAGTTAATGCGATCTTCTTTTTTTTTTTTTTTTTTTAAGTTCATTGGGGCATTTCGTCGAACATTTTACAAACAGAATTTAAAACAACAATATGGAAGCCAAAAATGTTAATTCATTAAGGAAAATTTGAAAAAAAATTTGGCACCAAATGAGAGTGAAGTTAAATGTTCATTCAGACAGTCGAAGAAAATTTGGAATATTCAACAAAAAAAATTAAATATAAATAAATAAATAAATAAAGATTTAGCACCAAATGAGAGTGAAGTTAGGAAGAAAAGATTGTTACCGATAGCTTGTGTTTGCGGTTTAAAGGGCGGGCTCAACTTCACGATCTTCACTCTGAGAATATTGATTGGGCTTGTTGGGCAATGGGCCAATTTGTTCATCATGGAGTTGTCCCAACCCTTTTGCGCATAATTGTGCGAATAATTTAGTGTACAACTTTAGGATTTGTACCCCTTTTGAGTTTTTTTTTTATAATTTTATTTATTTTAATATTAAAATTGATAATTTTAATATTATAAAATAATAAAATTATTAATTTTAATATTATAATGGACATAAATATAAGCATGTGTTAAATTTATGATATTATTATTTATAACGTATTAATTATTGAATCAAATTTTTATCATGTTAATAACTTTTTATTTAATATTATAAGGTGACAAAAATTATAAAAATCATTATAAATGTGATAATATTTCATATATGTGTTCTTTTTAGAAAATTTCAAAAAAAAAATCTCAAGATCAATAGGACATATGGCTTTGGGCTTACAATATTTAAATTTGAAAAAAAAAAAAACACACACACACACACCACCACCAACAACAACGTAAGTTGGAACAAAAAATAGATAAAAATTTGTATAAAAATAAAGGAAGTGACTTATTTGCTAATCTCATATCAATCAATCGAATATTTACTAATGTATAATCAACCCAACATTACTTTGATAAAAATTCTTGTTCCTGTTGGATCATCATTTAAAAAAGGGGAGAAATTAAGGAATCTACTTCTTTAACTCTATTCTTTAATTTTGTGCACTTTTATAATTTTGTGTTTTTAGGTTGATATATAATATGAGAAAGTTACGGTAAAAATTTTACCTCTTCATTAGTAAAGCAAATGAATCTTTATCTACTAATAAGAAGGTATTCTTTTTAGATTTCCCATAAACACACATTCCAGGTCTACGATAACTGCGAAAGTAAAATTATTAATTATAATATGCAAAGGGTTTGAGTGGAGACAAAATCATTGGAAATCCGTACGTTACCCTGTATAATTAAGAAGGTTTTTTTTAATTATTTTTATTCCTCAACATTATTAGGAAGTGTAGATACACAACATAATTGAGTTAAAAATAATAAAAATAAAGTCAGAATATTTTGGGAGAGGCTTAAATAGAGCTTCTCTCAGAATAACTACCAATGGAGTTTTTTTTTTTTTTTTTAACTGTTAAAATTTAACCAAACGGTTGAAATGTTATTAGTGTATTATACTTATCATATACTTTATCTCATATTACCATTCTCACCCTAAGTCTTCTATGTCACCGACGACCTTCCCGTAACCGGCAACAGCCCCAATGCCAGTGACCCCCCTCGACCCCCCCGACCTCAGCCCCCCCACCCTAGGTCCCCTCTTTCTCGGCACCCCCACCCCAGGCCCTCCTCCCCCGACCTCCCTCTAACACCTCTCCAGCCCCCCGCCCCAGTGCCCCCTGACGGGACCCCCCCCCCTCTCTCTCTCTCTCTTCCCTTCTCTCCTAGCCCCTTCACCCTCGACAGGGACCCCCCTATCCCCCCTCTCTTTTCTCCTCTCTCTCTCTTTTCGCATCGAGAGTGTGGGGGGAGAAGGTCGCAGACCGAGAAGAGAGAGAGAGAGGAGAAGAAAAAGGGGAAAAGAGAGGGGGTGGGGGGGTGTCGGGTAGGGGGGCCTGGGGTGGAGGTGCTTGGGGAGGGGGACCTAGGGTGGGGGGGCGACGAGCGGGCTAGGGACGGGGGGCCAACGGGGGGAGGGGGGGGCTGGGGGGGCTAGGGGTGGGTCACTGACGATGAAGAAAACTTGGGGTGGGAATGGTAATATAAAGTAAAGTATATGATAAGTATAGTATACTAACAACATTTCAACCGTTCGATTAAATTTTAACAATTCAAAAAAAAGTTCTACTGGTAGTTACTTTAAGAGAGACTTTACCACAGTCTTTCCCTTTATAAATAATGAAAATTTGTATCATTATAATTTTATAACAGAAACTATTATCATAATATGATAATGATAATAAGTATAATTAAACGATAATTTTATATCTAGCTTTATCATAAAATGTAGAGTAGTGGTAGAGCCAGACATATACTTTATCAGGACGTGTATTAAAAATTTATTTTTTGAAAACTAATGCCATCAAAATAGACTAACTAACAGATAAAGTTTTAGCAGGGACTACATGGGATTTCTAATTCTTAGTGTAGACAAAATAGGAAAATCATAAAACTTTTAGGATAAAATTAAAAGAAAAACAAATCAAGGGTAAAATTAGAAGAAAAACAAATTAAGATTTGTT
>CM046380.1:5383304-5399415 GCA_025413485.1 Ficus microcarpa
ATCCCGGATATACTATCTCATTTCCTTCAATACTGTTATATCATATTATCTAAATTTAAAAATTAACCACATAAAAAAAGTTAAATACTAAAAAATTATCTAAATTGATGAGCTGTCAAAATACTATTAAGAGAATAATTTTTGAGACAGAAAAATGAGATAACAGATCTGAACTCAAGAAAAATAAAATTTCAGTAAGCCTCCCACAACGCTTGCTATAAATCCATCCCAGTGTAGCTTTTGAATTCTATGGGCCCGTTTGGTGGAGTAGTTTGAGTTGAGATTTTTAAGTTTTAATAGTAAATTTTTTTTGAATTTTCAGAAAAGACAAAAAACTTTTTGGGAAAAAGACAAAAAAAAATTTGAGTTAAATGATTTGAACCATTCAACCAAACACTGTATTCTCACTTCAAAAACAAAAACAAAAAAAAAGAAAAGAAAAGAAAATCATTATGAGAACTAGACTTAAAAAAACTTTTAAAAATTTGTTTATTTCTCTTTCTTGTGGTAATAAAAATGCCATATAGTTAGTTTATATTTTATATTTTATAGAATGTGAAAGGAAGACGGAGCGTTCTCATTATGATTGCATTTGAAGACATTAGCTCGTGGAGAATCAGATTTATTGTAAATCCATCCCTCAAATGTTTCTCCCAATCATGTTTCTCATTTGATATTATATTTATTTATACTAAAGTTTCACTTTTTCCATAATTTTTTATGATATGGCGGAAAGGCTCGAAGTCTATAGCCACGATAACATTTATTTGCATTCTCTATGGGAAATAAAACAGCTTAATTGGTTCTCATTTATTTGCATGTGAAAGTTTGGTATCGTCCCACTGTTAAAAAATAAAAAATAAAATGGAATGACGTAACGAAATTTAATGAAAAAACGAATTATAAAACGAATCAATTACACATGATCTACGTGTTTATGAAAAAACGAATCAGTAAGAATTTCAACCAATTTGTGTTTTTTTGTTATTCTCTTTCTTACATTAGTGTTTGTGGTGGACACATGTTGGATAATTTTTTTAATAATACTAGTTTTAAATCCTATTCAAATGAACTTTCACTTTAAGCTACATTTTTATCTTTGGCAAAAAGCTCTTACGAAAATTAGAAGTTTTTACGATAAATCATCCAAATACTCTCGGAAATAACTTTTAGAAAGCTTTGTGAAATAAATCCATAAAAATTAATAATTTTGAAAATGAACCGATGATTTCAAAACAAAACCTTACCGACAGTGTCGTTTTTAATACGTGGTTCATATAGAATTCTCCAAGAAAGTAAGTTTATATTTGATTCACCAATTGGAGTTGAAAAAACTCAACTCAATTTTTATCGTCTTATGAAAAGTCAATTCAGTTTCACAATTAATGATTTCGATTATAATTTAAAAAATAAAATTTTAAAAATTCATAATTTTACATATATAAATCTAAATAAAATAAATTTTTTAAAAATTATATAAAATGTCAAGACGAACGATAATATTCGTAGTTAATATTGTATCAGATACCCCAAGCCTTGAGTTTTTTTTCGTCATCGAGAACCTGGTGGCGTTCCGGGCATCGCATGGTCATTCGCTCGGAGTTTTTTTCTTTTTCTTTTCCTTCCTCTGTCTAGTCTTTAGTCACTACTTTGCGTATCCACTTGGTCACTTGCCCTTCTTCTTCGTCTTCTTCCTCTCTCTCTCTCTCTCTCTCTTCTTTTTCATTTTTCTTTTTAATTTTCTCTTCCTGCGGTGTTCTTTCAGCAAATTAATAATTAAAATCCCACTGTCCCTCCACAACGCGTGTCCCACACGGCCTTTGATTCTCCATTATCGCACTTTATTCGGTTAATCAGTGTTGAATTAGTATTTTAATAAACCATCCAATACACATTTGTTTGACTTCTAATTACCAAATTTTTTATTCACTTTAACCCACCCAACAAAAGTCATAAAGTTGTAGGCCATTTTCATTGGGAGAGGAAAGAGAAGTGGAGGATAGTTGTAGGAGTGGGGCTTTCAAAATCTTTTCTTAGCATCGTTGACTTGCCCCACTTAAATCTTGACCACTACCCACACCCGCGTGTGCAACCCATGCGCTAAGATGCGCGTGGACAAATTCCTCCTTCCAAGGGTTTTTTTTTTATAGTTTAATTTTTTTCAATAATATTAAAAAATATCAACGACGTTACCAACAAAAATTGTTTGTCCATAAATTTTTTTTATTAATATCATTAACATCACTTATGTTTCAAAATATTTTTGTTGAATTTTTCACTTGTGTTTAGTGTATTTGTGTTTAGTGTACCGATTGTAATCGAATTCTTTGAGTTAAAATTATTTGACCATTTAAAAATTTATTAAAATTTTTTGTTGATTTTTTGAAAAAGACAAAATAAATCGAAATATTTTAGTTTAGAAAATGAATCAAATACTTAGGGTTTGTTTGATTTGTTAGTTTGAGTTGAAATATTTTTGTTGTAATAGTAAATTTTTTTGAATTTTCAGAAAAGACAAAAAATTTTTTGGGAAGAAGACAAAAACTTTTTAAGAAAAAGATAAAAAAAAAAAAAAACAGTTTGAGTTGAAATGAGATGATAAGATAAACATATTCTTAGTTACGCTTACAAGGATAGATAGATTAATAAAGAGATGAAAAATCTTTGATAAGTCTTCGATATGGTTTGATTACCATATCTCCTCTAGATTTCGTTTCAACTTTGATTATTGATATATAATTTGATGATAATAACACATATATATATATATATCAGATAATTTATTGAGAAAATTTAATATAAAAATATGTCTTTGTCACATTTGAGAAAAGAAATTTCAGTGTGTAAAGTTGAAAAATTTAAAAATGATAGTGCCACCAGAGCCTTTCTTTATTCACCAAAAATCAAACACCCTTAGTTGAACTTTAAAAGAGGAAAAATGGAGAGAGAGAGAGAGAGAGAGACAGGAGAGAGAGAGAGCTCTTTCAGTAGTCTTGCTCTTCAGTCTCTGAGGGGCTGCAGTTTTCTCCTTGTTTGTACGCTAAAATATACACTTCCCAAGAGACACTCAACTGAACATTGAATGTTTCATTTAATAACCCGGATTTTTTAGTTTTTAATTACATTCCCAAATCTTCTTCTCCCAAACCACATAAATATACACAGAACTCTTCTGTCTTTCTTCATAAACACGCTCTTCTTTGAAGCAGGCCGGCGATGGAGAACGACCTGTACGGCCTCGGATCGGAGGCGGCGGCGCCGGGAAGCCTGGTGGCTGTTCCGGCGCAGTACATGAGCTACGAGGCGTTCGACGACGATCGGGTGCAAATGGCGTTCGGATCCGACCCGATTTTCCCGGGCTCGTCGTCGGCGTTGTCGGACGCAGCTTCCATGGCGGCGGCTGAAGTTCATAGAAGAGGCGGAGGCGGAGGCGGAGGCTTTGCCGATGAGGTATCCGACGGTGTCAGAGAGAAGATCGCCTGTCATCCTCTCTACCCCAAGCTTCTAGAAGCTTACATCGATTGCCGAAAGGTCGAATTCTTCTTCTATTTTCCCGGAAAATACGCCGATCCCCGATCGGGTTTTGTTGTCGGAGAGAACTTGAAAGAACGAGGAAAGGAAAAGGAAAATGGATTTTTTTTGTCCTGAAAAAAGTACTTATACGAAGCAAGAGTAAGACTGTGTGTATACACACACACACACACACATATATATAAGAAAAGACAGATTTCGCAATGCAAAAAAAAAAAAAAAAAAAAAGAAACAGTACATGCACTTTACTTTTCCTTTCAGATTTTCTCAGCAGCCAAACACACTCTTCAGGCGGTGCAGTTACAGTAGTTACCAAAATTTTTTCCTTTTCCCAAAAAAAAAAAAAAAAAAACTTCTCCATTTTCTTCGAGCACGAAACTAATTTCCTAACGGTTTTGATTCTTTTGAACTCAGCGTAACGCCAATCAGTTAATATTTTTTCCTTTTTCATTTTCTTCTTGTTAAAACTTTTTTTTTTGGAATAGTTTTGATGATTGATTTGATCAGATGGGAGCGCCACCGGAGATAGCAAACGAGTTGGAAGACATCCGGCGAGAAAGCGATCAACTGAACAATAGAGGAACTGCCGTGTTTGGTTCCGATCCCGATCCCGAGCTCGACGACTTCATGGTCTTTCAAACTCAAAAACCCTAGCTGATCTGTCTTTGTTCATACACACACACACACACTCACATATATATATATATATATGTGTATATAGTTACTTTTTTAATTAAGTACTAATTTGTTCTTTTATATATGCTTGTATATATGTGTGTGTGTATATATATATACACGATGAAATAGGAAACATACTGCGATATATTGGTGAAGTACAAATCGGATCTGTCAAGGCCGTTCGATGAGGCAACGACCTTCTTGAACGAGATGCAATTACAGCTCAACACCCTCTGCAATCCTAGCTCTGCTGCTTCAACAAGCTACGTTACTGGTCTCTGATCCCTCTCTCTCTCTATATATATATATATATTGTGAATCTTAAGTTATTGGTGTTCTTATTTGGTTGGCTTTTATGATTTTTATTCATCTTCTTTGTTTTCCCAATTTGGTCGTTTTAATGTTACACAAAATAATAATATTAAAAAAAAAAAAGAAAAAAGAAAAAAGAAAAAGAAGCAGATGAGATATGTTAGCAAGCGCGAAATCCGTCAAGTGATCAGATCACATGGAGCACAGTGGCTTTTCTAGTTCCTAGGCTAATTAGTAATTACTTGTGTGGATTTTTTTTAATATTGGTAATAATTAGGTTAATTTATAGTTCCGATGATATATATGTGTGTGTGTGTAATACAAGCTAAAAGAATTAACGTACAGTTCTCGCTAAGAAACAAAAGGCCTGTTTCAGTGATTAATTAATTGCAATATAAACCGTTATATTACTATTTATTATAAAACCTGGGGACTAAACCCTAGGTAAGCGAACTAAAGAGACCCTTTTCTTGGAAATCGACCTGGATTAGCTCAACTCATGAACTTGTTTTGAATAGAGTTTTTTTTTTTTTTTTTAATATAAATAAATTCATTAGGGTTAGATATACAGATGGGAATGTTACATAAATAGAGGTATATATGTACATATGCAACAAAATGGCAATTAGGTAAATCTGTCTTGAAATTATATATGCTTGTAGGATATTAATCAAGTCTTCAAATTGTGTTTAATATACGTGTGTGTGTGTATATATATATCAATTTATGATATGTCTCGTGAATAATGGGCTTAGTTTTTGGTTTGATGTCTGGTTTCTTCTAGTTTAAATGGATCCCGACTTTTAACTAGAATCCATCAACTAATGTTTATATATAAAATTAAAAAGTCTCAGAAGTGGTTAATTTCTTGGTTGTTAAAAGAACTTGTGTAGGACTTGTTGTGGTTTGTTACAAAAGTATATAATAAATTAATAATGATAATACCCCCTCAAGCTGATGAGTTTAAAATCACTTTCTTAATCATCCTTATCATCAACAGAATAGAATCTTCAAAAGAACACAAAGATATCATGGCAGAGTTAAGTACACTTAAACTTAGATTTTCAAAATATTATGTTTGCTCGTGCTATACCACGATCCTTTGTTCATGGTCGATCTCCTACTTTTGAGGTTGTGCGAATAATCTTATAATGGCTAACTTTATAGTCTTTTGTACTTGGTACATATGGAGTTTGTCGCGGAAATTATTATTTTAGTATCACCCTTTTGTGTTCCGGCTACAAATATTACACAACTGGTATGGTAACAAGCTATTTTAAGCATCAAAAGCTGTTTTTTCTCCGTCATGCGATGTGTCTAGTTCTGCGCCTTGAGATTATGGATTTGGTTTTGAAGTCGGTGCCTTGGAGGTTAAAGCAAGTGATTAAAATACTAAGTTAGATTAAATTAATGGTATTTCACAGGCGAGGGATTACTTATTAGTTTGAGAGCACAACTTGGGTTTATCATGTGCTTTTACTGTTGAATATTTTATATGCTTGAGCAGGTTCTTTAAATCACTGATGCATGTGGGCTCGTTAGTTGTTAATTCGGGTTTTAGACAACTGAATCATGGCTTTGGTTTGGAGCTTTATAAAGTATATGCATGTTCTTGTGCCGGTTTTTATCTGCCAAATTGAAAATTATGCTAATTTATCCCATGTTATCTATACTGCGTTATAAGGTTTTCTTATCGCCTTTTGCCGGACTCTAAAAACAAAGTAAAATGGTTTAAACAAAACAATGCAATGCTTGTTTTTGTTCATTCTGACTTTGTCAGATACATACGTTGGCATATTTATACCTTTGTGCAAGTTGCATGCAATTTTTAAGACGAATTTGTGAGTTTATGGTGATGTCGTGCGTGTTTTTGCTGATCTAGTGAGAGTCATGCGCTAATTTATGTCATTTGTTGCTATTTGAAGCTAGTTTTCTTATTATCTTTATATTTTCCTATGTGGTTCTAATTTGAAGCTACAGCTAGGGGTTCTAATTTCCTAGCTAGATTTCTGGTTAATTTCATTATAAATCATTTTTTCTCATCTACTAAATAGACCAATGGACTGGGACAGGTATACCAGGCACATTTGACAATTTGAACTTACAAAATTTTACCTCTCTCTCTATTGAAGTGGTCTAGTTGAATGTGGTTGTCAACTTAGGTGAGCAAGAACAAAGTTAGGTTTACATTTTGTTTGGTTTGATCATGCACGATGTCCTCACAAGTAACTAGGGAATCTAAACAAACATATAATTAGGATACAACGGAGATTAATTAGTTTTAGAATGCCCTAATTGTAATATTAATTTAGATTAATAAACCGAATTCCAAAATATGGTTTTCCATGTTGTATAACTTCCGTGAAGGGTGAAACTGTAGATCTTTTGTTTTGTTTGTTTTGTCTTCATATGTTCCTGCTGGTTAATATTTCATTGGCTTCTCGTTCATGTCATATATTCTCATTGTTTTGTTTTGTTTTGTTTTTAAATTATGTTTGTTTGTTTTTGTTTTGTTTTGTTTTTTTTCCTTGCTTCAGTTAAACTATGAACTGTTTGGATCATAGGTTCAAACCGAAAGTTCGTGTTATAACTGTAGATCCAAACATTATTCATGTCTTAAAAATTGTGGAGTATAATGGAAATGTCCAAAAATAAAAAAAAAAAACGAAGGGATTCCGGCTTGCTACTAGTCCCCACCATATCCTCTCCCCAAAAGGGGAGAAAAGTGGTAGCCCATTTTTATCTTGTGCAATTTCGTTCTATTTTCTTTATCTACTGAAATTCAATAATGTCCAACCCAGAAGGATAAAAAATAAAATAAAAAAATAAACTCGACAAAGTAATTTTTCGTTTACTTAGGGTTTTGACTTTTGTTGATAAGTACAGTTTTTTTTTTCCTCCATCATCGTGAAGCAACTAATAGAACTAGTACTTCTGTTTGCTTTAAGGTTTCTTTCGACGATTTTATTTCACCGTACAATTTCTTTATTTATTTTTATCTTTTTAGAAGGAGAGTCTATCGAACGAGCAACTATTGTCTTATCCAGATTTACGCCAAAAAAACCGTAGTCTTATATTATTGAGTCCTAATTATTATCATTTTTCTGGTTTTTTTCTTCTTTCTCTTGGTACTTAAGCGTCCCATTTTTCTGGGTTTCTTTTAATCACTTGAAAATCTTGCGCTTACATTCTGCACTTCTGTACCATCGGATAAAGTGTTATTTTTCTCTCTCCACTTCTTCACAAGTAGAAGCACCTGGGGACAACAAAAAAACAAAAAGGAAAGCCCGTTAATTAGAGTATCCTTAGAATAGGCTTAGGTCTTTAGAAAAAGAAAAAAAAAAGAAATTATAATAAGGTAGAAATGGACATTTTCCATTTCAAGAGTTGAAAATTTTTTTTTCCCCTTTTGGAAAAAATCGTATCATATGTTTTTAAATACCCGGCTATTCTTAAAGAGTTGTGTAACCATTTTACTTCCCATGTAGATCGTGAGTTGTCTATATAGACGAGTGGGTTTACCATTCCGTTAAGTAGTCGCTTAAAAAAAAAAAAAAAACTTCTCTCTCTCTCTTCGAACTTGAGGTGAGAGATTCAAGTTGTTCAAGAACTTGCTTTTTCAATATAATTATTTGAATGTTTTTAACAAATAATAAAAAAGATAAATAAAAAAGGAATGTTGTACGAATTGGTGGGTTATGTATTTTTTTTGACTAAATAAACTCCCGATGTTCCCGCTGAAGCCAGCTTTTAGAATTAAAACACGTCTCTTGTCTTGTCACGGGCTCTCTCTCTCTCTCTCTCTCTCTCTCGCTGTGATTTGTAGCTTCTGGTCTTACCACTCACCACCTCCTTGGTAATGTAAGTTACTTAAGTGGAGTCCAGTGGAGTGAGCACCAGAATTCAGAACGAAAAATTGAAAAAAAAAAAAAAAAAAAGGCCCACGTATTTTCCATTATAATGTTATTTTCTTTGGTTTAATAATTTCTAATAATTATCAAAAATTATCAAAGCATTTATAATATTATGAGGTGTCTGGGATTTGAATTCAAATTTAAAATTTTTATTTTTTTTATTTTTTCTAAAAAATTAAAAAAATTATTATTTAAATTAAAAAATTTCAACTCAAATTTATTGAATTTTATATTTTCCCAGTTCACATACTAGACGCATGTCCTTGACATGCACCAAAAGAAGAAACCAAAACCAAAGAGGGAAAAAATGGGATTATTATGAGGAGGCTGGGGAAGGAAAAAAACATTGAGTATGTGTGTGTTTGCGCGGGGTTTATTTGTATGAATTTTTGGTGGCAGTACGTAGTACGCCGACACTGCACCACTTCCTGACTGCGATACGACCCAACGAAACTGATACCTCTCAGTCCCAAGCCTCTCTCTCTCTCTATCTAAATATATATATATATGTATGTAAGGTGGGTCCCATTGGGCTGTTAATGTCATGTAAGCATGCCTGCTGATCCATCACATCTGAACGGAGCTTCTGGGGGTTCGTGTGGGCAGGAAACCTGGCCCATGCCTCTGCCCTTCTTCTATCTAGTTCTTTTCCTCATTCACGCTCTCTCTCTCTTGGGGTTCATGTCTATATCTGTTTTTGGTTTTTGATTTGCTAATTGCCAAAAGCTTTTTCTGTGATAGACAACGATGATTTATATATATATATATATATTAATTTTATAATAATTACAACACCTTTATGTTGTGTTTGGTTCAACTTTGCCTGGACCTGGTCATTTAATTTTAGAAGGTGTTTGATGGGTTAGTTTGAATTGAAATATTTTAATTGTAATAGTAAATTTTTTTGAATTTTCAGAAAAGATAATAAAATTTTTTGGGAAAAAGATAAAAAAAAGTTTGAGTTGAGTTGGTTACCAAATAAACCCTTAGAATGACTATTGTACATGTAGCGGCATGGTGTGACTAATATATATATATATTTCATTATTACGCGTTTTTAACTCTCTCTTTAAAAACTTATAACTAGTTTATTTATATGTAATATTTTATTTAGAATCTTGTTATATGAGTAGTCTTCAAATATTGATATACCATGCGACATTTGGATCTTTATGTTTATAAATTTAAAACAATTGATTGATTTATATGTAATTTTTTATTTAGAATCTTATTATATGATATTGTTTAGATTTGACAAAAAAAAAATGTTAAATTTGAATCATATATTTAGTATAACATAACACAAGTGACATTATAAGTGAAATATGAAAGGAGTAGAATCTAGGACACTATTCACCTTATTATGTAGAATAAATAATATGTTGCACCTTTATACTTTTAAGTGTCATTATTATTCAGGCTGCCTTTTGCTTTTAGACGTTGCATTATTGCAAATAATTGATTTCCATGTCAAGCTTCAGTTGTAAATAATTTTATGTTATTATTATGTTTGGTTTTATTTTCCCTTGGAATTTCCTGCCGAAGCTTTGGTTTATGGGTGCATGTTCTCGAACACTATTTTGCCTTGTTGTCCAAGTGTGACCTTCACAATGTTTGCTCTGATGAGTCTTAGGTTTTGTTTGATATTTAAGTTTAACTCTAATCAAATTGTATTTTTTTATCACAGTTTTTGTTTTTTTTTTTTTTTGACAATTTGTTAAAAAATCAACAAATTTTGTAATTAGATTTTGATAAATCAACTAATTTCAACTTAAAAATTTAGTCATCAACTGACGAACTAAACACGAGTTTAACGACATTTCTTTTGCTTGACTAACTAAGAAGACTCGTTTTCTCCAGATGAAGCTGCCGGTTCATCGGAGGAAGAGTTAAGCGGAGGGGAGATAGAGGTGGTCGATGTTTCTCGGCCATTCACGAGTGAAGATAGAGAGCTCAAGGACAAGCTTTTGCGAAAATACAGCGGCTATATCAGCACTCTCAAGCACGAGTTCTCTAAGAAGAAGAAGAAGGGAAAGCTACCGAAAGAGGCAAGGCAAATCCTGCTTGATTGGTGGACCCGTCACTCCAGATGGCCATACCCAACGGTGAATACATGTTCCCTACGACTCCATACATACATATTTACAAGAATTACGTGATAAGATATGAAAATTACACAACTTCTAACCGTCAAGTTAAGATTATATTCATACCAGATTAAAAAACATATCATCAGTTTAAAAGACGTCATATCCTATCACAAAACTCTTCCTCGACTCAGACCACATTGATCAAACCTTAAAAAACATGTAAGTTGATTATTGCGGGTGTGACTATGTTATATATTGATTTGTGCGACAGGAGGCAGACAAGATTGCATTGTCCGAGTTGACTGGATTGGATCAGAAGCAGATAAACAACTGGTTCATCAATCAAAGGAAACGCCATTGGAAGCCTCCAGAGAACATGCAAGTTGCCATAATGGACGCCCACTCTCTTTATGGGCCATTCTGTCATGATCAATAATAATAATAATAATAATTAATAATAATACTACTACATAATGGCTTGTCTGATGATCAGGTGGGATAATGTGATCTGGTCCCATTCTTTTATTTTACTTGTCTGTATATTCCTTTAAAACTTATGAACATTTTCAGCCAAGGAATGATGTATAGTATTGCTGATCAACTTAGTTGTCAATTTATCATACCCTGGTTCTAACTAGCATATGTGTATGTGTTCGGTACGAGAGTTGGGCCCACTTAAATAATTGACTGAGATACATAGGATCACCATACGTATCTCAGCAAAAAAATGAATCTCATATATTGGCTATGTGCCGTTTGCGGTGCTGTTGAATACCATCGGTGTTCCCTGAATGAGCAACACCATCGGTGTTCCCTGAATTGCTCATTGAGGAAGCGTATTTTTAATTTATCGAGTTTTGCAATTGTTCATGAGCCTAGAATTGTTGCTTCTCGCACATGGGGTGGCCCTTCGTAGCTCTGTGTTGCTTGGTACTGGGTCATGAGGCTGTGTAGTTGTGGGGTGATTTAGAGGAATATCACTTTTGAAAATTGGTATTCGAAAGTACCATTTTAGTAAAAAAATGAAGTAGCATTTTCATGTCAAAGTGATACGAATGAATTAATTGAAAAAAAAAAATACAAATGAATTATTAGACTTCAAAAGTGATATACAATTTATTTATTTTTCGGCTCAACGACCTCACTCATTCAAACTGTAGTTGTGTATTGAGCCTGAGATGGGCTGCTTTGGGTGGATTTGTTTGGGCTCAGTTTTTTTGGGACTGGCAGTTGAATATCCTGATAGGGGTGGTGAGTTTGGACTTGGGCATGAACTGTAAGTGTAATATTAGGAATAGTATGAAAATTTGAAATGTGTTTTGGAAAAAATATATATATATATATATGTAATATGAATTTTCTTTTGTTCCTCTAGTTGTAGTGAACATTTAGACATAAGAATTATTTGATTTCGACTTACAATAAAAAAGTTATGATTTAGAAGTTTGAATTTCATGAAAATCAGTGTGAGATGTAAATTTGAGAGTTTTAAAGTTGAATATTCAAAATTACTATTGAACACCGGTTCCAAAGAGGCTCTTAAAATAAGAGAAACATAGACAATATATTATATGTCTCCTTGACTTTATTTTTTAGTTTTGTGCCACAACTTCTTTCTTGGAATTATGTCTTTTTAAATTTAAGTTTGAAAAGAAAACGAAAGGCGGATAAATATAAGAGTGTGTAAGAATTTTCCAAAAGGTAACGGAGGCATGCAAAGGTTTCCACGGACCAGACAGAGATTGGCCCTCGAGTGTAAAGGCAAAAGAGAGATTGACTGCAAGACCCGCCCGTTGAGCAAGGACAAAAGTTGGCCTTAATGATCCAATGATGCTGAGTGGAAGGACCGTTGCTCAACAAATAAAAAATTACTCTAGGGATAACAGATTGATCTTCTCCAAGAGACTCACATCGATGAGAATGTTTGGGAAAGGCACGTAATTATAAGAGTGTGTAAGAATTAGAGTCATTCTTCTAATTCTCCCATCAATTAAATTAGTGACCATATCTATATTTTGTATAAATTCTAAGACGTCTTTTTTTCTTTTTTTTTTTTTTTCAAGGACAAAAGAATGTTAAACCAACTTCTTTCTTTGTGTTAAAAAAAAAAAAAAAAACAAACAAACAAACGAACTTCTTGTCTTGCAATTTTGACAATGGACGTGTATTATTCCCAAGTGGAAATATAGAAATTTTGCTTTTTGCTGCTTAACTTTTGTTATTTGGAGGGTTGACATTTCAGCAACAGGAAAGTAAAAAACCAAGGGTTGACATTTGAGGGTACTAACCTTAATGACCATCGATGGTGGTGACATAGCAGTTTCGGATTGTCTACCAAGGCTCTCATTCATAACATCCAGGGATCGAATCCCAGATCCCATTATGAGATTGACACTCTTTCCTGGAGCCTCCCATTGTGAATTAAGGCTTAAGTGGATATGATTCTCCTTGAATGTTGGTTGCGAAAGCACGGGTCAGTAACTAGACCATTCCACTTGTGGTCCCTGTAGATTCCTATAGTGGTCCAGGGAGGGGGGGTGATGTACCATTAATCCCCTTTTTCTTAGCCAAAAAATTAAAATAAAATAAAACCTTAATGAGTTCTTCCGCCACATAAAGCAAGGTGCAATCTCCCAATCATACTTCCCTTATGCTATGTTTGGTAGGGTGGAAAAGAAGAATGAGGAAAGTGAAATAAAGGAGAACTAGATGGAAAATAATAGAGTTGTTTGTTTAGTAAGAAAGAAAAGAAAAAAGAAAAAAAATAAAAGGAATTAAAATTACAGATTTTTTGAGGAATAGCTTAAAAGAGTATATTTCTGAAATATTATTTAATCTATAATGACTTCAAGATTTTTGCACTACTATAATTGTAAATAAAAAATTATCAACATAACAAAAATCCGATTCAATAATTAAATGAGAAAAAAAAAAAATGCTAAACATGTACACTTACTGCCGAACTTATGAATTGGCCTCACTGCCGAACTTTTCATGGTCAGTTGCTTCTGGGTCCAAACGTGTCTAACAAAACCAGTCACCACTTTGGCGGCTAACAAAATCTAGTCAGTTGCTTATATATTTCAGAACTGCTTTCACTTTCAAGTTTCAACTGACAACTCACAAGGTCAGACCAAACTCCGAAAGTGTGTGCCAATTTAATGAACCGGATTCTTCTTGTCTTCTTTGTTTAATTCTCACAATTCCTCTAATCTGATAATAATTCTAAATTAAGAAAAGTGAAACAAACACCAGGTCACCTCCAAACGCTTTTCAGTTCTCCTTTTCCCTTTTATCATGACTCAAAAAAAAAAAAAAAAAAAATCATCACAATCTGAGGTCACAAACATGAAAATCGATTTAAAAATGAAATTCCTCTTATTTTCCATTTTTTTTCTTTTTTGGTCTATTTCTCTTTCGTAGTTCCTAGAACAGTGAAGTTTGGACAAAGGAAATAGAACAAACCTGAACATCACCCGGGAAAAAAAAAAAAAAAAGGAAAGAAAGACATGGGATATTCAATCCTAATTTTCCTCGTTTTTCACGTGCTCTTATTCTCTCCGGCGAACTCCGAACCCCGAATCTCCGAGGCCGGCCATTTCTGCGACAAAACCCTGCATGCTCCGACGAGCCACTTCATCCCCCACTATGTCACCCTAATGCAGGCGGTCTCCGACCAGATCAACCGGAACCAGTGGGGGGAGGCGAAGGTCACGTCGCCGCCGCCGGAGATCTACGCCTTCGAGTAGTGCTACGACGACCTCTCACCGTCGAATTGCTCGGCGTGCTTCGCCGCCTCCCGGAAGAAGATCCCGAGGTGCCTCCCGGCCGCGTCGGAGCTGATCTTCCTCGACGGCTGCTTCCAACGGTATGACAACGACAGCTTCGTCGGCGCCGGCGCTGGCAACTGCCGCGACATGACGAAGTGCTGACCGCCGGGCGACGCGGCGAGGGCGGAGTTCGGGACGAAGGTGAGGGACGTGGTCGGAGTGGTGGAGGAGACGGCAGCGATCAACGGCGGGTTCGGGGTGGGGGAGGACAGGGGAGGGGCGGCGGGAGACGTGTACGCGCTGGCGCAGTGCTGAAGGACAGTGGGGAAAGAGGAGTGCCGGCGGTGCCTGAGAGCCACCGGAGAGAGGGTCGGAGAGTGTGCGCCGGCGGCGGAGGGGTGGGCGATGTTCGCCGGGTGTTTTCTGAGGTATTCGACGCCGAGGTTCTTTCAGGTTAGCAAGAGGCGGGAGGATCATGGTGAGAAAATATTGAATTAATTTGTTTGTTTGTTGAGAAAATAAATGAGTTTAATATTTAGCTCATCTTTAAAAAAAACTTTTAAAAATTGTTTCATATTGGTGGTTTGTTGTGAATTCTGTTAAATTTTTTAGAAAAATTTTGGGATTATCCAAAGCATGAGGATGAGATGAGGGTGAGATTAAATTTAATTTAGTTTCTATTTGGATTGTTAAAAAAAAAATTAAATATAATTTTTGTTGATTTTTAAAAAAAAATTAAAAATTAAGTTGAAAAAAATATTTATTAGAGTTAATTAAAATATCAAATGAACTATTAGCCTCTCTTAAAATATATTTATTTATTCATTATTTTCAATTGATGTTGTGGTTGGCTTCTTAAAGTTATGAGTCTTGGAAGGTAAATTTACTTCTCAAAACAAAAATGTACAAATTTAATATAAAGATTAAGGGCTTGTTTAGGGGAAAGTTTAAACTCAATATTTAAACTCAATTTTTATCTTTTTCTCAAAAGTTTTTTGTCTCTTGTGAAATTTTTTTTTTGTTTTTTCTAAAAAAATCAACAAAAGTTACTATTCAAACTTAAAAATTTCAATTCAAACTCATTCACTAAACAGGCCCGGATTAATTAATGTGGCTGAGGTTGTAACCTTAATTTATCAGTAATTTCAAGCTTCACTTTCACATAAATTTAAATTCTTTCATGTCTAAGTTAAAAAAATAATTAATAAGTAATATAATAGTAAAACATAACTAAATGAGAATTTCACATTTAAGAACTTGATGAGAATTTCACGTTTAAAAAAGTTCTCATAAAAATAGTTTAAATTCCTCCTAAAAAATTCAAATAATAAAAATTATGGTTCTTGAAAAACAACTCAATTCGTCGGAAAAAAAGAAAAAAAAAACGACTCAAGAAGAGCTTGTGTTGAGAAGGAAATTGATTAAAATTGTTCCTCATATTGATATGTTCTTGTCTAATTAATGAACATGGGTTGTTTTGAGCGGTAATTAGATATGAAACTTTGAATATCTTGCATTTCCCTGATGCTTGGTGTAACCAATGTGCTTCTCCCTGATGCTTCTCCAGATTCAGCCGGAGTTTCGATGATCACCGCCGGCGTTCTCTCATCGGTTGCCTATGTGTTGCTTGCTTGTGTAGGTGTCTACTATGGTTTCAAGACGGTATCATCACGTAAGAAAGAAGGTAAGGAACCAACACGAATAATCACACATACAAATTAATTCCGAGACTCGCTGATTAAAACTAACGAACGACTAAGCTTTACATGTTAATCCGTAACTGATTAAGAAACCAACACGGATTATCAACATTTTT
>CM046380.1:5399515-5411437 GCA_025413485.1 Ficus microcarpa
TATTGAAATCTTTTCTACTAATCTCCTCACATCTCTTCATCCTTTTTTTTTTTTTTTTTTTTTGCTTTTTTACCAAACAAGTTCTTAAGGTCATCTGAGATTTAGAGACATTAACAAATTAATTTTCTAATTTATGCAGGTCGTGTAGCTTTCTTGGATTTTCGGGGAGTTAAAATGTGCTTGCTCATCGCGTTATAAAAATGGGCAAAGACAAAAACGTAACTCATGAATGAGTGATCTATATTTTTTTTTTTTGAATGTAGTGCATCTTTTGTTTTTTTTTTTTTTTTTTTCCCCCCAATATATGCTTTTGTGTAGGACGACAAGAAATTCATGGCTGTATGAAAAATCATGCAACTATGTTACTTAGAGTTGAGTAGTTGCTCATATAGCTGACTCTGGAAAATCATGCAGTATTTGGATATAAAGGGGGCATGTTTACACAAATATAATTAAGGTGGAATTCATAATTTTTTTTAAAGCTCATAATATAAGACATGTTATAGCTCATAACGGAGACAAAGATAAATTAGGTTTGACTTGTAAATAGGTGGAAAAATCATGCTTACTCTATTACCGAGAGTGTGTTGCTATAACGAACTTTGGGTGGGGGAGGAAAAAAGAATGTAATTAAAAAAAATTTAATGAAAAAATAAAAATAAGGATCATCAATTCCTTTTTAATATGATGCAATGAAAAATTATGACTCAATTATTGTTATTATTATTATTATTTTGAAATTGACTCAATTACATTTTTTGTGTTTACTAAATTGAAAGCAATTATCTTATTAATGTAATTACTAAAATATAATTTCACATAACTTAATAATTATTTGATCATAAAAAAAGAATTTTTGAGGGTATATGAATAAATTTAACATATATTTTCTATAATAAGAAATAAATACCAAATAAGGGTGTATCGATTTAAATTATCATCACTGATTTTGTAACTAAATACATGATTAGATAAAAAGAAAAATCATCACTATTTTCTTTTATCTTTTTCGTTTCATGAAAAATGAACAGGCGCTGTGGAAAATCATGCAATGCTGGGACTCTACCGTAAAGACTCAAACATCAACTGTCAAGTCTCGCCTTGGCAACAAGTTAATATATATATATATATATATATATATATCATCTTGACAAACGTATAGAAAGAGCTTCTCAATCCACCAGAGTTAATCAGTTATCTTATGTAAGTTGTCTCAGTTTTTAGGTTCGTGTGGAGCTCACCACCATATGAGATAATTTCACTCAAAGTATGATATTGAATAGACATATGGCAAAGGAAGGGGGGGAAAAAAAATTCGTCTCCGCAAATTCTTGAAATTTACACTCCATTTTCATCTTTTTTTTTCCCGTTACTTAACATCTATACGCAATATTTTGGGTTGATGGTATTTATCATGTCCGATTATTTAACTCGGCATATAATGCAAAGTAGTACTTAAAGATAAAAACAAATGGATAAAAGGCAAATCTTGTTCCCTAAGATATGTTACTAACCAAAAACAATATTTGCCAACATCCTTTAGATGGATTGGTTGAGCACTTATTTTTCTCGTTGAATGTTTGGGTTCGAGTCGCCATCATCACATTGACCAGAATATATGAGCAATCTACTTTCGTGAGTAATCCATATATTATGTAAGGAGGGTCATCCACCTCCTCAAAGTTATTTGGGTTTTTTAGCCTCTACCACTATAATTAGTTTTTGGGAAAAAATAAGCACAACAATATTTTTGTATTCCTATTAAGAGAGAATGGGAAATAAGTCTCCTATGGTACTAAATCTTATAAAGTCTTTTTTTTGAAATCCAAGAAATTCCAACAAGACCTGGATAAGACTTTGGACCCTCTTAAATTAATTGTTCTTTATATTTTATGGGACAAACAATTTAGATTTAAGAAATAAAAAGTTTTATTAAAGGGAGGACGAGGAAAATAGCATAGTATAAGGTTAAAGTAGAAAATTACAGCAGTTTTTTGTTCTTGTGGAAAATAATAGAATAATTTGATTAAATTCAAATTAAAATATTTGAAAATATCAAACTCAAACCCAACCTCTCCTCTCTTTCTTCCTTCCCTCCCTGAACCTTCTTTCTCTCTCTTCCTTCTCTCCTCTGCTCTGTCTTCATTTCTGCTCTGTTCCCGCCCAGTCGCCATTACCGTCGCCGTTCCCGACGCCATTGCAGTTGCTTTTCGTCGCTGTCGTCGCGAGGAAGCTTCATCGCACTCTTCGTTGCAGCATCGTTTTCGTCTTCTCCGATCTGCGATCAGCGACACCGGCGATACACAATACCCATAATAATAAAATTTTAAAAAACCCACCATATTAAAAAAAAAAAAAAAAAATCTCGTGGGCAAAATTAATATAAGCCCAACTTAGAAGGAAGTCCTTTTGCGTTCTCCGCTCAAGAAAACAAGTTCACCGCCGTGGGCTGCGGAGCGCATGCAGCAATTAGCTCAGAACTGGTTTGTAGTAGAAAAAGTACTGATAAGTTTTCAGGAAACAATATCTGTGACGGCATGGCCGATTGCTGCCAGACCTCAATCCCGTCGAATCTGCAGTCCTTCAATGCCAGTTTTCTCAACAGAGAACGTGAGATAGAAGAACCAGTTTGCAGATACACTTTCATCGTCAACCGAACTTGGTTCTCAGAAATTGCTAAAAATCTTTCTGCTTTACATGGGATGACTGACGTTCCCGCAGTGCTAGACTGGGGATTGTACTTGTCACTTCCTGTAGTCGATGCTTTGGGAAAATCCGCACCTCCTCGTGATGAGAACTACAACTGCTGGTATTATAACCGAATAGAAAACAGAAGTAACTTTTGTTACACATACTCCGACACTTCGTCTTCACTCATCAAACAATCATTGCTTGTATATGGTTGCAAGAGTGGCTTTGGAGGAAATGCTTGTCTTCCCAACGGTCGTCAAGATAAGCCCCACTACCCTCATCTACAGAACATTAATTTGTGTATTTGTGTGTGTGTGTGTCATTGTTTATAATTCCTTCCTTTGTGTTCCCATAATGTTGGTAGTAAAAAAAAAAAAAAAAAAAAAAAACAGAGAGAGAGGATTTCCGATTCACCAAACTAGTAACACTGGACATTTTTGTCAAAGGGTGGACTTAAATTGAAGTGATTCTTTTTTTGATGCTCTATCGGTCCCCTGAATTGAAATAAAATAAAAATTAAAGTGGAGGAATTAATTAGTCAAAATAAAAAGTTTAGGAAACAAACTATCACAATATTAGTAGTTCACCAATTAATAAGAGCCAAAAGTCCTTAATTTAATCACAATACAGTTAATAACATTCTTGTAACATAATTTGTGTTAGAATAAAACAATTTAAATTTTTGCGAGATAGACAATCTAATATGATATCTGTACAGTTACGCTTAGGGGAGAGTAGTAGAGTATAATTTGGCATATTTTCTAATAATTTAAACTTTTCGAATGGATTGATATATAATTTAACCGTTTGTGCTTTAATTTACATGTGGTTGCATTGAGTCCTGAACTTTACCAATTACTGTTCTCCTCCTAGCGTTAACTGAGGAGGAAAAAAATGTTTATGCTTGAAATCTTGTGTTTTGATGCTTTATGTGCTTATTATTTTATTTATTTTTTCTCACATGTCATACGCATTGCGTAAGCTAATCCTCTTTATGTTAGAGAGATTGTAATATCTCTCATAATTACCTTTGGGTAGTTGAAACAAAAGTCCCACATTGGAAAAGCACAAACAAGCATAGTGGTATAAAATGAAACAAGTGAAGTGTAAGGATTACTAGTGTATAGGGGTACTATGCTACCACTATGCACCACCACACACGCGCGCGCGAGGGCGATTGGGCGCTTATTAGGGCGCACTTTGCACTTCGCACCGTCGCAAGGAGTCAAGGAGCACTCTCTTTTTCGATGTAGCGTTTTTCCAAATTAAATCTGGACCGTTGTTTTGATCGGACACGATCTAACGGTCGGATTTGAATGAATTCAGATTTAATTTTTTGAATCGTTTCAATCTAACGGTCATAATTAATTCTGATTACCAACAGGTATGTCTGTTCAAACAGATACGTTTTATTTTAATGAAAAGACACCTTTTAATTTAAAAGGTGCGATTGTTGTATCTGTTGCAACGCTTCATGAACAGGCATGTCAAAGGCTTGCAACGCTTCATGAACAGGCATATCAAAGGCTATAAAACTCCAGTTTCTGATATTAGTTTCATATCTTGTTCTGGAATTTAATAAGATTGCTACTTATTGAATTCGTGGGTTTGTTGTATCTTGGAGGTAATTTGCCAAAACACCCGATAGCAAACTATTCATAGTGGGGGCAAATAAAACCTTAAGGAAAGTAATTCCTACGCCTCAAACCCTTTTGATTCCGTTTCTTTACACCCAAACAGTTTTCCACCACCCACTTTTCAACAATCTTAAGGTTTTATTTTCTATGGAGGGCGAAAAGATGACTTCGTTTCTGACTCCTGATGTCAAACTTGATCGCTTTGATGGGACGAATTTTACTCGTTGGAAAGGAAAACTGTTTTTCCTTCTCACAGTTCTGAAAATTGCATATGTCCTGGATCCGAATCTTCCTCCAATTCCTGAACCGAAAGATGACGATTCTGAAGCATTGAAGGCTGAAAGGAAGAAGAGGCAAGAAGACGAAGTGATGTGTCGAGGACATATTCTGAATACTCTGTCGGACAGGTTGTACGATCTCTACAATTCAATGGAGAGTCCGAAGGAAATTTGGAATGCACTCGAATACAAGTATAAAACAGAGAAGGAAGGTACGGATAAATTTCTCATATTAAAGTATCTCGAATTTACTATGGTTGATACCAAGTCTGTTTTGGATCAAATCCATGAGTTGCAAGTTCTGGTCACGAAACTTAAAGAATTGAAAGTTGAGATTTCTGAATCATTCCTAGTGGGGGCTATAATTGCTAAATTACCCCAAAGTTGGAATAGTTACAGAAAGAAACTCCTTCATAGGAGGGATGACATAACTTTGGAAGAATTGCAAAAACATTTGAGGATTGAAGAGGAGACTAGATCTCGTGATCCAAAGAATAATTCTCATGATTCTTCTAAAGTTAATGTCGCTGAAGCAAGTAAATTCCAAAAGAACTTCAAAGTCAATAATGATTCGAAGTTTAAAAAGAAGTCGAAAGATGGTTCGACGAAGTTTTCTGGAAAATGCTTTTTCTGTGGAAAGAAAGGCCATCGTCAAAGTGACTGCAGATTCAAGAAGAAGAAGGAAGAAAAGAATTCCAACAAAGTCAATGTGATCGAGAATCAGTCTGAAGAAATCTGTGCTATGGTTTCTGAAATGCAAATAGGCATGATCGTTGAATTGAACATGGCTGCTGCGACTAAATCCTCTGATTGGTGGCTAGACTCCGGTGCTACCATACATGTCTGCAATGATAAGGCATTGTTCTCTTCATATGCAGAAGCTAAGGATGGTCAATTGGTTCTCATGGGAAATCACAATGCTGCCAAAGTTGTTGGAAAAGGAAGCGTTGATCTTCAATTCACTTCTGGAAAGAAACTGGTTTTAAACAATGTATTTTATGTTCCAGAAATTAGAAAGAATCTTGTATCTGCTAGTCTGTTATGTAAGAATGGTCTAAAGCTTGTATTAGAGTCTGAAAATTGTATTCTCACCAAAAACGGGGTTTTTGTTGGGAAAGGATACTCATGTGATGGAATGTTCAAACTCAGTCTTGATATTAATAAAATTATGAATTCTGTTTATATTGTTGACTCTTTTGATACTTGGCATGCTCGTTTAGCACATTTGAATTTTAGATCTTTAAAATATATGTCCAAGCATGGTTTAATTTCATGTAGCAATGTTAGTCATGAAAAATGCGAAATCTGTATTCAAGCAAAAATGACTAAGAAACCTTTTCCTAAGGCAGAGAGAAATACACAAATATTAGATTTGATACATTCTGATATTTGTGAATACAATGGTAATTTAACTCGAGGAGGGAAAAGATACTTTATCACTTTTATAGATGATTGTTCTAGATTTACGTATGTATATCTATTGAGAACAAAAGATGAAGCCTTTGATAAGTTCAAACTTTTCAAGGCTGAAGTTGAGAACCAAAAAGAAAAGAAAATTAAAATGGTTCGAAGTGATAGAGGTGGTGAATATTTTTCAAATGATTTTGATACCTTCTGTGAAGAGTATGGAATTATTCATCAAAGATCCGCTCCTTTTACTCCTCAACAAAATGGTTTGGCCGAAAGGAAAAATAGGACCTTCACAGATATGATTAATTCTATGCTTCTAAATGCTAGATTGCCAAACAATCTGTGGGGGGAAGCTTACTTACTGCATGTCATGTTCATAATAGAATTCCTTCTATGAAAACACATGTATCTCCATATGAAGTATGGAAAGGTAGAAAGCCTAATTTGATGTATTTAAGGGTCTGGGGCTGTTTAGCGTTCTATAGATTGCATGACCCTAAATCTTCAAAATTAGGACCTAGAGGGATTAAAAGTGTTTTTGTGGGATACGCAGAAAATTCCAAGGCATACAGGTTGTTGAATCTAGATTCTAATGTAATTGTAGAATCACGAGATGTTGAGTTTATTGAAAATAAATTTAGTAATGATTCTACATGTGAATTAAATATGATTCTAATTCACCATGTGACTTAACTCCTGGTTCCCTCACTAATAACAAAAGAAAAGAACCCGAAATACAACTGAACCAAGGAGAAGTCAACGAGAAAGGAAAGAAAAGCTATTAGCCCCTGATTTATTTCATCTCAAGCCTTATCTTTTTTGGTTGAAGGAGATAGAAATAATGTACTTAATAAAATACCCTTATTACTTAATATAGAAGAAGATCCAAAAACATATGGTGAGGCTATGTCATCTAGAGATGCTTCCTTTTGGAGAGAGGCTATAAATGATGAAATGGACTCAATTATGTCAAATAATACATGGATCTTGGTTGATCTGCCTGCAGGATCAAAACCGATAAGTAATAAGTGGGTATTTAAAAGAAAGTACAATACGGATGGGTCTATACAAACTTTTAAAGCTAGATTGGTAGCTAAAGGTTTCAAACAGAAACGAGGTATAGACTACTTTGATACATATGCTCCTGTGGCTAGATTAACATCCATAAGAGTGCTAATGGCTATTGCATCAATACATCATTTGTATGTGCATCAAATGGATGTGAAAACGGCTTTCCTTAATGGTAATCTAGATGAAGAAATTTACATGGAACAACCTGAGGGTTTTGTTTTGCCTGGAAATGAGAAGAAAGTTTGTAAGTTAATCAAATCACTTTATGGATTAAAACAAGCACCAAAGCAATGGCATGAAAAATTTGATTCGGTTATATTATCACATGGTTTCAAACACAATAATGCCGATAAATGTATTTATTCTAAGTTTGTAGATGATTTTGGTGTGATCATTTGTTTATATGTTGATGACTTACTTATCTTTGGAACAAACATGCATGGAGTAAATGATACTAAGAAGTATTTAACTTCACAATTTAAGATGAAAGATCTTGGTGAAGTAGATACTATCTTGGGTATCAAAGTTAAGAAAAATAGTGGGGGTTACTCGTTATGCCAATCTCATTACATTGAGAAAGTGCTTCTTAAATTCAAACATTTGAAATTTAAAGAGGCGAATACCCCATTTGATTCTAGTATTAAGTTACTAGAAAATTCTGGTAGAGCAGTTGCTCAACTTGAATATGCAAGTGTAATTGGAAGTTTGATGTATGCAATGCATTGCACAAGACCAGATATAGCATTTGCTGTATGCAAAATGTCTAGGTACACGAGTAACCCTAGCATTGAGCATTGGAAAGCAATTGGGAGGATACTTGGTTATCTCAAAAGAACCATTAATTTGGGTTTGTTTTATAATGACTATCCAGCAGTACTTGAAGGGTACTCTGATGCAAGTTGGATAACTAGTGCAAGTGATAACAAATCCACTTCGGGATGGATATTCACTATTGGTGGAGGGGCTGTATCTTGGGCATCCAAGAAACAGACTTGCATAACTCATTCAACAATGGAGTCTGAGTTTATAGCACTAGCAGCTGCAGGCAAGGAAGCAGAATGGCTGAGAAACTTATTGTTTGATATACAATTGTGGCCACAACCGATGCCATCAATTTCTTTGTACTGCGATAGTGAAGCTACTTTGTCTAGAGCTTATAATAAGGTGTATAATGGAAAGTCTAGACATATTAGCTTGAGACACGAATATGTGAGACAATTAATAACAGATGGTGTTATTAATGTTGTATATGTTAGGACAAACAAGAACCTAGCAGATCCTTTGACAAAAGGCCTAGCAAGGGACCTAGTCAAGGATACATCTAGTGGAATGGGACTGAAACCTATCTTAGAAAGAATCACCAGTGATGGTAACCCAACTTTGTAGTAGTATTACCACTACTCCAAAGTTTAATGGGTAAAAACAAGTTACTGTTAAGTGATCGGTCGAGCACTGAAATTTAAGTTTGTGTCCCTTCTAGGATGTTCAGTGCAAATAGCTACGTGTGAAGGATGAGTATAAACTCTTAATGAAGTTCAAATCTTGAGTAGCTAAGACATGCAATGAACTTCACCTAAGTGAGCATAAGAAATGGTGCCGTTTCTAACAAGAGTTTGGTTTACTCATGTAAATGCTCATGAAACCAAGATAGAGCACATGGCCGTAATAGTGCTATTATAATGGAACATAATTTTGAAACTGAGATAGCTCATATGTGATGTATTTCCGGTACTGACATAAAAGATGAGGTTTAATGCTTTGCACACCTTTGTCTTGTGAGTATTTTGAAGTACAGTCACTAATTGAAGGTTTAAATCGAAAGATACCTTTTGTAAGTATGAGTATATCAATAAGAAATTGGAGAAATATTACAATCTAGTGGGGGATTATTAGAGAGATTGTAATATCTCTCATAATACCTTTGGGTAGTTGAAACAAAAGTCCCACATTGGAAAAGCACAAACAAGCATAGTGGTATAAAATGAAACAAGTGAAGTGTAAGGATTACTAGTGTATAGGGGGTACTATGCTACCACTATGCACCACCACACGCGCGCGCGCGAGGGCGAGGGCGATTGGGCGTTTAGGGCGCATTTTGCACTTTGCACTTTGCACTTTGCACGTACGCATCGTCGCAAGGAGTCAAGGAGCACTCTCTTTTTCGATGTAGCGTTTTTCCAAATTAAATCTGAACCGTTGTTTTGATCGGACACGATCTAACGGTCGGATTTGAATGAATTCAGATTTAATTTTTTGAATCGTTTCAATCTAACGGTCATAATTAATTCTGATTACCAACAGGTATGTCTGTTCAAACAGATACGTTTTATTTTTAATGAAAAGACACCTTTTAATTTAAAAGGTGCGATTGTTGTATCTGTTGCAACGCTTCATGAACAGGCATGTCAAAGGCTTGCAACGCTTCATGAACAGGCATATCAAAGGCTATAAAACTCCAGTTTCTGATATTAGTTTTATATCTTGTTCTGGAATTTAATAAGATTGCTACTTATTGAATTCGTGGGTTTGTTGTATCTTGGAGGTAATTTGCCAAAACACCCGATAGCAAACTTTCATAGTGGGGGCAAATAAAACCTTAAGGAAAGTAATTCCTACGCCTCAAACCCTTTTGATTTCGTTTCTTTACACCCAAACAGTTTTCCACCACCCACTATAATCAACACTTTATCAGCATATAAGACCATCTTTAATGTATTTGTGTATAACAATGCTATATTTTTTAGAAAATAGTATGAAAAATAGCATTATCTTATTTTATGCTCCAATGCATTATGTTATTTCTAACGTTATTTTTGTTTTTGCCATTAATATTGTGCTTAGAAGTTGTAAAAGTGAACTTTTTAGTATTTAAATAAATTAAAAATAAAAATGATGTAATAATTACTAGAGACAACAACCAATAAAAATCAAAAGTGAAATTTGACATCGACTCTACCTTGTGGCAAATGTATCATAAAGTTTAGCATATGACAAATTTGATATAAAAGATAATACTACATTAGAAAGCACTTTTTTCATTCAAATGTCAAAGTTTACCATTGGCATATTTTAGCATTGTATCCACTGAACTTTGTGTAGACACACACGTGTGTGTGTGTTTGATAGGCACTCCTAGTAGATAGTCCAGTTACTGGTGGAAATTGAAGCATTGAAGATATGTTAAATAGTATGGTGATAACTTCAAAAAGTGACAATAAAAATAAAATAAAATAAAAAAAAAAGAAAGAAAGAAAGAAAGAAGAAAGTTAAATAAAAAAGTGTCGAGGTGGTGATGCCATTTGTCCCTACTAACATTTAAAATTTTATATTTAATCTAAACTTTTATGTTTCGTTCAGAACTTAGATTTCGACTTAACATTTCTAACTCATTTTTTATCTTCTATGAAAAATCAACAAATTTCTTTAACTGGTTTTTGAAAAATCAACTAACTCCAATATAAAAATTACAACTCAAACCAATGTTCCAAATAGACTATTAAAATTTTCAATTAAGCTCCTCAATGTTATAAACAATTTGACTTGTGTTCTCACTTAACTTTGAAATTTTAAATTTTTACAATTTTTTTTTTAATTTAGTTGTACCTCTATATTATAAGAAAAATTCTACTCTTGCCCCCATTCAATAATTAGAAATTATAACTATATCCTGTTTTAAAAATAAAAAAAAAATCATGTCTCTTTCTCTATAACAATAGTGCTTCCACGGGAAAAAAAATTTTATGACTTTAGCACAAGAAAAATTTTATGGCTTCACCGCTGACTATGCTTGCATATTTCTATAATGAAACAGTCTGAACTTTGTTATTATCTTCACCGCAGGCCAGCGCCTTCATTATTATCTTTGCATAGTTTCGAAGCAAACTTGTAAGATGAAAGTTGTGATATTCTGTTGCCAATTTGTTTTTCAACTTCTTGCTCTAAAGCCTAGAGCCTAATATTTTGATGATTACATTTATCTCCAATTTTTATTTGCTATAGCCCTCTTTCAGTAACTCTAATTCTAAAATTTAAAAAAAAACAAAAACAAAAACAAAAACAAAAACAAAAACAAAACAAAAAAAAAAAAAAAAAAACCTTCCATGGCAGGATCAAACAAAATATAGTTTCTTGTGAGATAATAATAAAATCTCAATGGCCTATAACTGTTGTCCGGTAGTTTCTTATTTAACTTGGTTGAAAAATTAATAGAGTATATAGTTAGAGACTTCGAGTGTGTCATTGTAATTAACTTTGATCAAATATATATCACTGAAATTGACCTAAATTGGTAATTCAAAACGACATTCCTAGATGTAACGTTTTATAGTGACACACAATACTCATAATAATAAAATTTTAAAAAACCCACCATATTTATTAAAAAAAAAAAAAAAAAAAAAGTTCTTGTGGGCAAAATTAATATAAGCCCAACTTAGAAGGAAGTCCTTTTGCGTTCTCCGCTCAAGAAAACAAGTTCACCGCTGTGGGCTGCGGAGCGCATGCAGCAATTAGCTCAGAACTGTATGGGTCGATAGGTGCTCGACCGTTTGTAGTAGAAAAAGTACTAACAAGTTTTCAGGAAACAATATCTGTGGCGGCATGGCCGAAATGGTGGTCTATTGTTACAACAACAATCTTAGGGTGACATTAAAGTTGAGAAAACGAAACTGTTCAAATCAAAGGAGCCAGAGAAAACAACTAATCATTTCAATATAGAGAGAATTATGGGCCAAGGAGAATAAGGTATAGTTTACAAAGGAAAGAAATGTTGGCAGATGGGAAAATTGTAGCGATAACGAAATCCAAAATGGACAACAAAGGAAAAATAATAGAGT
>CM046380.1:5411537-5448537 GCA_025413485.1 Ficus microcarpa
TCATCAACGAGGTTGTTATTCTTTCACAAATCAATCACAGAAATGTCATTAAGTTATTGGGTTGTTGCTTAGAGATTGAAGTGTCTCTTTTAGTTTACGAATTTGAACCCAATAGAACGCTCATTATATTTATGACGAGCATTAAGATTTTCCCCTTACTTGGGAAATACGCCTATGAATTGCAACAGAAGTAGCGGGAGCTCTTTCGTACTTGCACATATCGGCTTCGTTACCAATTTACCATCGAGACATGAAATCTTCAAATATACTTCTAGATGGTAAGTACTAGGCAAAAGTTGTGGATTTTGAAACATTAAGATCAATTGCCATTGAGCAAACTCATCTTACTACACTGGTACATGGAACATTTGTTTATTTGGATCTAGAGTACCTTCAATCAAGTCAATTTATAGACAAGAGTGATGTGTATAGCTTTGGCATTGTTCTTGTTGAGCTTTTGACAAGGCAAAAGCCAAATTCCATCCAGAGATCAGAAGAAGTTAGAAGTTTGGCAAATTTAAATCCGTTAATTATATCAAGTATAAAGAGAGAAAATGTATTATAAAAAAAATGATACAACTCTTCATAGCAAAGGAACTTAAATGATTGCGTAAATTACATTCAAAATAACTAAAGTATAACAAAAGTAACTATAATAGTCGTCTTTTGTAAAACAAAGAGAAAAGCCCTTTAATTTATCGGGAAAACCCAAAGAGAAAAAAATAAATCATGAAAAGAAGTAAAAAAAACCCTTACCAAAATTATATTTGGTCATAGTTAAGAAAATTAGAGCTTTTGGTGAGAAACTAAGATTAAAAACCTTAAAAGATAAAATATTGTCGGATGTTGAGTTTTTAATGAAGTGAAAATAAAATAAAAAGACAACAAAAAACTATGGCCTGAAATACCAGCTAAAAAATTAGGAAAAAGCTAAGATAAAAACGAAAACAAAACATATAGAAAATGTTTAAAATGAAAGAAATATTGACAAACAAATAAAAGAAAAGAAAAGTAAAAATAAAATAAAACAAGACAAAATAAAAATAAACAGCTAAATTGTTTTAATAGAAAATTTTGGGGAGATCTTCTTCGCTAAATGAAAATATATATATATTTTTTTTGAATGGAAAATATAAAATGAACTGATATTTAGAAAAAATAAAAATGAGCATAGTATGAATTTAAAAAAAAAAAAGGAAAAAAAAAATATTTGGATTCGTTTTGAATTAAAAATTTTCATATTAAAATGGTGCGTAAATCATCATGTATTAATTGAACTTGGTCATTTACATTTGTTGAAAAAAAAAAAAAGGACAAAAAAATCTCGTAACCTTTTTTTTCCTAGAAAAATCTTTTTCCACAAAGTTAAATATAGAAAAAAAAAATCCCTATAAAAATAGAAAAATGTTTTGTGTAAGTTATAATGGTAATTCTGTAATATGTTTTAATTTTTGGTCTCCTTTTAAGAAGCCTCAAAATACCAATTGAAGCAAAGCAATAGTTGTGCAGGAGAAAAGACAATTTAAGGAGAAAGAAAATGGGAGAAGACACCAAAACGGTGCGTATTTAACTACTAAAAAGGAGAACGGTGGATTTTTATCAAATCTTTTATATACACAAGAATATATTGAAAATAAGATTAAGATATATATATTTATATATTTTTCAACCTTCTCTCTGGCACTATCCCTCATTTTCTTCTCTCTCTCTGTCTCTCTTTCCCTCACTTTTGTAGACCCCACCCACATGTTCCCCTTCCTTTTTTTCTTTCACAATGCACCCACTCTCTCTCTCCCCCTCTTTCTCTCCCCCTCTCTTTCTTTCCCAATAAGAGGAGGAAAAAAAACAAAAACAAAGCAGCTTTTCATAAAGACGAAGTACGGAAAGAAAAAGAAAAGGCAAAAAAGAAGCATTTAAATGGTGTGTTTTTTACGACGATGGATGAACAGTAAAGACAACATCCACTCTTTTAATATAGTTAAGATTTTTTATACGAGGCTTGAACGAAAGGACAGAGAAAGCAAAGGAAACAGTTTCTAAAAGAGAAAGCAAAGGATAAAGTAAAGAATTTTATTATTATTATTATTATTTTATGAATAAGGTATAGAATTTGTCTACTTGGCGCTTTCTATGTCCAATATTATTGAAGATCTTATGATAATGGGGGACAACGAAAGGACAAAGACTTCTGCACTTACACGTCCTTTTAGAAGACTTAATTTACCATTCACAAGGTTGAATTGAAAAGGCACACGAGGCACACATTTTAGATTTACAGTGATCAAAATTAATTTTTGGATTTGAAAAGTCATATGAGAATTAGGGTTACATGGGCAAAATAATTTGCTAAACTAAAAGGATTAAAGTGGCATGTGAATTAATGCGAGATGAAGTGTCACATCATATATCATGTACATTTGTTCTAAAAAATGTAGATTAAAATTAGCGTCCGTTTAATTCGACGGTTGCAGTTGAAATTTTTAAATTGGAGTTGATTGACATTATAAAAAAATAGTTATATATTTGTTAATTTTTCAGAAAAACAAAAAAATTAATATGAAAATTTTGAATTGGAATTAAGATACCAAATGAAGGTTTAGTGTCTTTAATAGTATTCTTGTATTATTTTTTAAGGGTCCGTTTGGCGAATGAGTTTGAGTTGGAAATTTTAAGTTTCAATAATAATTTTTGTTAACTTTTCAAAAAAGACAAAAAACTTTTACAGAAAAAGGCAAAAATTGATATGAAAATTTTGAGTTTAAACTCACGAAACAAACGAGGCTTTACTATCTTCATAACATATGCATATGCAAGTCTGAAAAATTTTCTCTGATTAATCAAGAGTTAAATGAGCTAGTTTACAACTCCGTTAGGACCGCCTTAGCGGGTAGAAATAGGAGATTTGGATTGTAGCGTCAACCATCAAGTCATATTGGCAACAATTATTAAAAAGCAAATAAAGAAAAGTCATATTCACCAAAGAAAGAAAGAAAAGTCATGTTGGCAAAGCAAGGAAAAGCCTGCTCAACCTTAAGGCTTTAATCGACCAGCAAAAACAAACCTTATACTTTAATTAGTCATCTTACGTTAATGGCTCACGTGACAGGTCCCATAGTGTGAATCTCTTAGGGAGATGACGATGAAACTGGTTTGGGATAGGGTAGACATGTTGTCAATCGATTTTATGAATTAAATCGGATTCCGTCTCCATTATTTTCTTAAATTAAAACTACTTTCATATCACTCTGTTAACCTGATTAAATTAACAAACATGAAGAGAGTTGATCTTCAACGTGAGTTTAGAGTAATCGTGAAATCTTGTTTCTCTTATAAGTAATAAATACACCTATATATAAGGTATTAAGCTAAAATAAAATAAAATAATGATTATCACTTTTTCTATATTATGGGGGTGTTTGCCTCATCATCTCATTTCAACTCAAATTGTACTTTTTTTTGTCTTTTTCTTAAAAAATTTTTGTCTTTTTCTCAAAAAGTTTTTTGTATTTTCTGAAAATTCAAAAAAATTTACTATTACAACTCAAATATTTCAACTCAAACTAATCAACCAAACATATAACTTCATATTTCAAATCATATACATTATGAATTATGTTGCACAATATATTTTATTGAAAATTAGACATGACTAGACGTGATGGCTAAACATTTAATTAGTAATAAATTGTTCGCGTGAGACGATATTTTTCTCACTATTTTATTGTTTGTTTATGATAACATGCACTTGTATTAAAAAATTCACAAATATAAATATGCAAAATTCCGTTTCCAATGATGGTTATAAACGACCCTTAATTAAATATATATATTTGTTACACAAGGTTTCAACAAAAGGACAAAGAAAGCAAAGGCAAAAGGTGCTGTTTTTAAAAAAGAAAGTAAACGAACGAAGTAAAGAATTTGTGGACTTGGTGCTTTCTATGTGCATTATTGAAGAACTTGTGATAATGGGTAACAACGAAAGGACAAAGACTTATGCACTTGTACGTCCTTTTTGAAGACTTGTTATCCACAATGCTTGGCGATGCAAAATAAGTGGGAATCAAGAAAAGGCGCACGAGATACACTATTCAGATTTATGGTGCATTTGATGCACTATCTCCAACTCAAAATTTCCATATCAGTTTTTGTTTTTTTCTGAAAAGTTAATAAAAAAAAATATAACTAGTTTTTAATAGTCAATCAATTCTAATTTAAAAATATCATCACCAACCAATGAATCAAACTGAGACTTAGAGTGAACATAATTAATTTTGGATTTGAAAAGTCATATGAGAATTAAGGTTACGTGGACGACATGATTTGCTAAATAACAAAAATTGAAGTGGCATGTGAGATGTGAGATGAAGTGTTACATTATATTTCGTGTAGATTAGTTCTAAAAAATTGAGATTAAAATTAAAGTTTTCTATATTATTCTTGTACTATTGTTGAAGATACGACCTTAGTGACAAATGCATGCAAGTCTAAGAAATTTTCTTGGATTATTCAAGAGTTAAAAGAGCTAGTTTACAACTCTTTTGGGACTACTTCAGTGTGGGGCAGGAAGGGCAGACTCAGAGATTTAGGTTTCCTGTATGATATCTGGGAGATTATGTTTTAAAATAATTATACATGAGTTCCATTAAAAGAAGGAAAAAAAAAAAAACTGAGATGTGCCTCATAAATGAATGTTTTGAAGTATGACAAAGCGATTTTGTCCTTCATTATTCTTGGATATGTTGTTAGTTTTTGAGTATTTTTTTTCTTTTTTCTTTTCTTTTTTTGGTTGTTGTTTTGTTGGTAAATTACAAGGAGCAAAAAGAGGATCCTAAAAGCACAAAAAAGAGGAGTTAAAGTAGCCAAAAAAGGCGCTGCAATGCACCAAAATTCCGCTGCAGCGCGCGCTTTGATTTCCAACCAGAGAGCAAACTAACTACAGGCTGCAACGCAACAAATAGCTGCTGTAGCTTGCCTACCAAGACCAGAAGCAGCTTGACTACAGCCTACAACGAGAAAAACATCCACTGTAGCCCATTCCCCTGTTTTCCATGCCTTGAAAAACAATGACGCTACGGCGCCATTTTGGCCCGATACAGCTCACGAGCGATGACTAGGGTTCTTGTCAGCACCACCTTTTGGTGCTACAGCACCAACTACACCCGCTGCAATGCCCAGCCACATGGACCATGATTTTTTTAGCTGAAAACGAGCGAATTTGGGAGGGGTATAAAAGGGAAACTTGCTAGAACTTGGGAGAGCTTTTTGGAGACCCAAATTTAAGACAAACAAGAGAGAAAACTTCAAGGCTATTGAGGGTTTTTCTTAGAGATCAAGGAGATTGAAGATTTGGGAGCTTGTTATTCAACTAGTTTTTCTTTCTTCTGCTTTCCTATCTCTTTCTAGCTCTTAAACTTGTATTTACTCTTTCAATTTGTACTTGAACATGGATTTGATGTTTGTTTCGAATTTGGTTGTGGTTGAGAACTTTGATTTCTAGCTAAGCTTTGAAGCTAAGGGGTATGATATAACTTGATGATGATTATGTTTTGATTATTTTTATGCCTGTTGATTTAATTCCATTTTAAATCATTTATGTTTCTTTATGCTTTTTTCTGATTCGATTTTTCATTAAATTAGAGTTATTAGACATGTGAAATTGGGCTTGAAAAAGTTAATTTCATATGCTGAGACTGGGAAACACAACCTATAGTGATATTAAGTTTGGGAGTCTAATATAACTTGGGTAATCACTAAAGTAGATTTTGTGTAATGAGTGCTTAATTGATTTAGTTCATAGGGATACTAATTTAATTTATTTTACATATTATTTCACTCGATACTCGGGAGAAAGAGTGAAATTAAAATTGGGGCTTACAAATTAATGATTAGAATGAATTCGATTAACAAGCCTTGAATTGGATAAGCATAGTTTAGTCAAGTAAAATCAAAACTGCCTAATCTCACCTATCATCGAGTCACCTTCAATCCATCTCTCCGTTTGCATTCATTTACTTAATTCTTAGTTAAATTTAGTTGCTTAACTTAGTCTATTTTTCCCTTTTATGATTGTCTAGATAAAGTTGGGATTGCTATAGTTATGGTTTTTACACATGTAACTTGTTTTTCTATTTTGTTTAAAATTTTGAATTAGAACTAAGATACCAAATCAAGGTTTAGTGTTTTTAATAGTATTCTTGCATTATTTTTTAAGATACTATCTTCGTGACAAATGCATATGCAAGTCTGAAAAATTTTCTCTGATTAATCAAGAGTTAAATGAGCTAGTCTACAACTCCGTTAGGACTGCCTTAGCGGGTAGAAATAGGAGATTTGGATTGTAGCGTCAACCATCAAGTCATATTGGCAACAATTATTAAAAAGCAAATAAAGAAAAGTCATATTCACCAAAGAAAGAAAGAAAAGTCATGTTGGCGAAGCAAGGAAAAAGCTGCTCAACCTTAAAGCTTTAATCGACCAGCAAAAACAAACCTTATACTTTAATTAGTCATCTTACGTTAGTGGCTCACGTGACAGGTCCCATAGTCAGAATCTCTTAGGGAGATGACGATGAAACAGGTTTGGGATAGGGTAGACATGTTGTCAATCGATTTTATGAATTAAATCAGATTCTGTCTCTATTATTTTCTTAAATTAAAACTACTTTTATATCCACTCTGTTAACCTGATTAAATTAACAAAGATAAAGAGAGTTGATCTTCAACGTGAGTTTAGAGTAATCGTGAAATCTTATTTCTCTTATAAGTAATAAATAACCTATATATAAGGTATTTAGCTAAAATAAAATAAAATAACGATTATCACTTTTTATATATTATATATCATATATCTTCATATTTCAAATCATATACATTATGAATTATTTTGCACAATATATTTTATTGAAAATTAGACATGACTAAACGTGATGACTAAACATTTAATTAGTAATAAATTATTCTCGTGAGACAATATTTTTCTCACTACTTTATTGTTTGTTTACGATAACATGCACTTGCATTAAAAAATTCGCAATATAAATATGCAAAATTCCGTTTCCAGTGATGGTTATAAACGGCCCTTAAATATATACATTTGTTACACAAGGTTTCAACAAAAGGATAAAGAAAGCAAAGGAAAAAGGTGCTGTTTTAAAAAAAGAAAGTAAACGAACGAAGTAAAGAATTTGTAGACTTGGTGCTTTCTATTTGTCCATTATTGAAGAACTTGTGATAATGGGTGACAACGAAAGGACAAAGACTTGTGCACTTGTACGTCCTTTTTGAAGACTTCTTATCCACAATGCTTGGCGATGCAAAATAAGTTGGAATCGAGAAAAGGCGCACGAGATACACTATTCAGATTTATGGTACATTTGATGCACCATCTCCAACTCAAAATTTCCATATCAGTTTTTATCTTTTTCTGAAAAGTTAACAAAAATATATATATAACTAGTATTTAATAGTCAACTAATTCTAATTTAGAAATATCATCACCAACCAGCGAATCAAACTGAGACTTAGGGTGAACATAATTAATTTTCGATTTGAAAAGTCATATGAGAATTAAGGTTATGTGGACGACATGATTTGCTAAATTACAAAAATTGAAGTGGCATGTGAGATGTGAGATGAAGTGTTACATTATATTTCATGTAGATTAGTTCTAAAAAATTGAGACTAAAATTAAAGTTTTCTACATTATTCCTGTACTATTGTTGAAGATACGACCTTAGTGACAAATGCATGGAAGTCTAAGAAATTTTATTGGATTATCCAAGAGTTAAAGGAGCTAGTTTACAACTCTTTTGCGACTACTTCAGTGTGGGGCAGGAAGGGCAGACTCAGAGATTTAGGTTTCCTGTATGATATCTGGGAGATTTTGTTTTAAAATAATTATACATGAGTTCCATTAAAAGGAGGGAAAAAAAAAAAAGGAAAGGAAAAAAAAAAAAAAAAAACTGAGTTGTGCCTCATAAATGAATGTTTTGAAGTATGACAGAGCGATTTTGTCATTCATTATTCTTGGATATTTTGTTAGTTTTTAAGTATTTTTTTTCTTTTTTCTTTTCGTTTTTTGGTTGTTGTTTGTGTTGGTAAATTACAAGGAGCAAACAGAGGATCCTAAAAGCACAAAAAAGCATTGCAACGCACCAAAATTCCGCTGCAGTGCGTGCTTTGATTTCCAACCAGAAAGCAAACTAACTACAGGCTGCAACGCAACAAATAGCCACTGTAGCGTGCCTACCAAGACCAGAAGCAGCTTGACTACAGCCTACAATGAGAAAAACATCCACTATAGCCCGTTTCCCTGTTTTCCATGCCTTGAAAAACAATGACGCTGCGGCGCCATTTTGGCCCGATACAGCTCACGAGCGATGACTAGGGTTCTTGTCAGCACCACCTTTTGATGTTGCAGCACCAACTACACCCGCTGCAGTGCCCGGCCACATGGACTATGATTTTTTTAGCTGAAAACGAGCTAATTTGGGAGGGGTATAAAAGGGAAACTTGCTAGAACTTGGGAGAGCTTTTTGGAGACCCAAATTTAAGACAAACAAGAGAGAAAACTTCAAGTCTATTGAGAGTTTTTCTTAGAGATTTAAGGATATTGAAGATTTGGGAGCTTGTTCTTCAACTAGTTTTTCTTTCTTCTGCTTTCCTATCTCTTTTTAGCTCTTAAACTTGTATTTACTCTTTCAATTTGTACTTGAACATGGGTTTGATGTTTGTTTCGAATTTGATTATCATTGAGAACTTTGATTTCTAGCTAAGCTTTGAAGCTAGGGGGTATGATATAGCTTATTGATGATTATATTTTGATTATTTTTATGCCTGTTGATTTAATTCTATTTTGAATCATTTATGTTTCTTATGCTTTTTTCTGATTTGATTTTTCATTAAATTAGAGTTATTAGATATGTGAAATTTGGCTTGAAAAAGTTAATTTCATATGCTGAGACTAGGAAACACAACCTATAGTGATATTAAGTTTGGGAGTCTAATATGACTTGAGTAATCACTAAAGTAGATTTTTGTAAAATGAGTGCTTAATTGATTTAGTTCATAGGGATACTAATTTAATTTATTTTACATATTATTTCACTCGGTACTCGGGAGAAAGAGTGAAATTAAAATTGGGGCATACAAATTAATGATTAAAATGAATTCGATTAACAAGCCTTGAATTGGATAAGCATAGTTTAGTCAAGTGAAATCAAAACTGCCTAACCTCACATATCATCAAGTTACCTTCAATCCATCTCTCCATTTGCATTCATTTACTTAATTCTTATTTAAATTTAGTTGCTTAACTTAGTCTATTTTTCCCTTTTATGATTGTCTAGATAAAGTTGGGATTGCTATAGTTATGGTTTTTACACATGTAACTTGTTTTTCTATTTTGTTGGAGTGCAATATTTCGTTGGAGTGCAATAGCTCCTCTTATATATATATATATATATATATATATATGCTGGTTTTCTTGTCCAACATCCTACTTTTGTCAGACAAGAATGGCCGTACCTTTTGAGATCATTGGATTAAAAAATAATTGGTGTTGATGAAACAGAAACTATATTATGATACAACTTTTCATGTTGTACCATCTCTTTCTATTTTGTTGGAGTGCAGCTCCTCGTATATATATATATATGTATAGACTTAAAATATATATATATATATATATACAGTGTCTCCTTTTTAGGGAGGCTCCAAAATTTTTCAAAAAAAAAAAGTTATTCTAATTTTATGATATTTTGAAAATTAAATAATTCATGATTATATATATTCTTGAGATTTTTTTTTTTCCTTCCTAACTGCCGGTTATGTTTTCTTTTTTGAAGGGCCTCATTTTAGGAAGCCCCCAAATAATATGTTCTCATGAGAATTTCTTCTCTTTTTCTTCCCCTAAATGTCGTTTTAAGGTCGTTAATTTTTCTTTTTTGAAGGCCCCCATTTAATATCGCCTGGGATTTTTCTGTTTTTCTCCCCCTTCTCCCCCCCCCCCCCCCCCCTCTCCCGTAAACACCGTTTTTCTATGTATGCTTTAAATTGCATATTTGCAGTTGAGATGTTTTTGGGAAGTAAAAAAGGCACAACGTTACCTTTTATAAAAATAATAATAATAAATAAATGAATAATAAAATTCAAAAGAAAAAAAGAAAACTGAAAGGTCACAATTAAGGAAAAAAAAAACTGAACTTCATCTATCTATATTCCCTTAAAAAGAAAAAAAAAAACAATATCTCTTAAAAAAAAAAAAAAAAAAGGACCTGCAATGATCTCTTTCTTCTTCTACTTTAGCTTCTTTGTATACTACTTCAATTTCTCAAACTAAAACATCTCGTCTCTAAATTTGACAAGTCTGCAACTAATAGTCTCTTCTCAATAAAATCTCCAGGTTATATTGTGTTTTTTTAAGAGGCAAAACTTCACTTTCATTTTTAATATTGTGTTTTAATAAATATCATTTGATTTTGTTGTAATTTTATTTTGGTTATTACCTATATATATATATATATGTGTGTGTGTGTGTGTATTAGGTTGTTTTGTTATTTTGAATTATATAAGAGATTTTTTTTTTCATTATATATATATATATTTTTTATTTGAAGAGACCCATTTTAAAAACTTTGCCTAAAGTCCCGTATTTTATTGAGCCGGCCCTATATATATATATAGGCAAGATCTCTTTGTCCAACATCCCAAGTTTGCCGAGCAATGCCTTCTCTCCCGGAGTCCCACGTTTGCCGGATAATGTAATCATCCTATATATACACACACACACACACTCTTGTGTGAGCGGACGTACGTAGGGATTCATGGCCGTTTTCGAAAAACCATGAAAAATTCGGATTGTAGCGTCAACCGTCATCAAGTCATCTTGGCAACAATTATTAAAAAACAAAGAAAGAAAAGTCATATTCACCAAAATAAAAATAGAAAAAAAAAAAAAAAAAGTCGTGTTGGGATTGCAAGAAAAAAGCTACTCAACCTTTAACGCTTTAATCGACTAGAAAAAACAAACCTTATGCTTAGTTAATTGGAAAAGGTAACTTGTTCATTAGTGGCTCATCCCACATGTCCAAATCATGTGAAAAATATTCTTATCGGGAGGACGATGAAATGGGTTTGCGATTTTAGTCTTTTTTTCGCTCCGTTGAACCAATTAAATAAACAAAGATATGAGACGAGTTTCTTCATCATTAATTTAGAGTAATAGTGAGAATCTTGTTTGTCCTATTAATTATTTTTATTTTCATGATATGAATAAATAAATAATAAATACACCTATATAAGATACTAAGTTAAAATAAAAGAAGATTATAGTCTTCACTTTTTATATATTGCATATTATATAACTTCATGTTTCAAATTATATGTATTATAAAATATTATGCATAGTGTGTTTTGTTTAAAATAAAATACATTTGAACATGATGGGTAAAGATGGAGTTTGGTGGAGTAGTTTGAGTTGAGATTTTTAAGTTTGAATAGTAAATTTTTTTGAATTTTCAGAAAAGACAAAAAACTTTTTGGGAAAAAGACAAAAATTTTTTTAGAAAAAAACAAAAAAAGTTTGAGTTGAGTTGGTTGAGTGCATTTGCCAAAGAGGCCCGTAATAGATTTAAGGAAGATGTAGTCGATGGGTCGAACATGTGGTGGTGGCATAGTGGCACGGAAGCTCTATTTAGAGCCTTCACTTCTATTAAGTCTCAAGTTCGAGTTGTGACGTACACTAGTCTAGACTTTGACAAGAAAGATCATGTGCTATCTGCTTTTAAAGTTTAGGGGACTTCTAGCCATGAAGACTTCTTCGTCATCTCATCAGTGCAACTAGTGAGCTCATCCAATGATCACTGGGACCGAAGATGTGAGAACATTCTTCGTCATCTCATCGGTGCAACCAGTGAGCTCACCCAATGACCTCTGGGACAGGGGGTGTGAGAACATTACCGATTTTCTTTTTTATTCACCAAAAAAAAAAATTTGAGTTAGGGATTTCAAAATTCGTATTCATCACTTTATTTGTGACGGTTAAAATATAAGGTACCTCATTTACAACCCAAACATGTTTAACTCATGTACTTTTTATTATTATTATTTTATGTAAAAACTGCTGTTATACCTCTCAAACTTTACACTGTTAGAAAAACTCCTTCCATCATATTTTGTCTACTTAATTTTTGAAAATTTTTATTTTTGTCCCCTGAGCTTTAGTACCTTTGTAATTTTATCCCCTGAACTTTGAAAATTAATACTTACACCCCTGAAATTTACATTATTCGTAAAAACACACATCTTATCATAGTCCGGCCACTTAAGGTTGATGGCATTTTTTTAAATATAAATAAGTTAAATTGAACTAAAATCTTTATTATTATAAAAATAAGCTTAAAATTCTATTAAAAATAGGTATAAAGTATTGTAAAAAATAATACAATTTCGTATAAAACAAAGCAATATGTACAATTACTTACAATTATCTTAAATTAAAAAAATATTTTTTTTTCAATTTAACAGAACCGTTCGGCATGATAAAAAGAAAAGGCAAGCACAAAGTTTGCTCTTTTTTTCCCCCCTCATCCGAAAGTGCACCTTCATTAAACTTAAAGGTCCAAACAAAAAAAAGGCTAATACCATCAAGCCGTAGGGGATGGGGGTGGAAATGGAATGGGGACCACCCGATCCCCTTTTTTTTAGTTACAAAAAAAAGGCCCAAAAATGATTACTGTATTAATACGATTTTTGCACATAATTTAAGTAATTAGAAGAAAAACGAAGAAATACTAAGGTAACTTGTAAAATAGAAAACCTTAAATTTTTAATAGATTTTTAAGGTTGTTTATATAATAATAAAAAATTTTAGTTTAAATTAAATTTTTAGTATTTATACTAATTACACATTAGTCATAAGTGGACGCAATATGACGAAATTGGTTTTTTGCTAACAGTTTGTAGTTCAAGGTTTGTAAGTACTAGTTTTCAAAGTTGAAGGAGGGAGGCAAAGTTAGAAAGATACTAAAATTTGGGGAACAAAAATAAAAATTTTCAAATCTTAAGTGGATGAAATATGACAAAAGTAATGTTTTTACTAACAATTTAAACTTTGAGAAGTGTTTTTGCAAACAGTTTTAAATTCAAAGATGTGTAAGAACCATTTTTCAAAGTTCATAGAACAAAATTATAAAAGTACTAAAAATTCAAGGGATAAAAAGAAAATTTTTCCTCTTACAATTTTTGTTATTATTATTATTATTATTATTATATTTTGGAAAAGTGAGAAATCCCACTCTCATCCTTTGAGAAAATTATAAGGGTTAGTTTGGTGAATGAGTTTGAGTTAGAAATTTAAGTTTCAATAGTAATTTTTGTTGACTTTTTAAAAAAGATAAAAAAAATTTTCAGAAAAAAACAAAAAAAAAATGATTTATCTTGAGTTGAACTCAAACACCAAACTAACCCTAAGAGTATTAAAATTCACCCGATAAAATCAAATCTTCTCTCTCACTCTTCATCTTCTCTCACCGTCCTCTTCCTCCTCCTCCTCCTATTCAAGTCCGTACTGCAGCATGAAAGTGATGAAATATTATTTTTGGAAAGTGTTACAAAGTCCAAAATTTATCTCTCCTTACCAAAGAAAACTTCTTTTCCTCATGTTGGAAGATATCTGAGCTACGCAGAAGAGGAAGACTGACTGAAATCTCAGGATTAAGCCCATAGGCTGTAAAGCTTGAGGACAACGCCCAGAGGCTATTATCCATGTATTCAAATCTTCTGTCCAATTTTTTTTATATTATAAATGATATTTAATTAATAATATTATGATGCGTCATTTTAAGTAGTTTGAAATAATTTATAATTGATTTTTTGTAACTTAAAACCTAACTTCATTCGACGACGTGTCAAAATATAATTTGTTAAATAATATTAAAGACATCAAAATTGGATAGAGAATGCGAATTCATTATCCATGTGCGCGACTTCGAAGACATAAGTGGATGAGGCAAAACATTATATTGATGAAATCCATAAGATTGTGGGATATGAATTGGATTTTTCTTCTCAGGAGATCACAGATGAAATTTAAATGGCTAGAAATGGATAATGTTTAGCTCTTATTTTCTTTATTTTTGAATTTATTATAATTATCTAAAGGGATGGGGCCTATATGTAAGGGCCATTTTTTTCTTTGGAGAAGTAACTGTGCTTTTTCTGCATTCATTAGTAATTAAAAAAAAAATACTGAAATCCCAAAGAGAGGACATAACTTAAGAGATTCCAACAAAAATCTATAAATTTTGTGTATTCTTGAATTTTTTTATAATTTATTTTGTACTATATATCATGAGTGATCTGTGATGAGGTTATCTGGGTTGACTATGGTCGGATTTCCAACGTCAAGTAGAAATTTTTTTTTTTGGCTGGAAATTTTGTTTTTTTAATTCGGAAACTGCATTTCCCCTCTTTAAATAGTTGAGAAGTGCTATTTAACAGGACTTGTAAAATCCACGATCCAAGTGGATTAAAGTGATAGGTACATACTGTAAATAATAACACATCACTAAAATGGATCTTAAAAATTTTAAAAGGGATTCAATTGACCCCACCGGCATCATAATGAATCTTTCTCTTTTCTCTTCCATTCGAGGAATTTCTTTCCATTCTTCTATATGTCCGTTGGTGAGAAATATTTGAATCACCACAAACTACAGAGGTTCGCCACACCAGACCCACATGCGATGTCGCCATGGGTGTTTGCCGCTAGATTCCGTGGCGATGTTTTCTTCCGGTGGTTCTCCATATTTTCCGGTCGAGGGATTAGGTTTAATAGATAAAACCCAGCAATTGTTTTAAATATTGTTTTAAATATTGACGAATGAGTTTAGTTTAAGATTTTTAAGTTTTAATATTAAATTTTTTTAAAAAATAAAAAAAATTTTAAAAGAAATAAAAATTATAATAAAAAAATATAATTTAATTTAATTTAAAATTATTTTTTTTTCAAACAAACCCCGATGTTGTCTATTTTCCTTGCCCATTTAATAAATGCGGGGCCCACTTAGTTCAATGCCACGTAGGAATATTCGTTCTAATAATCATTTCTGTAAATAGTTTCTATGAGGTTTACACGTGTGTTTTCCTGTAAACTGTTGTTTTCATTATTTATTTTTTATTTTTTATTTTTTGCCTTTCGCTTCGGTTTTGAATTTTGTTTCTAATTTATGTATATGGATGTTAAAATTTACACTCCGTTTGATAAAATAGTTTGAATTAAAATTTTTAAATTTGAGTTGATTGATTTTTAAAAATTAATTATAATTTTTATTGATTTTACAGAAAAATACAAAAATTAAAATGAAAATTTTGAATTTAAACTCATTTATCAAACAAAATTTTAGTTATTTACGAGTCTGATACCCATGCATTGCACGTGGAGAGAAAAAAAAACAAAAATTGAATAAATTGAATAATATATAATAAAAACAGTTGTTTAAGATATAGATTATAATTACATTAAGTAATTTTTTTAGTATTTACTATTGTAATATTAAAGTACACACATTTATCTTTATATTAAAGTATCCGAGTTTTATATACAAACAAACATATATCTTTAAAAAAAAAAAAAGTTGTTGGTTTGGAGGAAAAAAACGTAAATTCACTGTGTACAATGAACAGTAAATTCACTGTACAATAAACAGTAAATTTACTGTACAATGAACAGTGAAGTACTGTTCGGAGAATAGTGGGCAGAGCATCCTATGAGGGGTAAAATGGACATTTAACTGTGATGGTCCAAGAAATGTCTCTGTTTTGGAGGACAGAAACGTAAATTCACTGTGTAATTACTATTTACTAAATAGTATGATTTCACGCTCTTTTAATATATTACGAGTTTAATACCCGTGCTACGCACGGCGATATAGAGAAAAAATAAAAGGAAATAACTCAATATTATACAACAAAAATAGTTAGTTAAGATAAATAATATAATTATAATCAGTCTATTTATTTAGTATTTATTATTATAATATTATAATATTTACATGTTTATATTAAAATGTTGGATTTATATATACAGACAAACATATGTAAATATATATTTATAAACAGAGTTGTTGGAAATGAACATCTTGCATTAAAAATCTTATCAATTGTGTTTAATCTTCTTTCCCTTTTTCTTATATTTGTCGTGAGAAAAAATTAATTATTTAATATTTATAAATAAAATTAAAATTGATATAATTATATAATATGTAATTATAAATAAAATATAATTATATCTTATCCAAAACAACACTCAAAAACACATTATACAAATTAGTCCTTTATTTTTTTTGTTTAACTTTCCCTTTGTCGTATAACCTCTCTGCTACCACATAAATTTGCCGCACCCCTCTGACACCCAATTTTTGCACGCCAACTGTCGCCTTTTCTTGTCACCTTTGTCAGAACTTACCCTTTTGTTTTCTTTTCTTTTCTCTTCTCTTCAGCAAAAATTTCCCATCAAAGCGTCACATCAAAAACCGGAGGAAGAAATTCAAGGGACAAAAACGTAATTTTACTGTACATGAACAGTAAAATTATATTCCTTCGGTATATATAATAATAATAATGTAATGTACCCACTGATGTTTAGCCACTATATCATTTCTCTACTGCCAATATGACGTACCGATCACATATGCTGCTGATGGCTGCATTGGATAAGATTTGTATTTAAGGCGGATCATGAAAAGATTTGATGCTTAACTTTTCAGAGAAAAAAAAAAGTAAAAAATATATGTATATATATTATTATTTTATAAATGATTCGAACAAAAAGACAAATAAGGCATGGGAAAAAGGAGCGGTAGTTTAAAAAAGAAAGCCGAGGACAAATTGAAAATTTGTAGACTTGGTGATTCTATGTCCATTATTATTTTTATTTTTGGACAAGTATTCTATGTCCAATTGTTGAAGATGTTGACAATGTACCAAAAAGAGCGAAAGGACAAAACTTGCACATATACGTGCTTTTCCGCGACTTATCATCCACGATGCTTGACAACTCGATTTTCTGCTGATGCTATGTTTGGTAGAGTAAAAAGTAGGAAAGAACGTGGTACGATGAGTAAAAAATGGATGGAAAATATTCGAGTTGATTATTTACTAAGAAGAAGAAGAGAATGAAAAAGAAAATAAGAGGAAAAAAACAATTATAACGGATCCACTATCTTAATTTCTTGTAAAAGTGAGTGAAAAATACAAATATATTCACATATGATCAAAGATTATTACCTTTTTGTCGGTGCTCTTAAAGTAAAATAATATAAATAAATATATAATATAGTAATTTTACAAATCTATGATTTTCTTTCCTTCCTATCTATTAAATAATCTAAAGAAAAACTAATTTATTTTCTCTCATTTCAATTTTTCATCTTTTATAAGTTTTTTCTCCCTCTTATTTTCTTTCCTTTCTACCAATAATGTTTTTTAATTTTTTTGTTACTATTAAGAAATAAAAAATTCAGAATTCAAACTTTGGATTATACATTCACACACTTGACATCCAATCACTTAAGCTTGCCCCAAATGGCATTGCAACACTTTTAATTTAATAACAAACTATTTTGCTAATATGTCCCCTTTTATTTTTACATTTTCAAGTCACCTAGTAATTTTTCTCTCTCTCTCTCTCCACTCACCTGCTTTTTCTCTTTCCTCTGCTTGTTGTGGTTCCAAATCCTCAGTAAAAAAAAAAAAAAAAAAAGCCCAGCGAATATTCTTTCTCACTCCTCCTGTTCCAAGTCCTTCCCTATTGCAACACGGCAATGACGGAGAATTATTCACTCGCAAAGTTTGCTTTGGATATTCCATTTTAGCTCTTTAATTAGGATCTGTGTGAGGTTTTATGATTGTGTTGGAAACTTGCTAAATTAGTTAATTATGTACCAACTGATATAAAAGTGATTATCATTTCTCTGACAGAGTGATTATCATTTCTCTGTGACATGTTTGCAGATAAATATGATGATTATATGTACATAATGTTTCTTCATCAATAATATCTGGTTGTAGTATATGGGGAAAAATGTTTACAACCAGATATCTAGTTGTATACTTGTGTGTACCTATATGTTTCATCATGTGCTGTTGACACAATGTTCAAACATAGAGAAAGAAAGCAAAGGAAAAAGTGAGAATTTTGAGACATTTAGAGACAAATAGATTTTTTTAAGACGTTTTTTAATTAATGATCGAAGTTTTTAAAAATTAATTAAAAGACTGTTTTTTAAAAAATAATCAATCAATTGTATTAAATGATCAATCAGTGAGTGATCACATAATAATATAATTAATTTAGTAAATCAGATGACTAACTGTGGACAATCACTGATTGATCCTAACAAGAGTCACAAATTTTCAAATCAATCATTGATTAATCAAATCTTAAAAAAATAACAAAAGATCATTTTGCTAATTAAAAAAAATTGGGTCATTATTAGATTGAGTAACCAAAATCGGTACCCAACCTAATTTTTCATGTTCTTAGTGCTATTTTGGTAATACTTTAGGAGATCCCAAAAGTCTTTTACATGAACTATGATACAAATATTTTATTTAATAAAAGTGCTCAAAAGTTATTTGCACAAACTCTTATGCATTTTAATAGTTTGGAGAAACTAGAATTCGTAACTTTTGTTTTTAACTTCTACTTCTTTTATATTAAAAGTAAAAATAGAAATTATGTCAAAAGCACAACAATTATTTCTAAAGACCTTGATAATGGCCGACAGCAAAAGGGCAAAGACTTACTACACTCATAGATGGATTAATATCTTTTTAATTTGTTTACAATATGAATATATGTATAATAGATCTTTCTCACTTTATTTAAAACGGATTCACGTCGATAAATAAGTTCACCCATAAAATTACCATCCAAATCCCACCCTTTTTTTCCCTAGTAGTGCTAGGGATACTAATTTAGTTCTAATTATTTGAATATCAACTCACGTATTATATTTTTATCAATAGATATAATCAATTGATATGTTGGGCTCAATTTTCTCCCTGTGTGGGACCAAACATAGTGTTGGATATTTAACTCAAATTGTAATGCTAAGTTGCCAAATATAAAAACAGAGCGAAAAGAGAGGAAGAAAGAAGAAAGAAAAAATGATCCGCCAACTTGTTATTTCCATTCTTCTGTTCTCATGCCTAATCAACACGACAGCATCCAAAGCACCGATACCGAATCCCCATTGTCCGACGAATTGTGGAAACGTCAGCATTCCGTTTCCTTTCGGGATCGGAGTAGGGTGTTACGTCGGCGACCAGTTTGAAGTTGTCTGCGGAAATAGCAGCACCATCCCACCTCCCATCTTGAAAAGTTTCAATCTGACGGTGATCAGAATTGATCTCTACGACGGAACACTTGACGTGCGATTTCCAATCACCTTTTGGAACAGCAGGGGCCGGAAAACATCGCAAGAAAGCCCCAGCTTAAAAGGAAGCCCTTTCGCCTTCGCCGAAGACAAGAACAAATTCATTGCAGTGGGCTGTGAAGGGCATGCAACGATTAGCTCAGAAATAGATTCAGATAAGCCAATTGTTGCGGGTTGCTCGTCCGTGTGTGATAATAACGTTTCGGTCGACACTCGGTGCAACGGCGTGAATTGCTGCATGACCTCAATCCCCTCGAAACTGCAGGTCTTCAATGCCCGTTTTAACATCACCTCAAGCTGTGTTCAAAACAGTGAAACACATTGCAGATACGCTTTCCTCGTCAAGGAAACCTGGTTCTCACAAAGTGTCGGAAATCTTTCCGCTTTGTCAGAGATGACCGACGTTCCAGTAGTGCTAAATTGGGGATTGGACGCTTCCAAACATGGTGATTCTGTTAACTCTACAGAGACTTTTTCTCCCAGTAGATATTGCAAAAATAGCTCCGACACTTCTATTGCTTCACTCTTCAGTCCACCAGCACAGCTTGTATGTTATTGCAGGGACGGCTTTGAAGGAAATCCTTATCTTGACAATTGTCTTGGTAAAGCCCCTCAAACCTTATCTACAAACAACTTGTATGTACTAAGTCTGCTTTCCAAGACGATTTTCGAAAAAAAAATCTCTGTGCCTGTTTTTTTACAACATATACTTTTTTAAATCATGTGTAATACCCCTCTTAATATCTTGTTAAAATTTAAAGAGGAAAATAAAATGAAAAAAGATATTACAAAGGGTTAATTTCAATTTTTAGTGAATAAATAATACACGTTATCTCACTTTATCTCCTAGATCTTTAACTGTCATATTAGTGGTATCAAAGTTCATCAAATGTTTCAGTTTCATTATTGGTTCGTCTATGATAGAAAAGGTTTTTAAAAAATAATAGAATGAAGTGTTTGAGACTTGCATGACGGGTGGGTGGAAGGTAATTTGGTGAAAGGATTGTTGAGTGATTGATTGGGCTGGTTGATTAAACTAGATCCATTTTACCCAACTGATCCAAAATTTTGATTTTTGAATGTTAGATTACTTGATAAACATGTATATGATTTAATTCACCTACCCAATCGATCACTTAACATTCATTTAATCAAATTAATTGCCACCTACGTGTTCAATTTGGTCAGTTTTTATTAATGTTTATGTCATAAATGGATAAATAGTGAAACTTTTTTTTTTTAAACTCATGTACCAATAGTGTGACATTTTTAGTTATATGTATAAAGAAACTAAGCCATATAATTAAAATTTAATGTATAAGTTACCTTAGATTATCAAATCTTCTAAAATCTAAGAGGTGTCCTAATTTGAAAGTGATATAAATAAATTTGAACTACGAGTAAAGATTATGAATTCTAAGAACCAAATTGGGGGCAAAAGAAAGCCAGGTTTCTTATGGAATTACTTAATGAAATTAAAAAGAAAGTTTATAAAGACTATTTTACCCTAAAAAATAAAGATAAATAATTAATAATTAATAATTAATAAATGTTAAAGCTAATTTAATTTAACAAATGTAATTGTATATAAAATGTTAATTTTACTTAATAGTTTGATTCCTGACAATAAAATTGGCTGTTGATTTTTGAATTTTAATGGAGTTAGTTGTGTAACTATCACGAAAAACTTAAATTTTATAAAAGGTGACGTCTATTGACACCTATTTGTCTACTTTTCCCTCTTCTTTTCTTAAATTATTCACCAACCCATCTTCTTATTCCAAAAAAAAAAAAAATCCATATAATTTAATTCAAAATCCTTTTTATCATAATACATAAATAAATCAATAACCCCATATTTTTTTAAACAGTCTTTTTTTTAAAAATTACTTATCGTTTTTCTGCTTCTTGTTGCTTTTGTTTTTGTTTTTGTTTTTGTTTTTTGTTTTTTGTTTTTTTTCTTAAATCCAATCACTACTAACTTTTTTAGATATTCAGGTTTTATTTGAAATAAGATCTAGTGAAATCGTGGTTTTATGTGTACCCTTTTTAAGAAGTAATGTTTTGTTTAAAAACAGAATTCAAATTTTGATTTTTGTTTTGAAGGTTGAATATATATATATATATATATATATAGATAAAAATTGATACATTTTCAGGAGATAAATTAAAAGGTAAAAACTTTACTTGTTTTATCCTAAAAAGTTAATGGATTTCCAACAAATTAATCATCTTGGCTTTGATATAAAGAATAACAAATTAAATTATCGAAGCACTATATATATTATTTCTTTTGACTTTTTCGTTTCCGTACGACTTTTTCTAAAAACTATTCACAATATATATATTCTGAACAATAACTTGAAAATATAAATCTACGACTTTATTATTACATAAAGATAAATATATTTACAACTATATATATATATATATATATATGCATACCTACGACGTGTACAAAAACTGTACTTCATAAAAATAATGACTATAAAACTACGACTTAATTATTACCTCTAACAAAAAAACTAGGACTATATTAATTTCATTAAATCTTATTCCAAGAAAACGAATGATTAGATTTCTTTTTTAAAAAAAGTTGAAGAATAAGAAAAACAATAAATGATTAAAAAAAAGGATTGTTTGAAAAAAAAAAAAATAGGGGTTATTTATTGGTTGGTGGATATAAAAAGGATTAAAGACAAAATTAAATTGTAGAGATTGTTTTGGAATAATTCAAGTGTGTGACAACTAATAAGAGACACTTACATGTTAAATGTTAGGTAAATTAAGAAAGAAGATGGGGAAAATATATAAATGAGTGCATGTCAATAGAGTTCCCTTTACAAAAATAATCAAGTCGATGCAAAAGGTCATAGTTTTCAAGTCTTTTCGTGGGCATTGAAGATAACGTTTAGATTTTTTTTTTTTTTTTTTTTTAGAAAGGAATTTTTCTCCTTACATGTGTACCGATTTTTATAAAATAACAAGTTAGTACATAGATGAGAATAATGTGATTTATAACTCTATTAAATTTGTTAAATTTATCATTAAATTGATGGTAAGAGACCAAAGCTGCCCAAAACACAAAGTTCAAAGAATTAATTGACCAAAATACAAAAGTACTTTAGAACTAAACTGTCACAATGTTAATAATTCCGGAACTAACGGTATCAAAAACCCTAAATTTATCTAAGAACCTCTGTGGTTTCCTACTTACAATGTATTTAGTTTCTTTTCTAGTTTTTATGAAAGGTCAAATAGAAATTTCACTTAGAAAAATATAGAAAGTGTCTCATGTTGTTTTGAATATATCAACTGTTGGGATTGTCAATCCCATATTTTTGTTGACGTTTAATATCAAAAAACCAAATAACTCAAACATATTTGTTTTTCGCAACTCATATTTGAATATTATATCCATATATTTTGATCAAACTTGTTACGGCTGGTTACATATTTAATTGTCTGATTAAATTCTCAATTTGTTGCACCCATAGTTTTTTTTTTTTTTTTTTTTGCCCTTCTCCATGGAGGTTTTTGGATATTGGTTATGTTAAATAACTATATCGATCGTGTCAATTCTTTGCTTAAAAATATTTATGTTAGTGCGAATTATCAGTATACTGACTAAGCAAAAAAGTGGTTATATCGTTCTGTCAAGACAATACTTGATTTAACTGTCCACTAGGACTTATACTAACTAACTATATATGCCTGCATTTTTCTATGATGAAAACATTAAAATAATCCTTATTCAACTATAGAAGTTTAAAACAAATAGTCGTGTGAATAAGCAAGCTATATCAATTTTTTCATTATTTTTTCTAAATTAAACAAACTAATTTAATTTCTCATTTCAGATATTAATGAATGTGAAGCTGGAGGTTCCAAGGGACCATGTGGAAAGTACGAGAAATGTAAGAACACTTTTGGGAACTACACATGCGAGCCAACGTGCAAAAATTTGGTGGTCCCTTTAGGTATGCCTTTTGATGCTCTAAATTAAAAGGTTATTTTGTACGAACACAATCTGAAATTCTCGAATTTAAGAATTTTATTCTTGATTTTTTTTTCCTTAGAAATTAACCTTCTAAACTTATAATTGTTGATACTGTCAATCATTTTTGTTCACATACGTTAAAATTTGATTGGTTTTTTACACATCGTTTGTACGTGATAGCCTATGAAGATCATTGTTGGTCATTTTTACTTAGCCTTTGTTTGGTAGAGTAGAAAAGGGAGAGGAATGAAATTAGAGGAGGGATTTTTCAGAAGAAATGGAATTTTGGTTGTTGGGCAGAAAGGAAATTAGGAAAGAAAGGAAATTAAAAATCCATGACCCCCACCACTTTTTAATCCTTCCAACTTTGAGAAAAAAAAGTTGATGGAAAATTTTTGACAAAGCAAATATGGGTAAAATACCTATTTTAACCTTAATCTATTATCATCTCTTAACTTGTATATATGAGGTAATTTTTATAAAATACATTTGATTAGACATTTTCTTTCATGTTTTCTTTTTCTTCTATCAAACACCATGATGGAAAAACTCCCTTATTTTCATCAACTATTGATTTTACTCTTCATTCCTTTCTATTTTCCATCCCTCTTACCAAACATAGCATTAATTTCAATACAAGTTCATTTTAAATTTTAGGTCCAAGTTTGAGTTATAATAAAATAGGGGTTTGTTGTCAGAGAAAAAAAAAAGTAGATACTAAATTGTCAAATTCAAATAAAAATGAAACCAATTCTAGTCTGTTAGATCTAATAATATAGTGATTATCTTGCAAAGTATCAAAGTCAAACTTGTAAAATGGAAGTCGCATATTTTGCCAATTTGTTTTTCAACTTCTTGCTATATATAGAGGCCAGAGACTAACACTCTAACGAGAATTTATCTCCAATTTTATGTGCTATAACCCTGCTTCAGGAACTCTAATTCTAGAGGAAAAAAAAAGGGGGCTAATTTTTATGCATCCGCAGCTTTTTTTTTTTTTTTTTTTTTTAAAGGAGGAAGAATTGAAGGCATTTCCTGATTTATGGTAATACCATAATCAAAATGATACCTCTTCTGAGGTAATAATAAAAAGGACCAAATTGCATAATTTTAAAGAGTTTAGGAATCTTTTAGTTACAAAAAGAGGTTGGGACCAAATTGCAACTTCCTATAGAGAGTGAAATCAAATGAACAATTTACCTTTTTTAATAAATAAGTAATAACACTAAAAAAGAATCAACAATCATTATTTTCTCTGTATTTCCTTTCAAACCCATAATATTACAATTCATTGTATGAGGCTTAGTTTGGTAAAACTGAAACTTTCATTTTTTCACCTCGCCTCTCAAACTTGAGAAAATGCTCTACGCACCTCACGTAATTTGATGTTGACGAATTGAAAGACCGAACCTGCTAACGTTTTAAAGTTGAGACTGCATAGAATTGTTTTCCATGTTCATAGGTCAAGGTGAAAAAGTGACTCTGGTTCGACAAAATTTATGAAATTTATGCCAAGAGATTGGCATTTCCCGTTTTCATTCCAACTGGACTTTGACATAGATTGTCTTGATTTATGCACACAAAAAACTGACAATGTGCATGTATAAGCTACTTGACAAAAAGTCATACTCTTCATTAATTAAATTGTTATCTAATTTATGCAGTTACTGTCAGTGCGGTTGCAGCAATGTTACTTGTTCCTGCATCATGGGAATCATACGGACTTGTGAAAACTATAATTGACATGAGCCGAAAGGCAGAGTTCTTCATACAAAATGGTGGTAAATTGTTAGAACCACTATATTCGGGTGAAGTTGATCGTGTGCTGTTTAATTCAGAGGAGCTTGAGAAAGCAACTGATGGTTTTAAAACAGACAGAGTTCTTAACCCAGGAGGACAAGGCACGGTTTATAAAGGGATGTTGGGAGATGGGAATATTGTCACGGTAGAGGTATCTGAGATCGTGGACGAGAGTAAGGTCGAAGAATTCATTAAGGAGGTTGTTAATCGTTTAAAAGTAAACCATAAGAATGTGGTTAAATTATTAGGTACCTGCTTAGAAAAAAAACGTCCCCTTTTGGTTTATGAATACGTACCTAATGGAAATCTACATCAGTATATTTATGACGAGCAAGAGAAGTTTCCACTTACATGGGAAATACGCTTGCGAATTGCAACAGAAATTGCGGAAGCACTTTCACACTTACACTCGTTAGATATGTTGTCAACTTACCATCGAGACATTACGTCAAAGAATATCCTTCTAGATGGTAAATACAGAGCAAAACTTGCAGATATTGGAACATCAAGAACAGTTGCCACTGATGATGACACAGATTTGACAACTGCGGTACAAGGTACATTCGATCTCGCAGATACTGGAACATCAAGATCAATTGCCACTGATGATCAAACAGATTTGACAACCGCGGTACAAGGTACATTCGATCTCGCTGATACTGGAACATCAAGATTAATTGCCACTGATGATCAAACAGATTTGACAACCGCAGAACATGGTCCGTCTGGTCTCGCAGATACTGGAACATCAAGATCAATTGCCACCGATGATCAAACAGATTTGACAACCGCAGAAGATGGCCCGTCTGGTCTCGCAGATACTGGGACATCAAGATCAATTGCCACCGATGATCAAACAGATTTGACAACCGCAGAACATGGCCCGTCTGGTCTCACAGATACTGGGACATCAAGATCAATTGCCACCGCAGATACTGGGACATCAAGATCAATTGCCACCGATGATCAAACAGATTTGACAACCGCAGAACATGGCCCATCTGGTCTCGCAGATACTGGGACATCAAGATCCATTGCCACAGATGATCAGATGGATTTGACAACTGCAGGACACGGTATATCTGGTAAATTGGATCCAGAAGACTTTCGTTCAAGTCAATCTACATGGATGAGTGACGTGTATGGCTTTGGAGTGGTCCTTGTTGAGCTTTTGATTGGAAAAAAACTACTTTCCATCCAGAGGTCAAAACAAGTTACGAGTCCGGTAACATATTTCATGCAATCCATGGAAGAGAAAAAACTGTTTGATATTGTTGATGCCAGAGTGAAGAAGGAGGGAAAAAAAGCCTCAATCACAGAATTTGCGGAACTTGCCAAACGATGCTTGAATTCGAACGCAAAGACACGGCCGGCAATGAAAAAAGTTGCAGATGAGTTGGAAAAAATTCGAAAGTCAGAAATTAATGCTTCAGATGCCCATGATGAACAATGTTTTGAGGAGGTTGAACCTGAGACATTGGTAGCTCCGGCTGTCGAATTGTTCAGTTCAATATCTTCTGAACTCCTATAAGTATCACCTAGATCGCGATGAAATATTCGTCGGCAAACAGATTCCGGACTTGAAGTCCATATATGCAGGTAAGTTTCTTAGCTGGGTGCCTGTTTTTTATCAGTACTGAGTGCGTCTATTTATATCAGTATGTGTGTGTATTAAAACATTCTTTCTTAGCAGAGAGAATGTTTTAATTTTTCAGAGTAATGTTTTTATTCCTCCTTTTATTTCGACAGCTAGCACCTGAAAATTTGTACTCTAATGTGTGGGTTTGGAATACTTCTATGATTCTATAATTATGTGTGTTTTATGTACTGACTACTTTTTTATGCAGCTATGTTAGCTTTTGATTTCCTAGTTGTGATTATGATTTTACCGATAAATTATAAGAGAGATATTGAGGTGAATGGCCCTTTCCAATGCCTATCTAAATAAATATTTCTCGTTTTATTTAACTAAAAAGATGTTCTTTTTATTTTTATTTTTTAACAACTTTGGCAAATCAACGATTTTCCTCTTAATTTGGGGTGCAGGATTCGAAATTCTAATTTAAATTATAAAGTTAAATTTCGCTTGTCCTGCTTAACAATTAGAATTTCTTTGATTATTTTAGTTTTAAATTCAATGGTATTGTGGGTATTTTAAATGTAAATTTAAGCGTTGATCGAGAAAATTTATAAATTTATATACTAAATGTAATCTAATATTATAAAAATGTAAAATTTTAAAAATATATTATATATTTTTTTAAATAAAAATAAAATGCATGATATAAAAATTTAAATAACATAATTGTAGTCTTTCTTTTTAAAGGAGATTTGGGGCATTCTAGAGTCAAAATTAAGTGTTAAAAGAGAAATTGTATAAATTTGTATATTAACCATAATCTGATAGTATACAAATGTAAAAGTTCAAAACGTATGGTATACTTTCTTAATAAAAACAAAATACAAGGTATAAAAACGTAAATAACCTTAGAGTTAATGATATTACAGGCATGGAGGTTTTAATTAATTTTTGGTTCGTTTTGATATAGGACGATTCCAATAATTTTTTCACGATGCCAGATCGATAGGGAAAAAAACAAAAGAGAGAGAGAGAGAGAGAGGGAGAGAGAGAGTATGTTTTACGTTGTCAGCGAAATTATGAGTATTGTAACCCTTTGATCATGTTGAGCAAATGATACCCTCTTATATCCTTATTCCTTACATGATTCCCATTCTCCGTCGAGGTGATTTTATTTGGCAATAGAAGCTGTGAATTATAAATATTGGCAAAACACTGATGAATGAGTATCCGAAATTTTTTTCCAAATTTAAAAAATAAATATGAACATAATATTTAATTAAGCGTTACATTACGCTCAAAATTCAAAACTTTATGGTTACCCTCATCAATCTCATTAAAATCAAAATATCCACTCTTTTTTCTCTCTAAAGTCTAAATCTAAATTTTATACTTTCTCCATAACAGTAAAATAATGATATAAAAAGATGAATTCTATAAAAATTTTAGATTTTTTAAGAGTATTTTGAATATTTTTTGGTCCAAACCTAATGTTGACCGATAAAAAATATAGATTTGTATATTAAATATAATCTAATAGAATAAAAATATAAAACATAAAAATATATGATATACTTTTTAAATAAAAGCAAAACACATGATATACATATGTAAATAATCTTATTTTATATTACCATTAGGAACCATTGTTTTGTTTTAGTCCTTAGATTAAATTTCTAATGATCAGATCTTTAATTAAAGTAGTTATGTATAGCCAGTTAAAAATTTTTAAAATGAATATTTATAGATAGATTGTTAAAAAAAATTATTTAAAAATTAAAAAAATCTCTTGTTGATACTATAAAATAAGAGATCATACTATAAGATATTTGATAAAAGGTTCTAGCAAAAGGACAAAGAAAGCTAAGGAAAAGGTGAGGAATAAGTCGTTGTCCTTTTGCTAAAAACAACACCCAACGACCTTGATGTCTCAAAATTCTCACTTATTCTTTTGTTTTCTTTTTTTTTTTTTTTAAAGCGAAACCCAATAAAATAAAATCAAACCAAACCAAAGACTTTGACGTCTATCATCGTGAGTGTCAATCATGGTACGAATCATATCAGATTTATTTAACTCTTAATAAGTGGAGAGCAGTACTTAAAGATAAATACAATGTTTAAACATTTAGACAGGTAGTTTGAGTTGAAATATTTTAATTGTAATAGTAAATATTTTTAGATTTTTAAAAAAGATAAAAAAAAATACAATTTGAATTGAAATAAGATAATGAGACAAACAAAATTATAAATTACTAGTATTTTATTTCGAAGATTTTCTGGCTTTTATTTTACCTGTTGTGGAGTTTGATTCAATGAATTGCAGCTAGACTAACAACAACTTAAGCAAATAAATTTATTTAAAAAAAAAACCCAATTGAATAAATGAAAATGTGTTAACTCAAACTTTAGTTTTCATATTGATATTGACATAGAAGTGACATAACTATGACTTTTAAAATACAATTAAAAAGAGATGTGTAATCAACTCCTTTAAACATCACTCATCATGAAACTCAATAATCTATTTTAAACACTATCTATTTTGGTCATTACTTTGAATATCCCCTTATGAATCCGTGGGTGTACCCAACTAACAGGTTCAAATACTTCCTCAAAACCGAAGTCACATGGGTCACCTCATGTGTTGCATAATTCACTTGTGTAACGTGTTCTGCGGGTCAATTGAATTTCCAAAACATTTCCTCCTTAGACTAACATTAAAGCAAGACTAACATTAAGCTCTATGGTTACCCCATCAATCTCATTACCATTAAAATATCCAATCTCTCGTTCTCGAGTCTAAATCTAAAGATTTTCTTGTTGAGTATATTTTGAGTATTTTTATGTTCAAATCTAGTGTTGACCAATTAAAACTATAAATTTGTTTATTAAATATAATTTGATGGTATATAAATGTAAAACAAAAAAATGCATAATATATTTTTTTGAATAAAAGCAAAACATGGGAATAAAAATATAAATAATCTTATTTTATATTACCGTTAGAAAATATTGATCATTTTACTCCTTAGATTAAATTTCTAATGATCATATCTATAACTAAAATAGTTCTATATAGCGCGTTAAAAATTACAGTGAATATTTTATAGATAGATTGTTAAAAAATTTGTCCAATGATTAAAAAATCTCTTGTTGATGATATATAAAAGAGATAACACCATAAGAGCTCTATAAAAAATAAAAAAAAAAAAAAAAGATACTTTATAAGGTTCTAGCGAAAGGACAAAGAAAGCTAAGGAATAGCTGAGTAATAAGTCTTTGTCCTTTTGCTAAACAAGAAAAAACACCCGACTTTGATGTCTTAAAAATTCTCACACCTTTTTTTTTTTTTTTTTTTTTTTAATTTTAGAAAAAGTGAACCAAATTAAATCAAACCAAATCAAACCTAAAGGGGTGTTTAGGTTCATGTTTGGAAACAATGTTTATATATATATATATATATATATATTTTGTCCTTTCCGTATAATTTTATTATTCATTTTTCTAAACATTTTCAAAAAAACTCAAACTTAAAAAAAAAAAAAAAAGATATACAGTTTAGATGAGAAAATTTGAGAGAAGGGAGGCGTCTTTGTGTTATTTAATTTTTGTATGAATTTCCTCATCTAATTTTTTTCATCTTTGGAGATGTAAATTTGAAATTCTTTAAAGAAATTAAAATCTCTCACCTTATTTATTCATTTATCTTTTTTCGTTCTTCTCTATAATTATGATTCATCTTTTTATTTTTTATTAAACAACTATGAGTCCCAAAAAATTTTCACCCGTCCCTCCTCTCATCTCTAATTTCCTACCAAATAAGGTCTAAAGGTCATATGAGATTTAGGGGCATAATAACAAAGTTATTTATTAAATTAAAAGGGTTGAGATGACATATGAGATGAAGTAGTTTCGCATAAATCTCATTTATATTGGTACTAAAAAAATTTAAGTTTTAATTTAGCTCCTCAGTACTAGCACACAATGAAATTCATGGCCGTAATTGGAAAATCATGCTACTCTTGTGTAAGACGACATTTTAACAATTACATTGATGAGTTAACTGTTTTTATGTTTAGTAAATACTAAAAAAAGAATTAAACTCCCTTTATGTGCAAGGTTCTAGGTTGATGGTACTTTTCATTTCAGATTTATTTAACTCGAAATGAAGAGCAGAATAGTACTTAGGATAAATATAAATTGCTAGTATTTTACTTGAAGATTTTCCGGCTTGTATTTTACCTGTTATTGAGTTTGATTCAATGAATTGCAAATAGACTAGTTACAACTTTCTCTTCAAATAAATAAATACCAATTGATAAAAGAAAAATGTTTTAACTCTTACTCGAGTTTCAATATTGATATTGATATTGATATAAACGTGATATAACCATTCTTTCTAAAACTTACAACTAGAAGGATATGTGCAATCAACTCTTTTAAATATCATTCACTATTAGACTCAATAATCCACTTCAAACATTACCTGTTTGAGTCCTTATTTTGAGCATTCTATAAATTGTTAAAAAAATTATCCAACAATAAAAGATCTCCTTTTTATCGGAGATCATATCATAAAAGTTCTATAAAAAAAAAAAAATTAATAATAACAATAGCAATAGATATTTTATATAAGGTTCTAGCAAAAGGACAAAGAAAGGTAAGGAAAAGGTGAGTAATAGTCTTTCTTCTTTTGCTATATTAAAATAAAAATAAAAATAAAAAAGAAGACAACGATGACTTTGATCTCAAAATTCTCACTTTTTTTTTTTTTTGATAATTTTATATTTTTTTTTCTTTCAAAAGAGAACCAAAACAAACCAAAGACTTTGATGTCTATCATTGAAGACTTTGATAATGAGTGACAACGAAAGGCCGAAAGACGTACTATACTTTTTGACTTTCCCGATGTTGGGCCACGCGGCATATGAGAATTGACATCAACCCTTTGCTTTGGTTGGTAGGGTGGAAAAAGAAGAGGAAGGAAATTAGCATAGAGTGGATTGGGTGGTCATATACCCTCCATAAATTCTTGTATTATGAATAAACAATTGTCTTTAATATGTAAAACGATATTATAATAATTACATTGATAATATAAGTACTAAAAATTTAATTAAACTCTCTCTATGTGTAAGATACTAGGTCGATGATACTTATCATTTCAGATTTATTTAACTCAAAATAAAGTGCAAAGTAGTACTTGAAATAAATATAAATTGCTAATATTTTACTTGAAGAATTTCCGGCTTGTATTTTACCTGTTATTGAGTTTGATTCAATGAATTACAAATAGACTAGCTACAACTTTCTCTTCAAATAAATAAATACCAATTGATAAAAGAAAAATGTTTTAACTCTGACTCGAGTTTCAATATTGATATTGATATTGATATAAACGTGATATAATCATTTTTTCTAAAACTTACAACTAGAAGGATATGTGTAATCTACTCTTTTAAATACCATTCATTATTAGACTCAATAATCTACTTCAAACATTACTTGTTTGAGTCCTTATTTTGAGCATTCTATAAATTGTTAAAAAAATTATCCGACAATAAAAGATCTCCGTTTTATCGGAGATCATATCATAAGAGTTCTATAAACAAAAAATTAATACAACAATAACAATAGATATTTTATATAAGGTTCTAGCAAAAGGACAAAGAAAGGTACGGAAAAGGTGAGTAATAGTCTTTCTTCTTTTGTTATATTAAAATGAAAATAAAAATAAAAAGAAGACAACGATGACTTTTTTGTTTCTTTCATCATCTCAATTCAACATCGTATTTTTTTTGGTCCTTTTTTTTAAAGTTTTTGTTTTTTTCCCAAAATTTTTTTTTATCTTTTTAAAAATTCAAAAAAATTTACAATTATAACTAAAATATTTCAACTCAAACTAACCAATCAAACATACACTTTGATGTCTCAAAATCCTCACTTTTTTTTTTTTGATAATTTTATATTTTTTTTCTTTTAAAAGAGAACCAAAACAAACCAAAAGGGGTATTTGGATGACGAGTTTAAACTCATCACCATCAACCCAATTTTTATCTTTTTCTTTAAAATTTTTTTATCTCTTTTAAAAAATTAATCAAAATTATTATTTTAACTTATAAATTTTAACTCAAATTTATTCGCCAAGCATCCTCAAAAGACTTTGATGTCTATCGTTGAAGACTTTGATAATGAGTGACAACGAAAGGCTGAAAGACGTACTATACTTTTTGACTTTCCCGATGTTGGGCCACGCGGCATGTGAGAATTGAGATCAACCCTTTGCTTTGCGTGGTAGGGTGGAAAAAGAAGAGGAAGGAAATTAGCATAGAGTGGATTGGGTGGTCATATACCCTCCATAAATTCTTGTATTATGAATAAACAATTGTCTTTAATATGTAAAACGATATTATAATAATTAATTTGATAATATAAGTACTAAAAATTGAATTAAACTCTCTCTATGTGCAAGATACTAGGTTGATGATATTCATCATTTCAGATTTATTTAACTCGAAATAAAATGTAAAGTAGTACTTGGAATAAATATAAATTGCTAGTATTTTTAATTGGAAGATTTTCCGGCTTTTATTTTACCTTTGATTTAATGAACTGCATCTAGACTAGCTACAACTTTCTCTTCAAATAAATAAATACCAATTGATAAAAGAAAAATGTATTAACTCTGACTTGAGTTTTAATATTGATATTGATATTAATATAGAAGTAATATAACCATTCTTTTTAAAAGTTGTAACCAATAAAAAAATATACAATCAATTCATTTAAACATCACCTATTATCAGACTTAATAATCCACTATAAATATTATTTGTTTGAATCCTTACTTTGAGTAGTCCCTTACGAATGTGTGGAGCACCAAACGAACGGGTTCGGATACTGCCTTGAGACCTAAGTTACGTGGGTCACCTCATGTATTGCACGGTTAACTTGAGAAACGTGTTCTGTGGTCAGTTGAATTTCCTAAACATTTCCCCCCTCAGACTAAAGGGACGTTTAGTTTACTATTTCAATTCAAACTTTTTATCTCAGTTTTTGTCTTTTTTTGAAAAAGTTTTTTATCTTTTCTGAAAAGTCAATAAAAATTACTATTAAAACTTAAAACTTCCAACTCAAACTGGTGAATCAAACGGAGCCTACCATTAATTCAAGACAACACGTTATTGGTTGAGTTTGGCTACAAGCAAGGAAAACACCTTTAATTTATTTTTTTATTTTTATTTTTTTTCTGGCAGTGCAAATTGTACATAATGCAATGTTTGACTGCAGAGCAAAAAAAAAACAGAGTGAAAACAGGGGAAGAAGGGAATGAGAGAAATGGTCCTCAAACTGGTTACTCACATTCTTCTGTTCTCATGCCTCATCACTACAACAGCATGGATGGCGAAACAAAATTGTCAGCCAAGTTGCGGATACGTCAACATTCCGTTTCCGTTCGGAATCGGGAAAGGGTGTTACGTCGACGAATGGTTTGAAGTTGTCTGCAACAATGGAACAGACTACAATATTCCAGTCCTGAAACATGCCAATCTGGAGGTGATAGGAATTGATCTTGATGGAAGAACACTCGAAGTGGCACTTCCGATAACAGCTTTCTGGAACTTCGGCGACAATAAAGCACAGCAAAATAGCTCCATCAGCTTAGCAGGAAGCCCTTTTTCGTTCTCGACAAAGAACAAATTCATCGCTGTCGGCTGTGGAGTGCTTGCAACGTTAAGTAGCTCAAAATTTAAAGGGTCAATAGGGTGCTCGTCCGCTTGTAGTGGCGATGTTACTGATTCTACTGCCGAAAACAAGAACTGCAACGGCGTTCATTGCTGCCAGACCTCAATCCCCTCGTACCTGCAGGCCTTCAGTATCAGTTTTCACGAAACAGAAGGCGACGGTGAGATAGAAAAAGCACGCCGATACGCTTTCCTCGTGAAGGGAACTTGGTTCTCACAAAGTGTAGCAAGTCTTTCTGAGGTGTCCGAGATGACTGGCGTGCCCGTGGTGTTAAATTGGGAATTGTACACTTCCCAACGGGAAGCATTGGGAAAATCTCCAGATTCTTTTGCTTCCAAGTTCAACTACTCAAAACAATGGCGCCGTAAGAAACCACAACTGACTACTGCAGAACATACTCCGACGCTATTTTCGCCAATCAAACAAGGATACAATGCTCTTGCGAGCACGGTTTTGAAGGAAATCCTTATCTCCGCGACGGTTGTGAAGGTAAGCCCCATCTCACCTGATCTACAAACATTTGCCTCTCTAGTTTCTTTTTTTTTTTTTTTTTTCACTGGTGCAATATCATAATTTATTTCCTTCTTCAAGTGCTATCTGATTAGCAAATTGTTCCTAGTTTATTCATAGAAAAAAGAGGATTTCAGATTTGAGAAATTCACAACTGTATATTTTTTGGGGGAAAAAGAAAATCACGACGGTATATGTTATCAAGGGATATTCTAATTGATATTCTGATCACGAACATGAAACAAGATCCGAAGAAGATCGCAGTCACATATAGCACTTTCTTTCTTTCTTTCATTTTTTAGTTTTGCATTTTGTCTGAAGAAATGACAAATAGCAATTTCACTTCCAAAAATGACGGTAAAAACAAACTAGAAAGAAAATAAACTTACTCGTCACATTATCACATTTCAGATGTTAATGAATGCTTCACTAAAGATCCCAAGGCATGTGAAGGTGGCCTCGACTGTGTTAATACGATTGGAGGCTACAAATGCATTGAGCCAGAAAGGAAAAAATCGCGGGTTGAAGTGGTGTTTCTAGGTATGCCGTACTTATGCCTTTCGATGCTCGAAATTAAAAATCATGAGCTCTAGTTTACTACTGCTAAAAATGACAATGAAGACAAACAATCAAAAGAATAAGAAATTTGTTCTTAGGCTTTAGTATTTTTCCATTTTCATTTCGACTGGAATGGACACAGATAACAGATTGTCTGGATTAACTTATGCAGACAATAATGATGTGCTAAGGTAACCTACTTGACAAAAAGTTACACTGTATAAAATAATCTCTTACCTAATTTATGCAGGTATTGGCGGTGGGTTTGGAGCATTGTTCCTGCTTCTTGGATCATGGGGATTATTCAAACTACTGAAGAAAAGAAGAAAGATCCAACGCAAGAAAAAGTTCTTTAAACGAAATGGTGGTCTATTAATACAACAACAACTATCTATGGGTGACGTTAAAGTTGAGAAAACGAAACTATTCAATTCAAAGGAGTTACAGAAAGCAACTGACCGTTTTAATATTGACAGAATTCTTGGTCAAGGAGGACAAGGTACAGTTTATAAAGGAATGTTGGCAGATGGTCAAATTGTTGCGATAAAGAGATCCAAAATAGACAACAAAGGAAAAATATCAGAATTCATTAATGAGGTTGTCATTCTTTCACAAATCAATCATAGAAATGTTGTTAAATTATTGGGTTGCTGCTTGGAGACCGAAGTGCCTCTTTTGGTTTATGAATTTGTACCTAATGGAACACTATCTCAATATATTTATGACGAGCAAGAGCATTTTCCACTTACATGGGAAATACGCTTACGAATTGCCACAGAAATAGCAGGAGCTCTTTCCTACTTGCATTCGTCAGCTTCTTTGCCAATTTACCATCGAGACATTAAGTCTACGAATATACTTCTGGATGGCAAGTACAGGGCAAAAATTGCGGATTTTGGAACATCGAGATCAGTTGCCATTGACCAAACTCATCTGACCACACTGGTACATGGAACATTTGGTTACTTTGATCCAGAGTACTTTCAATCAAGTCAATTTACAGACAAAAGTGATGTGTATAGCTTTGGAGTGGTTCTCGTTGAGCTTTTGACCGGGCAAAAACCAATTTCCATCCAGAGGTCAGAACAAGGCAGGAGTCTGGTAACATATTTCATGCAATCCATTGAGGAGAATAACTTGTTTGATATTGTTGATGCTAGAGTGATGAAGGAGGCAAAAAGAGAATCGATCGTAGCATTTGCGGAACTCGCCAAACGATGCTTGAATTTGAAGGGAAGGAAACGACCGACTATGAAAGACGTTGCAGCTGTGTTGGAAGAGATTCAAAAGTCGGAAAAAGCTTCTGGTGCTCAAGAACCAAATGTTGAGGAGGTTGAATATGTGATAGAAGTACCTGATCATTCTA
>CM046380.1:5448637-5465637 GCA_025413485.1 Ficus microcarpa
CCTTTGCATGGTCAGCTGCTTCTGGTGAGCCTGCCAGTTCATCCGGTTCATCATCCGATGAACTCCCTCTATTCTCACCCATAACACAATGACGTATTCTGTCAGAAAATTCATCTCAGACTCTTTTGCAGTCCAAGCCAAAGCTTCCTTGTTGGGTGTGCCGCTTTTCTCTTATTGTCTCAGTGTGTTTGTACGGTCCAAGCTAAATACATTATGTTCTTTAGCTACACACACACACCCACACGCCTATATATATATATATATATATAATTGTTACTCTTTTGTAATGTAATAAAATTTGCCAGAGGCAATTCATCGCTTGTAAGATATACTAATTTTTTAGAGTAATATTGTGTTTTAAATATAATTGCATAAATACTACTATTCAACAACTCTAAGAATTATTAGCTCTGTGCTAAGCTGTGACTTGATAGTTGTCGTTAAGGTACTGCCTGAATTTATATGAAATTACTATCATACGTGAATGAACATCATGTCATACACTTGATAGTTATAATTGTTATAACTTTTTGGAAAAAGAAAAAACTGATATAAAAAAGTACGGTTTAGTTGTACTTAAATGCCAAACGAATCCTAAGCTTCATTCAAGATCCACTATTCCATGCTTAGACGCCGAATTAAGTATTCCTAAGTTCACCAAATAGTTGTTGCGGATCAAATTTTCAACGTCCTCTTAGATGAGTTACGTAGATTTGCCTCTAGTGACGAAGGCAGAATTTGTTACGAGGAAGGACTAACTATAGCAAATTCTTAATTATCACAAGTAATTATTACTCATTCAATTACATTCAACAAATATTCGATTCTTCACAATGTAAGTAGAAAATGCTCTCTCCACAATAACAATGCCAACATGCACTCGTCAATTGTAGCACTTAAATTTTAAAATGTTAGTTAAAACAGTCATTTTGTTAAATTTTATTTTTGCCCCTTTTTCTTCGGTCACTATTTGACCTCGCCGCAAGAACTTTAAAAACTGGTTTGTTTCAAAATTTTATTAAAAAACACCACAAAACTCTCATCAAGTATTCTAGATAAAACCCATTGAAAAAACCAAGTCCTCACTTAAAAATAAAAGAGATATATGATGTCGTCGAGCAACCGCCACCGCCGTGTCCTCAAATCCTTTAAGGGCCATTTGATAGACAAGATAAGATTAAATTAGATATGATAACATGAAGGAATTGGATTGGAATATATAGCAAACAATAGGATTGGATTTTATCTAATACTATCCTGTGATTGGTTAAGATTGAAATCCTTAGAAATTGACATATTAAATGAATGATTTGTAGAGAAAACTTGAGAAAGAGGAGATGAGTTTTTCTATTTCCCTCCTCTTGCAGAAGATAGTTGAATTCTGTTCTAAAAGGGTTAAGTTATGGACTAGATAAGCTCTTATCCATTCCAGTATTTTAAAATTTCTCACCAAATATAATATTAAAATCTAGTCTAGTCCTATACTCCTTAATACTGTACACCAAACATGCCCAAAAGAGTATTGTAAGATATTGTAAGTTGTTAAGAATCAATTTTTTTCCTTCTAGTTTGGCGTCCCATTTTGTGATGTACGGATGGGAGTGCGGCGATAGTTTTGGTATGCTTTTCTATTTCTCAATTCAAAGAGTGAGGAAGAAAGGAACACAACATAATCACAATGGAAAAAGCACATATATACCATATCAATTATTAAAATAGTTCGGGTTTTATAATTGATTTCGGTAATAATTAAGATGCTGAAATTTTTTAAAAATTTTTAAATTCGTGATCACATCAGTTTTAAATGAATATAACTTAAAAAATAAGGCATGGTTGCTAACATTTTAAATTTTAAGTGTTTTTGCAAATTTTTTAAAGTTGAGGGAGAAAATTACTTAAATAATCACATTTTTTTCATCTATTGACCAACATGACACAAATTTCCTATTCTTAACCAACATTACACAAAATTTAATTAACTTTAATTTAATTTTGTGTCATGTTGATCTAATATTAATTTTTGTATTATGTTGGTGAAATAGTTTTTAAATTTGTGTTATTCAAGTGTTTTCCCCTTTACATATCAATTTTTCAAGTTAAGAAAATAACGTTAAAGAGTGACCAAATTTCATGGACAAAAATAGAATTTGCCACACACATTGTAATAATGCACGACATTCCTCAGGAAAATTGAGAAAACTATAGAAATAGCCACTTATATAGATATATTTATGTTTTTGACCCTCTTTTAATCTTTGTTTAAATTTTTTACCCTACGTTCTTGTCTACACAACGTGAGCAGCAAGGTGTATTTTGGAGGGTAATCCTGCAAATCACCTTTAGGAAAATCTCGTGTCATCATTGATTTCGAATTGGGCCCAGCTCAATAGATCCAAATTTCACTAATGGGCCTCAACAAAGTAAGCCCAAAATTTCCGGATTGGCTCCCGCAAAACCATGTATTTCGTTATTAGGGTGAGTTTGGTTTTAATATCAACTTAAATTAAATTATACTTTTTTTTTCATTATTATTTTTATAATGATGAAAAAAATATATTTATAACGATAAAAAAAGTCCACATATTGAAGTGGATTAAAGTGACAGCTACATACCGTAAATAATAACACACCACTAAAATCGATCTTAAAAATTTTAAAAGTGATTCTCGTGGACCCCACCGAATCATAATGAATCTCTCTCTTTTCTCTTCCATTCCAGGAATTTATTTCCTTCCTTCAATATGTCCGTTGGTGAGAAAGATTTGAATCACCACAAACTAGAGAGGTTCGCGACTCCAGACCCACATACGATGTCGCCATGGCTGTTCGCCGCTAGATTCCATGGCGACGTTTTCTTCCGGCGGTTCTCCATATTTTCCGGTCGAGGGATTGGGTTTAACAAACATAACCCAGCAATTGTTATATATTTGGGATGTTATCTATTTCCGTGCCCATATAATAAATGCGGGGCCCACTTAATTCAATGCCACGTAGGAATGATTCGTTCTAAAAATCATTTCTGTAAATATGTGTATTTATTTACAGTTTCTAATTTATGTGTAAATATGTTAAAGTTTTGTTATTTATGTACCCACTGATGTTTAGTCATTATATCATTTCTCAATTGCCAATATGACGTACCGATCAGATATGCTGCTGATGCTTGCATTGGATAAGATTCGAATTAAAGGTGGATGATGAAAATATTTGATGCACACCTTTTTAGGGGAAAAAAAAAAGTATAAAACAGATGTAAAAGACATATGAAAGCAAAGGAAAAAGGAGCGGTAATTAAAAAAAGAAAGCAAAGGACAAATTGAGAATTTGTGGACTTGGACACTTGGTGATTCGATGTCCATTATTATTATTTTTTGTTTTCGATAAATATTTTATGTCCAATTATTGAAGATATTGATAATGTACCAAAAAGAGCAAAAGGACAAAACTTGCACATAAACGTCCATTTCCGGGACTTACCATTTACGATGCTTGGCAACTCGATTTTCTATTAATGCTATGTTTGGTAGAGTAAAAAAGAGGAAGGAATGTAGCGAGAGATGAGTGAAAAGTGGGTGGAAAATATTTGAGTTGATTGTTTGGTAAAAAAGAAAAAAGAATAAAAAGGAAAATAAGAGAAAAAAAACAATTATAATAGGTCCACTATTTTTATTGCTTTTAAAAGTGAGTGGAAAATACAAATTCATTCACATATGATCAAAGATTACTTTTTTGTCATTGCTTTTGAAGTAAAATAATATAAATAAATAATAATATAATAATTTTACAAATCTATGATTTTCTTTCCTTCCTATCTATTAAACAATTTGAAGGAAAATTAATTTATTTTCTATCATTTTAATTTTTCATCTTTTATAAGTTTTTTCTCCCTCCTATTTTCTTTTCTTCTTACCAATGCTTTTTAATTTTTTTGTTACTATTAAGAAAAAAAAAATTCATAATTCAAACTTTGGATTATACATTCACACTCTTGACATCCAATCACTTAAGCTTGCCCCAAATGGCATTGCAACACTATTAATTTAATAACAATTTTATTTTGCTAATATGTCCTCTTTTATTTTTACATTTTCAAGTCACCTAGTAATTTTTCTCTTTTTCTCCCTCTCTTTCCACTCGCCTGCTTTTTCTCTTTCCTCTGCTTGTTGTGGTTCCAAATCCTCAATAAAAAAAATAAAAATAAAAATAAAAAGAAGAAGAAGAAGAAGAAGACCAAAGAACATTCTTTCTCACTCCTCCTATTCCAAGTCCTTCCATATTGCAACACAGCAATGATGGAGACTTATTCACTCGCAAAGTTTGCTTTAGAAATTCCATTTTAGCTCTTTAAAAAGTAGAAATTTTGTCAAAAGGACAACAACTATTTTTGAAGACCTTGATAATGGCCGACAGCAAAAGGGCAAAGACTTACTACACTCATAGATAGATTAATATTTTTTTAATTCATTTACAATATGAACGTATGTAAAACTGATTTTTCTCACTTTATTTAAAACGGGTTCACATTGATAAATGAGTTCACCCTTAAAATTACCATCGAAAACCCCACCCTTTTTTTTCCCAAGTAGTGCTAGGGATACTAATTTAGTTCTAACTTTTTGAGTATCAATTCACGTTTCATATTTTTTTTTTGATAAATACAATAATTGATATGTTGGGCTTTATTTTCTCCTTGTGTGGGACCAAACATAGTGTTGGATATTTAACTCAAATTGTAATGCTAAGTTGCCAAATATAGAAACAGAGCGAAAAGAGAGGAAGAAGGAAGAAAGAAAAAATGATCCGCCAACTTGTTATTTCCATTCTTCTGTTCTCATGCCTCCTCAACACAACAGCATCCAAAGCACCGATACCGAATCCCGATTGTCCAACGAAGTGCGGGAACGTCAGCATTCCGTTTCCTTTCGGGATCAGAGAAGGGTGTTACGTCGACGAATGGTTTGAAGTTGTCTGCGGAAATAGCAGCACCAGCCCACGTCCGATCTTGAAACGTATCAATCTGGAGGTGATCGGAATTGATCACAACGGAACACTTGGCGTGCGATTTCCAATCACCTTTTGGAACTGCGGTGACGGGAAAACACCACAAGAAAACCTCAGCTTAAAAGGAAGCCCTTTCGCCTTTGCCGAAGACAATAACAATTTCGTTGCAGTAGGCTGTGACGGGCATGCAACGATTCGCTCAGAAATAGATCAAATTGTTGCGGGTTGCTCGTCCGTGTGTGCTAATAACGTTCTAGTCGACACTTTATACCCTCGGTGCAACGGCGTGAGTTGCTGCCGGACCTCAATCCCCTCGAATCTGCAGGTCTTCAATGCCCGTTTTAGCATCACCTCTTGCAGTGATCAAAACAGTGAAACAGATTGCAGATACGCTTTCCTCGTCAACGAAACCTGGTTCTCATATAGTGTCAGTAATCTTTCCGCTTTGTCCGAGATGACCGACGTTCCGGTAGTGCTAAATTGGGGATTGGACGCTTCCAAACATGGTGATTCTGTAAACTCTACAAAGTCTTTTCCTTCCAGCAGATATTGCAACAGTATCTCCAACACTTCTATTGCTTCACTCTTCAGTCCACCGGGACAGCTTGTATGTTATTGCAAGGACGGCTTTGAAGGAAATCCTTATCTTGACGAGGGTTGTCTTGGTAAAGCCCCCCTACCCTTGTCTACAAACAACTTGTATGTACCAAGTCTGCCTTCCACGATGATTTTCAAAAAAGAAAAAAAAAAAAAAAAAAATCTCTGTGCGTGTTTTTTTTACGACATTTCAGGACGATTTTTTAAAAATCATTGTGTAATACCCCTCTTTTTTTTTTTTTAATTATAATTTGTTTTATTACTTATCGTTTTTCTGCTTCTTTTTTTTTCCCCGTTTTAAGTCCAATTATTACTATTTTTTTAGATATCCAGGTTTTATTTGAAATAAGATCTAGTGAAATCGTGGTTTTTATGTGTACCTTTTTCAAGAAGCAATGTTTTGTTTAAAAGCAGAATTCAAATCTTGATTTTTGTTATGAAGGTTGAAAGAGAACATATATTAATTCATTTTCAGGAGATCAATTAAAAGGTAAAAATTTTACTTCTTTTATCCTAAAAAGTTAATAGATTTCCAACAAATTAATCATCTTGCTTTTGATATATAGAATAACAAATTAAATTATCAAAGCACTATATATATTATTTCTTTTGACTTCTTCGTTTTCGTACGACTACTTTTTTGTAACAACTATTCACAAAATATGTATAATATAAATTCCGAACAATAACTTGAAAATATAAATCTACGTACTTTATTATTACATAAAGATAAATATATTTACAAATATATATATATACACACACATATACACACATACCTACGACGTGTACAAAAACTGTACTTCATAAAAATAATGACTATAAAACCATGAATTTATTATTACCTCTAACAAAAATACTAGGCCTCCATTTGATAAGTTAGTTGAAAATAGAATTTTTAAATTGGAGATTGTTGATTTTTTGAAAATTAATTATTAATTTTTGTTGATTTTTCAGAAAAAGATAAAAATTAAGATGAAAAATTATAATTTAATTTAAGTTAAACTTGAATACTAAACAGAGGCTAGGGTTTGTTTGGTATGTTAGTTTGAGTTAAAATATTTTAGTTGTAATAGTAATTTTTGTTGACTTTTTAGATAAGACAAAAAAAATTTTCGGAAAAGACAAAAAACTTTTAAGAAAAAGACAAAAATTTTAATTTAAATTGGTAGTTTGAACTATCTTCCCAAACAACCCCCTAGGACTATATTAGTTTCATTAAATCTTATTCCAAACTTACTTCAGTTTTTATGAAGAAAACAAAACTTACTCGCCACGTTTTTGCATTTCAGATGTTGATGAATGCTTCACTAAAGGTCCCAACGCATGTGAAAGCGGCCGCGACTGTGTTAACACGATTGGAAACTACACATGCATTGAGCCAGAAAGGAAAAAATCGCGGGTGAAAGTGGCGTTTCTAGGTATGCCGTACTTATGCCTTTCGATGCTCGAAATTAAAATCATGAGCTCTAGTTTACTACTGCTAATAATGGCACTGAAGCCAAACAATCAAAAGAATAAGAAATTTGTTCGTAGGCTTTAGTATTTTCCATTTTCATTTCAACTGGAATGGACAATGATAACAGATTATCTTGATTAATTTATGCAGACAATAACGATGTGCTAAGGTAACCTACTTGACAAAAAGTTACTCCTTAGAAAATAATCTCTTACCTAATTTATGTAGGTATTGGCAGTGGGTTTGGAGCAGTGTTACTGCTTCTTGGATCATGGGGATTATTCAAACTACTGAAGAAAAGAAGAAAGATCCAACGCAAGAAAAAGTTCTTTAAACGAAATGGTGGTCTATTATTACAACAACAACTATCTTCGGGTGACGTTACAGTTGAGAAAATGAAACTGTTCAATTCAAAGGAGTTAGAGAAAGCAACTGACCGTTTTAATATTGACAGAATTCTTGGTCAAGGAGGACAAGGTACAGTTTATAAAGGAATGTTGGCAGATGGTCAAATTGTTGCGATAAAGAAATCCAAAGTAGACAACGAAGGAAAAATATCAGAATTCATTAACGAGGTTGTCATTCTTTCACAAATCAATCACAGAAATGTTGTTAAATTATTAGGTTGCTGCTTAGAGACCGAAGTGCCTCTTTTGGTTTATGAATTTGTACCTAATGGAACACTATCTCAATATATTTATGATGAGCAAGAGCAATTTCCACTTACATGGGAAATACGCTTACGAATTGCAACAGAAATAGCTGGAGCTCTATCCTACTTGCATTCGTCAGCTTCATTGCCAATTTACCACCGAGACATTAAGTCTACAAATATACTTCTAGATGGTAAGTACAGGGCAAAAATTGCGGATTTTGGAACATCAAGGTCAGTTGCCATTGACCAAACTCATCTCACCACACTGGTACATGGAACATTTGGTTACTTGGATCCAGAGTACTTTCAATCAAGTCAATTTACAGACAAGAGTGATGTGTATAGCTTTGGAGTGGTTCTCGTTGAGCTTTTGACCGGGCAAAAACCAATCTCCATCCAGAGGTCAGAAGAAGGTAGGAGTCTCGCAACATATTTCATGCAATCCATTGAGGAGAATAACTTGTTTGACATAGTTGATGCTGGAGTGATGAAGGAGGCAAAAAGAGACTCGATCATGGAATTTGCGGAACTTGCCAAACGATGCTTGAATTTGAAGGGAAGGAAACGACCGACTATGAAAGACGTTGCAGCTGTGTTGGAAGAGATTCAAAAGTCGGAAAAAGCTTCTGGTGCTCAAGAACCAAATGTTGAGGTTGAATGTATGATAAAAGTACCTGATCAGCCTTGGGATTTGTTTTCTACCTCTGCATGGTCAGCTGCTTCTGGTGAGCCTGCCGGTCCATCCGGTTCATCATCTGATAAACTCCCTCTATTCTCACACATAACGCAATGACGTATTCGGTCGGAAAATTCATCTCAGACTCTTTTGCAGTCCAAGCCAAAGCTTCCTTTTTGGGTGTGCCGCTCTTCTCTTATTGTCTCTGTGTGTCTGTATGGTCCAAGCTAAATACATTATGTTCTTTAGCCACATATATATATATATATATATATATATATATATATAATTGCTACTCTTTTGTAATGTAATAAAAATTGTCAGAGACAATTTATCGCTTGTAAGATATTCTAATTTTTTAGAGTAATATTGTGTTTTAAATATAATTGTATGAATACTACTATTCAACAACACTAAGAATTATTAGCTCTGTGCTAAGCTGTGACTTGATAGTTGTTGTTAAGGTACTGCCTGAATTTATATGAAATTACTATCATACATGAATGAACATCATGTCGCATACTTGATAGTTATAATTTTTATTGATTTTTTAAAAAAAGATAAAAACTGATATGAAAAAGTACGATTTAATTAAAGTTGTACTTAAACGTCAAACGAATCTTAAACTTCATTAAAGATCCACTCTTTCATGCTTAGATGCCGAATTAAGTATTCCAAGTTCACCGAACAGTTGTTGCGGATCAAATTTTCAACATCCTCTTAGATGAGTTACGTAGATTTGCCTGCCTCCAGTGCTGAAGGCAGAATTTGTTATGAGGAAGGACTAACTAATGCAAATATTTAATTATCACAAGTAATTATTATTCATTCAATTACATTCAACAAATGGTTGATTCTTCACAATATAACAGAAAATGCTCTCTCCACAATAACAATACCAACATGCACTCGTCAACTGTAGCCCTTAAATTTTAAAATGTGAGATAAAACACTCATTTTGTTAAATTCCATCAATTAGCAAATTTTATTTTTGCCCCCTTTTTCTTTGGTCACTATTTCACCTTACGGCACGAACTTTAAAAACTGGTTTGTTTCAAAATTTTTACTAAAAAACACCACAAAACTGTCATCAAGTATTCTAGATAAAACCCATTGAAAAAACCAAATCCTCACTTAAAAATATAAGAGATATCTAATGTCGTCGAGCAACCACCATAGTCGTGCCCTCAAATCCTTTAAGGGTCTGTTTAGTATACATGATAGGATTAAATTGGATAAGATAACATTAAGGAATTGGATTAGAATATATAGGAAAAGATATGATTGGATTTTATCTAATATTATCCTATGATCGATTAGAATTGAAATCTTTAGAAATTGACATATTAGATGAGTGACTTGTAGAGAAAACTTGAAAGATAGAAGATAAGCTTTTCTAATCCCCTCCTCTTGTAGAGGATATGTAGTTGAATCTCCTTCCAAAGGGATTAAGTTATAGATTCGATAAGCTCTTATCCAATCCAGTCTTTTATAGATTCGATAAGCTCTTATCCAATCCAGTCTTTTAAAATTTATCACCAAACACATTATTAAAATCTAGTCCAGTCCTATAGTTCTTAATCCTGTACACCAAATATGTCCTAAGAGTATTGTAAGATAATGTAAGTTGTTGAGAATCAATTTTTTTTCCCTTCTAGTTTGGTGTCCCATTTCGTGATGTACGGATGGGAGTGCGGCGATAGTTTTAGTATGCTTTTCTATTTCTCAATTCAAAGAGTGAGGAAGAAAGGAACACAACATAATCACAATGGAAAAAGCACATATATACCATATCAATTATTAAAATAGTTCGGGTTTTATAATTGATTTCGGTAATAATTAAGATGCTGAATTTTTTTTTAAAATTTTAAATTAGTGATCACATCAGTTTTAAATGAATATAATTTAAAAAAATGAGGCTTGGTTGCTAACATTTTTAAATTTTAAGTGTTTTTGCAAATTTTTTAAAGTTGAGGGAGAAAATTACTTAAATAATCACATTTTTTTCATCTATTGACCAACATGACACAAATTTCCTATTCTTAATCAACATTACACAAAATTTAGTTAACTTTAGTTTAATTTTGTATCATGTTGATCTAATATTAATTTTTGTATTATGTTGGTGAAATAGTTTTTAAATTTGTGTTATTCAAGTGTTTTCCCCTTTACATATCAATTTTTGAAGTTAAGAAGGTAACTTTAAAGAGTGACCAAATTTCATGGATAAAAACAGAATTTGCCACACACATTGTAATAATGCACGACATAACTCAGGAAAATTGAGAAAACTATAGAAATAGCCACTTATATAGATATATTTATGTTTTTGACCCTCTTTTAATATTTTTTAAAATTTTTTACCCTACATACTTGTCTACACAACGTGAGCAGCAAGGTGTATTTTGGAGGGTAATCCTGCAAATCATCTTTAGGAAAATCTCGTGTCATCATTGATTTCAAATTGGGCCCAGCTCAATAGATCCAAATTTCACTAATGGGCCTCAACAAAGTAAGCCCAAAATTTCCGCTTCAGCACCCACGAAACCATGAATTTCATTGTTAAACCGTTCTGCTTTACGGTACGGCTTTTGTTCTACCCTGACCTCTTCCCCGCTCTGTTGTCCTTACCAAAAATCACCGTTAGGATCAAGCACATGTTTAGTGAATGAATTTAAGTTAAAATTTTTAAATTTAATAGTAATTTTTATTAATTTTTTAAAAAAGGTAAAAAAAATTTTTTTAAAAAGATAAAAAATTTTTTTAAAAAAAAAAAAAATTTTGAATTTAAACCTTAACTTCCAAAAGAAGCATAAACCTCTGTTTCATTTTGATTGTTATTTAAAATTAAAATTTTTAAATTAAAATTAATTACTTTTTTAAAATTTAATTTTAATTTTTATTAATTTAAAAATAAAAAGACAAGAATTCAATTATATTTTAAATTAAATTATATCTTTAATCTCTGTTTGATAAATCATCTTAAACTTAAATTTTTTATCTCAATTTTTATTGATCTCAATTTTTATTTTTTTCTGAAAAATCAATAAAAATTATAATTAGTTTTTAAAAACTCAATGAACTTAAATTTAAAAATATCAACCCAAACCATTTTATCAAATTATCCCCCAAAAAAATTAAACAAAAATTAAAAAATTTAGAAATTCCCCATATAAACCCTAGAAATTCACCGTCTAAACCTTCTTTCCTTTTTCGTTCATCTTCTCTCTCTCTCTCTCTCTCTCCCCCTTCTGTTGGAAACTGTTCAATTTTGGGGGAATTAAGGATAAGAAAGCAGCTTTCTTCTTATCCAAAACTTCGTATTTCAAGCTCATGACTTCAAGTTTACCGGTTTGTCTCAAATTCTCTTTTCAAATCTTTGTTCTTTTTTATATATGGTTTTCGTTCTGAATCTCAGTTTGTGCAATTTCGTGTTTTCTATTGAGGATTTCTTTTTTTGAATTTCAAGTTGACGTTTTTGTTGTTTGGTTTGGTACAAGATGGAAAATTCAGCTTATCTGTGCTTGAATATTCTGGGAAATTTTCTGCTTGGTTGCTGAGAAAGTCCGGGAAGGAAAAATGGGAACAACTTTGTGTTAATGTTTAGTATTTGAGGTCACATTTGGGAAACTTTTGAATTTTTACTCTATTTTTGGTACTTTTTTTTTCCTTGAATTAAAATTTGGGATTATTTGGAGAATTAAAAAGGAAGAGAATTTGGGAGTTTATTGGGTGTTATTGCCTTAAAGTGTATAACGTTTTGCTCAATTCTGGAGTATTTGGTGGTTAATTCAGTTTCTTCTGGTTAATTAGTTTTAGGGTACCTTAGTCTGAAAATAAGTACTGAGTAGTTCTTTGCAAAAAAAAAAAAAAAAAAAAAAAAAAAAAAAAAAAAAAAACAAGGATTGGTTTTTTGTTATCTAGGTTCTTTGGGGTTAATGATTGGTGGTTGAGGAGGAGATAATGGCATTGGTCACTCATCAAATGCAGGTAATTTATGGCACAACGGCACCAGAATATAATGTAGGATAATTAGGTTTATATGGAGATGTCTGTTATTTTACCACGGTCCCCTCTCTTTGCGCTTATGATTTTTATAAATCTGTGTGTGCATGGAGAACTTCTAAGTTGTAGATTGGTATTGACTGAAAAAACTGCGGGTGCAGGGTATGGTGACCAATGGAACTGGTTTTTGATCAATCCTTTGTTAGGCTTAGTACGCATGCATGTTGGAATAGAGAAAATGCCGATTGCTTGATGGTATTTTGACGGCTCTCTTTCTTTATAACATGTGTTGGGAAGTGGTATCTTCCAATTGGTTGTTGCATCACTTAGCCTGAGCCTGTGATCCCTGGGAAACCAACATCTGTTTGTTTTAGAATCAATCCCAGCCTGGCTGCCGCCATAATGCTTATTTAGCATGAAGATTTTACGGGATTGTGTTTTCCAATTTACTTAATAAACCAAAGGAAAGAAAGTTGAAGACCATAGAAACCTCATCATGTAGACGAACCTGATTTTGAGAGAGACCAAGGGAAAATTCCCATTGTGAATACCAGCCAATCGGGCCATACAACAACAATTAGGTCTTTGGTGGCAAGGAAGACCTACTTAAGTCCAACAATTAGGTCTTTGGGCCATACAACAACAGCAATTAAGTACAACAATTCACCACCAGTGGTGGCAGTAGCTTGGTGGCAAGGAAGACCTACTTAGAGCCTTTACTTCTATTAGGTCTCAGGTTCGAATCGTGACACATGTAAAGTCTAGCATTTGATAAGAAAGACAATGTGTTGTCTACTCTTGATCAAGCCTAGCGTCTCCTAGTTGTGAAAACCTAGGATCAGTAGGAAACCATTGATCCCCTTTCTTTCTTATATATATATATATATATAAAAGACAAGTCCAAAAATTCCGAAGGGAAAATTAGTATGTCAATGTCAATGCAAACTTTTAACTTAGAAATCCACTCTTCAATACAATGATGTGGGTGTGTGCAGTTGTATGTAAGAAATATGACATTTTTCTCACTTTTTTGTGTTAAATATAGTATTAGCATTGCATTTGGTATCGGACATGACCTAACAGGCCAATTTATGGGCAACTATAATCGCTTTTCTATAGATAAATTAGAGATAATTATACAAAGAAATCCGGCACTTCACTTAAGTGTTCTTGAATTTCTGTAGCACAAGTGATTGGATCCACAAGAATGAGATTACACCATATTCATATCCTTTGTGGTTTAAAATAATTCCTTGATTCTAAAATAAACGCCCCCACGCACACCGGTTAGCAAAAAGAATCATAGTATGAAAGATCCTGTGATTTGAGCTCACGAAGATTCATAAAAGCTTTAATTGCTCAATAAATAGATACGCTAAGATCTATCATATGACTTATTGTATATATCAACATGAGTTAAAAGTCCATCCCTCCGCGCTTTTGCCTGATTTTTCCCAGATCCCAACCTCTTGGTGAAGAGGGTGAACAGACTTTTTAAAGAAATTTATAATGCTATTTGCTCTTATATATGCCTAGAGATTCGTTTCCTGCCTTTGCTTGAAAATTTCCTGGACTCGTTTAAGCTACAATGTGATGTGGCTTTGGCTTACAAGGATGAAAAAAGTGGCAATTTTCCCACACACTTAATAAATGGAATTAATTGTATGGATGGAGCACATACGTTTATTCATCTTAATATTTGGATGAATACTTGAGCATACGTATATGTTTAATTTTATCTTAATGTGTATTATAAAAGCTTAGCGTTCGTTTTAACATTCTGTTTTTGGAGATTCTTTTTTGTACTATTGAAGAAGCCTTTTATAATGTTATTTCTCACAAAAATTCAAATTTGTTTATAAATCTATAATCTAAACCGACCATTGAACTGATTTTTACTTTCACTTTTTTTCCCCCTTCCTTTGCATCCGAGCATAACTTGTATAATTATTTAAGCACATCAATTAGTACTAGACTTTGGGGAAAACAAAAAAGCATTTGGTACACGCTTTTTAATATTTATTTTTTATACGAGGCTTGAATGAAAGGACAGAGAAAGCAAAGGAAAAAGTGCAGTATCTAAAAAAGAAAGCAAAGGACAAAGTAAAGAATTTTATATTATTATGATTATAATTATTATTATTTTATGAATAAGGTATAGAATTTGTCTACTTGGTGCTCTCTATGTCCAATATTATTGAAGACCTAATGATAATGGGGGACAACAAAAGGACAAAGAATTCAGCACTTCTTCATCCTTATAGAAGACTTAGAGTATGTTTTGCATTTAAATTTAAACTGTACTTTTTCCCACAAAGTTGTTGTCTTTTTTGAAACAAAAATTTTCTACTCAAACTTAAAATTTTCAACTCAAACTCATTCACTAATCGGACCCTTACTATCCACAATGCTTGGCGATGCAAAATAAGGTTGAATTGAAAGGCACAAGAGATACATGTTTTTGATTTAGAGTGAAGAAAATTAATTTGTAGACTTGGTGCTTTCTATGTCCAATATTATTGAAGACCTTATGATAATGGGGACAACAAAAGGACAAAGACTTCTGCACTTGTACGTCCTTTTAGAAGACTTACCATCCACAAAGCACGAGGTACACGATTTAGATTTAGAGTGAACATAATTAATTTTTGGATTTGAAAAGTCATACGAGCATTAGGGTTATATGTAGCGTCAACCGTCAAGTCATCTTGGCAACAATTATTAAAAAGCAAAGAAAGAAAAGTCATATTCACCAAAGAAAGAAAGAAAAGTTATGTTGGCAAAGCAAGAAAAATGCTGCTCAACCTTAACGCTTTAATCGACCAGCAAAAACAAACCTTATACTTTAATCAGTTATCTTACATTAGTGGCTCACGTGACAGGTCCCATAGTGAGATTATCTTAGGGAGATAATGATGAAACAGGTTTGGGATAGGATAGACATGTCGTCAATCGGTCTTACGAATTAAAAAGGATTCTGTCTCCATTATTTTCTTAAATTAAAACTACTTTCAAATTTATTCTGTTAATCCGATTAAATTAACAAAGATGAAGAGAGTTGATCTTCATCGTAAGTTTAGAGTAATCGCGAAATTTTATTTCTATTATCGATTATTCTTCTTTTCATGATACAAATAAATAAATGAGTAATAAATACACCTATATATAAGGTGTTAAGCTAAAATAAAAGAAAATAATGATTAAAACTTTTTATATATTATATATCAAATAACTTCATATTTCAAATCATATACATTATGAATTATTTTGCACAATATGTTTAATTGAAAATTAGATATGACTAAACGTATTGGCTAAACATTTAATTAGTAATTAAATTATTCTTGTGAGATGATATTTTTCTTACTACTTTATTGTTTGTTTACGAAAACGTGCAATTGCATTAGAACACTCGCAATAAATATGCAAAATTTCCGACCCTTAAGTATATATATATTTGTTCTACAAGGTTTCAACAAAAGGATAAAGAAAGCAAAGGAAAAAGGTGCTGCTTTTAAAAAAGAAGCAAACGGACGAAGTAAAGAATTTGTATACTTAGTGCTTTCTATGTCCATTATTGAAGAACTTGAGATAGTGGGGAACAAGGACAAAGAATTTTGCACTTGTACGTCCTTTTTGAAGACTTGTTATCCATAATGCTTGGCGATGCAAAATATGGTGGAATCAAAAAGGCACATGCGATACACGATTAAGATTTAGGATGCATTTGATGCACTATTTCTAAGTCAAAATTTCCATATCAGTTTTTATCTTTTTCTGAAAATTCGACAAAAACATATAACTAGTTTTAAAAAAATTAACCAACTCGAACTTAAAAATTTTATCTCCAACTAACGAACTAAACTAAGACTTAGAGTGAACATAATTAATTTTGGATTTGAAAAGTCATATGAGAATTAGGGTTATGTGTGTGACATGATTTGCTAAATTACAAAGATTGAAGTGGCATGTGAGATGTGAGATGAAGTGTCACATCATATTTGGTGTATATTAGTACTGAAGAATTGAGATTAAAATTAAAGTTTTCTATATTATTCTTGTACTGTTGTTGAAGATACGACCTTAATGACAAATGCATGCAAGTCTAAGAAATTTTCTTGGATTACTCAAGAGTTAAATGAGCTAGTTCACAACTCCTTTGGGACTACTTAGCGCGGGGTAGGAAAGGCAGACTCAAAGATTTAGGTTTCCTGTCTGATGTCTAGGAGTTTTTGTTTTAAAATAATTATCCATGAGTTCCATTTAAAAGGAGGGAAAAAAAAGGAAAGGAAAGGGAAAAAAACTGAGATGTGCCTCATAAATGAATGTTTTGAAGTATGATAAAGAGATTTTGTCATTCATTATTCTTGGATATTTTGTTAGTTTTTGAGCATTCTATTGGTGTTTTTATTGTGTTTTTGTTGTTTGTGTGGGTAAATTACAAGAAGGAGAAAAAAGAGGATCCTAAAAGCACCAAAAAGAGGAGTTAAAGTAGCCAAAGGAGCGCTGCAGTGCACCAAAATTCTGCTGTAGCACATGCTTTGATTTTTAGCCAGATAGCAAACTGACTGTAAGTTGCAACGCAACAAATGGCCGCTGTAGCATGC
>CM046380.1:5465737-5501737 GCA_025413485.1 Ficus microcarpa
CTACCAAGACCAGAAGCAGCTTGACTGTAGCCTACAACAAGAAAAACATCCGTTGTAGCCCATTCCCTTGTTTTCCATGCCTTGCAAAACAATGATGCTGTAGCGCCATTTTGGCCCGATACATCTCCCGAGCGATGACTAGGGTTCTTGTCAGCACCGCCTTTTGGTGCTGCAGTGCCAAATACACCCGCTACAGCGCCCAGCCACATGGACTGCGATTTTTTTAGTTGAAAATTAGCTAATTTGGAAAGGGTATAAAAAGGAAACTTGCTAGAACTTGGGAGAGCGTTTTGGAGACCCAAATTTAAGACAAACAAGAGAGAAAACGTCAAGGTTATTGAGGGTTTTTCTTAGAGATTCTAGGAGATCGTAGATTTACGAGCTTGTTCTTCAACTATTTCTTCTTTCTTTTTCTTTCCTATCTCTTTTTAGCTCTTGAACGTGTATTTACTCTTTAAATTTGTACTTCAACATGGGTTTGATGTTGTTTCGAATTTGATTATGGATTTGTGAACTTTGATTTCTATCTGAGCTTTTGAGCTAGGGGGTATGAGATAGGTTGATGATGACTATGTTTTGATGATTTTTATGCTTGTTGATTAAATTCCATTTTGAATCATTTGTGTTTCTTTATGCTTTTTTTTGATTTGATTTTTCATCAAATTAAAGTTAGTAGATGTGTGAAATTGGGTTTAGGAGAGTTAATTTCATATATTAAGACTGGGAAACACAACCTATAGTGATATTAAGTTTGGGAGGTTAATATGATTTGGGTAATCACTAAAGTAGATTTTGTATAAGGAGTGCTTAATTGATTTTGTTAATAGGGATATTAATTTGATTTATTTTGCATATTATTTCACTAGGCATTCGGGAGAGAGATTGAGTAAAATTAAAATTGGAGCCTATGATTAACGATTTTAATAAATTTAATTAACAAGCCTTGAATTAGATAAGCATAATCAAGTCAAGTGAAATCAAAACCGCCTAATTAACCTCACATATCATCAAGTTCTCTTCAATCCATCTCTCCGTTTGCATTTATTTACTTAATTCTTAGCTAAAATTTGTTGCTTAACTTAGTCTATTTTTCCTTTTTATGATCGTCTAGATAAAGTTAGGATTGCTATAGTTATGGTTTTTAGCTGAATTTAGGAAAAGGAACAATCCTCCTGAGATGATGTTCACTCACTCACTTGATTACTTGTGCACAACTTGTACACTTGTGAGACTACACACAATAAAGTACACATGTAACTTGTTTTTCAATTTTGTTGGAGTGCAATAGCTCCTCATATATATATATATATAAAGGCCGGTTTTCTTGTCTAGCACCTCACTTTTACCAAACAAGAATGGCCGTTTCTTTTAGGATCGTTGGATTAAAAAATGAACAGTATTGATGAAAAAGAAGATATAAATATGATACAACTTTCATGTTGTATCATCTTTCTCTATTTTGTTAGAGTGCAGCTCCTTTTATATATATATATATATATAGACTTAAAATATATATATATATATGTATATGTACAGTGTCTCCTTTTTAGGGAGGCCCCAAAATATTTCCTAAAAATAGGTTATTCTAATTATATGATATTTTAAAAATTAAATAATTCACAATTATATATTTTAATGAGATTTTTTTTTTCTTCCTAACTGCTAGTTATGTTTTCTTTTTTGAAGGGCCTCATTTTTAGGAAGCCCCCAAATAATATATTCTCATGAGATTTTCTTCTCTTTTTCTTCCCCTAAATGTCGTGTTACGGTAGTTAATTTTTCTTTTTTTGAAGGCCTCCTTTTAATATCGTTTGACATTTTTCTCCCCCACCCTCCCCCCCCCCCCCCCCAACTGAAACACCGTTTTTCTATGTATGCTTTAAATTGCATATTTGCAATTGAGATGTTTATGGAAGTACAAAAGGCACAACGTTACCTTTTATGAATAAAAAATAAAAAAAATAAAAAATAAAATGAAAAAGAATAAAAAGAAAACTGAAAGGTCACAATTAAAAAAACAAAAAAAAAAAAAAACTGAACTTCATGTCTCTATATTCCCTCATAAAGAAAAAACAACATCTATTCAAAAAAAAAAAAAAAAAAGAAGAAGCCTGCAATGATCTCTTTCTTCTTCTACTTTGGCTTCTTTGTATACTACTTCAATTTCTCAAACTAAAACTTCTCGTCTCTAAATTTGACAAGTCTGCAACTAGTAGTCTCTTCTCAATAAAATCTCCAGGTTATATTGTGTTATTTATAAGAGGCGAAACTTCACTTTCATTTTTAATAATGTGTTTTAATAATATGATTTGATTTTGTTGTAATTTTATTTTGGTTATTACCTATATATATATATATATGTGTGTGTGTGTGTGTATTAGGTTGTTTTGTTATTTTGAATTATAGAAGAGATTTTTTTTTTCATTATATTTTTTTTTATTTGAAGAGACCCATTTTAAAAACTTTGCTTAAGGTCCCCTATTTTATTGAGCCGGCCCTCTATATATATATATATATATATATATATATATATATATATAGGCAAGATCTCTTTGTCCAACATCCCAAGTTTGCCGAGCAATTCCCTCTCTGCCGGAGTCCCACATTTGCCGGATAACGCAATCAACCTATATATATATATATATATATATATATACACACACACTCTTGTGTGAGCGGACGTACGTAGAGATTCATGGCCGTTTTCGAAAAACCATGAAATATTCGACTTGTAGCGTCAACTGTACTCAAGTCATCTTGGCAACAATTATTAAAAAACAAAGAAAGAAAAGTCATATTCATCAAAATAAAAAAAATTTAAAAAAAGTCGTGTTGGCAATGCAAGAAAAAAGCTACTCAACCTTTAACGCTTTAATCGACTAGAAAAAACAAACCTTATGCTTAAGTAATTGGAAATAGGTAACTTGCTCATTAGTGGCTCATCCCACATGTCCAAATCATGTGAAAAATATTCTTATAAGATAGTTTTGGGATAAGATAGTTTTGTCGCCAATCAATCTTATGAATTAAACGATTTTTTTTTTCCCGCTCCGTTGAACCAATTAAATAAACAAAGATACGAGGCGAGTTTCTTCATCATTAAGGGAGTGTTTGGTGAATGAGTTTAGTTTAAGATTTTTAAGTTTCAATAGTAATTTTTGTTGATTTTTCAAAAAAGACAAAAAACTTTTTCAGAAAAATCAAAAAAAATTTTTAGAAAAAGACAAAAACTGAAATAAAAAAATACAATTTAATTTAAAATAAGTTGTATTACCAAACATGCTCTAATTTAGAGTAATAGTGAGAATCTTGTTTATCCTATTAATTATTTTTATTTTCATGATATAAATAAATAAATAATAAATACACCTATATAAGATACTAAGTTAAATAAAAGAAGATTATAGTCTTCACTTTTTATTTATTGCATATCATATAACTTCATGTTTAAAATTACATGTGTTATAAAATATTATGGATAGTGTGTTTTGTTTAAAATAAAATACATTTGAACATGATGGGTAAAGATGTAATAGAGTTAGGGAAGATGTGGTAGATGGGTCGAACATGTGGTGGTGGCATAGTGGCAAGCAAGCTCTATTTCGAGCCTTTTTTTCTATCAAGTCTCAGGTTCGAGTCGTGATATACGCAAATCTAGACTTTGACAAGAAAGACCATGTGCTGTCTGCTCTTGAAGCTTGGGGGTCTGCTAGTTATGAAGACCTAAGGTCAGATTTCTTCGTCATCTCATCGGTGCAACCAGTGAGCTCACCCATTGACCACTGGGACGGGGGACCTGAGAACATTACTAACTTCCTTTTTTATTCACCAAAAAATAAAAATTGAGTTAGGGATTTCAAAATTCGTATTCATCACATTATTTGTAATGGTTAAAATAGGAGGTACGTACCTCATTTACAACCCAAACATGTTTAACTCACGTGCTTTTTTATTATATTATCTTATGTAAAAAAACTGTTAGCAAAACCCCTTCCACATATTTTGTCTACTTAATTTTTGGAAAAATTTTATTTTTGTCCCTTGAGCTTTAGCAACCTTGTAATTTTATCCCCTGAACTTTGAAAATTAATACTTACACCCCTGAAATTTAAATTATTAGTAAAAATGCACATTTTTTCATAGTCTGTCCACTGAAGGTTGATGGCATTTTTTTAAATATAAATAAATTAATTTGAACTAAAATCTTTATTATTATAAAAATAACCTTAAAATTCTATTAAAAATAGGTATAAAGTGTTCTAAAAATAATACAATTTTGTATAAAACGAAGCAATATGTACAATTACTTACAATTATCTTCAATTAAAAAACTTATTTTTTCAATTTAACAGAACCGTTCGACATGATAAAAAGAAAAGGCAAGCACAAAGTTTACTCTTTTTTTTTTTTTTTCCTCATCTGAAATTGCACCTTTATTAAACTTAAAGGTCCAAACAAAAATAGGCTAATACACTAAAACACTTTAAACAAGCCAACAACACTAGAAATGATAAAAGACAAAGACTGAAGGTCATGACTGCGGTTTCGGTGGCCCCGGGATTCCTATCAAGCCGAAGGGGATTGGGGGTGGAATGGGGACCACCTGATCCCCTTTTTTTAGTTTAAAAAAAAAAAAAGGCCCAAAAATGATTAATGTATTAATATGATTTTGTGCACATAATTTAAGTAATTAGAAGAAAAACGAAGAAATACTAAAGTACCTTGTAAAATAGAAAACCTTAAAATTTTAATTTTAAGGTTATTTATATGATAATAAAAAATTTTAGGTTAAATTAAATTTTAAGTATTTATACTAATTGCACATTAGTCTTAAATGGATAAAATATGACGAAATTGGTTTTTTGCTAGCAGTTTATAGTTCAAGGTTTGTAAGTACTAGTTTTCAAAGTTCAAGGAGGGAGGCAAAGTTAGGAAGGTACTAAAATTTGGGGAACAAAAATAAAAATTTTCAAATCTTAAGTGAACGAAATATGATAGAAGTAATGTTTTTGCTAATAATTTAAAGTTTGAGAAGAGTTTTTGCTAACAGTTTAAAATTTGAAGAGGTTTAAGAACCATTTTTCAAAGTTCATGGGACGAAATTACAAAAGTATCAAAATTTAAGGGATAAAAAGAAAATTTTTTCTCTTACAATCTTTGTTATTATTATTATTATTATTATTATTATTTGGGAAAGTGAGAAATCCCACTCTTCATTTGAGAAAATTATAAGAGTATTAAAATTCATGAGATAAAATCAATCTTCTCTCTCACTCTTCCTCTTCTCTCACCGCCCTCTTCCTCCTCCTATTCAGGTCCCCGTACTGCAGCATGAAAGTGATGAAATATTATTTTTGGAAAGTTACAACTCAGTCGAAAATTTATCTATCCTTACCAAAGAAAACGTCTTTTCCTCACGTTGGAAGATACCTGAGCCACGCGGAAGAGGAAGACTGACTAAATTCTCAGCATTAACCCCATACGCTATAAAGCTTGGGGACAACGTCCAGAGGCTATTATCCATGTATTCAAATCTTCTGTCTAATTTTTTTATATCATAAATGATATCTAACTAATAATATTATGAAACGTCATTTTAACTAGTTTGAAATACTTTATAATTGATTTTTTGTAATTTAAAATCTAACTTCATTTAATAACGTGTCAAAATATAATTTGTTAAATAACATTTGAGACATCAAAATTGAACAAAGAATGCGGGTTCATTATCCATGTGGCCGACATCGAAGACATAAGTGGATGAGGCAAAACATCATATTGATGAAATCCATAAGATTGTGAGATATGAATTCAAAAATCTCGAATATTCAAATATCAAGCATAACAAACGAATGATTTTTCTTCTCAGGAGATCACGCATGAAATTTAAACGGCTAGAAACGGATAATTTTTAGCTCTTATTTTCTTTATTTTGAATTTATTATAATTATCTAAAGAGGTGGGGCCTATATGTAAAGTCTATTTTTTTTTTCTTTGGAGAAGTTACTGTGCTTTTTCTACATTCATTAGTAATTTAAAAAAAAAAACTGTAATCCCCAACACAAATAGAAGATATAGCTTAAGAGATTCCAACAAAAATCTATAAATTTCGTGTACTCTTTACTTTTTTTTACAATTTATTTTGTATTATTTATCATGAGTGATCTGCGATGAGGTTAAATCTGGGTTGACTGTGGTCGGATTTCCAACGTCAAGTAGAAAATCTATTTTTATTTTTTTTGGCTGGAAATTTTGCTTTTTCTATTCGGAAACTGCATACCCCCCTCTTTAAATAGTTGAGAAGTGCTATTTAACACTTGTAAAATCCACGATCCAAGTGGATTAAAGTGACAGGTACATACTGTAAATAATACCACATCACTAAAATGGATCTTAAGGGGTATTTGATAGAGTAGTTTGAGTTGAGATTTTTTAAGTTTTAATAATAAATTTTTTTGAATTTTCAGAAAAGATAAAAAACTTTTTAGGAAAAAGACAAAAACTTTTGGAGAAAAAGACAAAAAAAATTTTTAGATGAGTATTCTGAGTTGGTGTGCCAAACATCCTATTAAAAAGTTCAAAAGTGATTCCCATGGACCCCACCGAATCATTACGAATCTTTCTCCATTTCTCTTCCATTCGAGGAATTTCTTTCCTTCCAACTAATACTAAATGCGGGGCCCACTTTATAGATTGCCATGCTGGAATGATTTGTTCTAATCTCGTTTGGTGTGTTGTATTATTTCAAATTAAAATATATTTTTTATCTTAATTTTTGTTTTTTTTATTTTTTATTTTTTTCTAAAAAATTTTTTGTTTTTTTTGAAAAATCAATAAAAATTTCCAACCCAATTTTAAAATTTTTAACTTAAAATCATTCACCAAACGGATCCTAAAAATCATTTATGTAAATAGTTTCTATGAGCTTCACACGTGTGATTTCCTGTAAACTGTTGATCCCCCCCCTCGCTACGGTTTTGAATTTTGTTTATAATTTATGTTAAAGTTTAGTTATTTATGTACCATGTTTAGTCATTATCATTTCTCTATTGCAAAGATGACGTACCGATAATATATGCTGCTGATGCTTGCATTGGATAAGATTCGTATTCAAGGTGGATGATGAAAAGATTTGATGCACACCTTTTTAGAGGGAAAAAAAAGGTACAAAATATATGTATATATTTAATTTATGATTCGAATATAAAGCAAAGGAAAAGGGAGCGGTAGTTAAAAAAAGAAAGCAAAGGACAAATTGATAATTTGCAAACTTGTTGATTCTATGTCCATTATTATTATTATTTTTGGATAAATATTCTATGTCCAATTATTATTGAAGATATTGATAATGTACCAAAAAGAGCAAAAGGACAAAACTTGCACATATACGTCCTTTTCCACGACTTACCATCCACGATGCTTGGCAACTCGATTTTCTACTAATGCTATGTTTGTTAGAGTAAAAAAAAGAAAAGAATGTTGTGAGATGAGTGAAAAGTGGATGAAAAATATTCGAACATTTTAATAGTTGTTTGGAGAAATTAAAATTCAAAACTTTTATTTTTAGCTTTTACTTCTTCTTGTGTTAGAAGTAAAAGTAGAAATTCTATCAACAGTACAATTGTTTTTGAAGACCTTGATAATGGCTGACAGCAAAAGGGCAAAGACTTACTACACTCATAGACAGATTAATATCTTTATGATCCATTTACAATATAAATATACGTAAAACCGATCTTTCTCACTTTATTTAAAACGGGTCCATGTTGATAAATGAGTTCACTTTAAAATTACCATCCAAAACCCCATCCTTTTTTTTCCCGAGTAATATTAGAGACATTAATTTAATTATTACTTTTTAAGTACCGAATCACGTATCATATTTTTATTGATACATATAATAAATTCATGTGTTGGGCTTTATTTTCTCCTTGTGTGGGACCAAACACGGTGTTGGATACTGAACTCAATTGTAATGCTAAGTTGCCAAATATAAAAACAGAGCGAAAAGAGGGGGAAAAAAAGAAAGAAAAAATGATCCGCCAACTTATTATTCCCATTCTTCTGTTCTCATGCCTCATCAACACAACAGCATCCAAAGCACCGATACCGAATCCCGATTGTCCGATGAAGTGCGGAAAGGTCAGCATTCCGTTTCCTTTCGGGATCAGAGAAGGGTGTTACGTCGACGAATCGTTTGAAGTTGTCTGCGGAAATAGCAGCACCAGCCCACGTCCCATCTTGAAACGAATCAATCTGGAGGTGATCAGAATTGATCTCTACGACGGAACACTTGACGTGCGATTTCCAATCACCTTTTGGAACTGCAGTGGCGGGAAAACACCGCAAGCAAACCGCAGCTTAGAAGGAAGCCCTTTCACCTTCGCCGAAGACAAGAACAAATTCATTGCAGTGGGCTGTGAAGGGCATGCAACGATTCGCTCAGAAATGGATCAAATTGTTGCGGGTTGCTCGTCCGTGTGTGCTAATAACGTTTCGGTCGACACTCACTGCAACGGCGTGAATTGCTGCATGACCTCAATCCCCTCGAAACTGCAGGTCTTCAATGCCCGTTTTAACATCACCTCAAGCAGTGATCAAAACAATGAAACAGATTGCAGATACGCTTTCCTCGTCAAGGAAACCTGGTTCTCACAAAGTGTCACAAATCTTTCCGCTTTGTCCAAGATGACCGACGTTCCGGTGGTGCTAAATTGGGGATTGAACGCTTCCAAACATGGTGATTCTGTAAACTCTACAGAGTCTTTTCCTCCCAGCAGATATTGCTACAATAGCTCTGACACTTCTATTGCTTCACTCTTCCATCCATCAGCACAGCTTGTATGTTATTGCAAGGGCGGCTTTGAAGGAAATCCTTATCTTGACAAGGGTTGTATTGGTAAAGCCCCTCTAACCTCATCTTCAAACGACTTTCATGTATTAAGTCTGCTTTTCATGACGATTTTCTCCAAAAAAAAAAAAAAAAAAAACTCTGTGCGCCTTTTTTAACAAAATATATATATTTTTTAAATCATGTGTAATACCCCTCTTAATATCTTGTTATAATTTAAAGAAGAAAATAAAATGAAAAAAGAGATTACAAAGGGTTTAATTTCAATTTTTAGTAAATAAAGAATATACGTTATCTCACTTTATCTCCTAGATCTTTTAACTGTCATATTAGTGGTATCTAAGTTCATCAAATGTTTTAGTTTCATTATTGGTTCGTCTAGGAGAGAAAAGGTTTTTAAAAAATAATAGAATGAAGCGTGTGAGACTCGCATGACGGGTGGGTCGAAGGTAATTTGGTGAAATGAATGTTGAGTGATTGATTGAACTGGTTAATTAAACTAGATCCATATTACCCAACTGATCCAAAATTTTGATTTTTGAATGTTAGATTACTTGATAAACATGCATTTGGTTCAATTCACCCACCCAATTGATCACTTTACATTCATTAATCAAATTAACTTCCACCCACGTGTTCAATTTGGTCAGTTTTTATTAATGTTTATGTCATAGATGGATAAATAGTGAAATATATATATATATTTTTTTAACTTGTGTACCAATAGTATGACATTTTTAGTTACATGTATAAAGAAACTAATTAAGCCATAAAATTAAAATTTAATGTATAAGTTACCTTAGAATATCAAATCTTCTAAAATCTAAGAGATTTCCTAATTTGAAAGTGATATAAATAAATTTGAACTAGGAATAAAGATAATGAATTCTAAGAATCAAATTGGGGGCAAAAGAAAGCCAGGTTTCTTATTGAACTACTTAATGAAATTAAAAAGAAAGTTTATAAAGACTATTTTACCCTTAAAACTAAAGATAAATAATTAATAATTTATAAATGTTAAAGCTAATTTAATTTAACAAATGTAATTGTATATAAAATGTTAATTTTAGTTAATAGTTCGATTCCTGACAATAAAATTGGCTATTTATTTTTGAATTTTAATGGAGTCAGTCGTGTAACCATCATGAAAAACTTAAATTTTATAAAAGGGGACATCTATTGACACCCATTTGTCCACTTTTCCTACTTCTTTTCTTAAATTATTCAACAATCCTTCTTCTTATTCGAAAAAAAAAAATCCATATAATTTAATTCAAAATCATTTTTATCATAATAAATAAATAAATCAATAACCCCCTATTTTTTTAAACAGTCTTTTTTTTTTAGTTACTTATCGTTTTTCTGATTCTTGTTGCTCCCCCCCCCCCCCCCCCCCTCAAATCCAATCACTACTAATTTTTTTAGATATCCAGGTTTTATTTGAAATAACATCCAGTGAAATCGTGGTTTTATGTGTACCCTTTTTAAGAAGTAATGTTTTGTTTAAAGACAGAATTCAAATCTTGATTTTTGTTATGAAGGTTGAAAAAAAATATATATATATATATATATATATTGATTCATTTTCAGGAGATAAATTAAAAGGTAAAAACTTTACTTGTTTTATCCTAAAAAGTTAATGGATTTCCAACAAGTTAATCATCTTGCTTTTGATATTAGAGAATAACAAATTATCAAAGCACTATATATATTATTTCTTTTGACTTTTTCGTTTCCGTACGACTACTTTTTTGTAGCAACTATTCACAATATATATATTCCGAACAATAACTTGAAAATATATGAAAATAAATCTTAGCGGTGTTTGATATTGCATTTTCACTCAAACTAAATTATACTTTTTCATCTTAATTTTTGTCTTTTTTTAAAAAGTTAACAAAACTTATAGTTACTTTTTCAAAAATTAATACTATTCAAACTTAAAAATTTTAACTCAATTCAAACTCAACTTATTTATCAAACACCCTACGACTTTATTATTAAATAAAGATAAATATATTTACAACTACACACACATACCTACGACGTCTACAAAAACTGTACTTCATAAAATAATGACTATAAAACTACGACTTTATTATTACCTCTAACAAAAAACTAGGACTATATTAGTTTCATTAAATCTTATTCCAAGAAAACGAATGATTAGATTTCTTTTTTAAAAAAAAAAGTTGAAAAATAAGAAAAACAATAATTAAATGATTAAAAAAAGGATTGTTTGAAAAAAAAAAAAAAGGGGTTATTTATTGGTTGGTGGATTTAAAAAGGATTAAACATAAAATTAAATTGCAGAGATTGTTTTGGAATAATTCAAGTGTGTGACAAGTAATAAGAGACACGTACATTTTAACTGTTAGGTAAATTAAGAAAGAAGATGGGCAAAATATATAGAGGAGTACATGTCAATAGAGTTCCCTTCACAAAAATAATCAGGTCGATGCAAAAGGTCATAATTTTCAAGTCTTTTCGTGGGCATTGAAGATAACGGTTTGATTGTTTTTTTTTATTTTTTTATTTTTATAGAAAGGAATTTTGCTCCTTATATATGTACCGATTTTTATAAAATAACAAGTTAGTACATAGATAAGAATGTGATTTATAACTTTATTAAATTTGTTAAATTTATCATTAAATTGATGGTAAGAGACCAAAGCTGCCCAAAACACAAAGTTCAAAGAATTAATTGACCAAAATACAAAAGTACTTTAGAACAAACTGTCACAATGTTAATAATTCAGGAAATAACAGCATCAAAAACCATAAATTAATCTAAGAACCTCTGTTCTTTGCACCTCTGTGGTTTCCAACTTACAATGGATTTAGTTTCTTTGCTAGTTTTTATGAAAGGTCAAATAGAAAAATATAGAAAGTTTCTTATGTTGTTTTGAATATATCAACTGTTGGGATTGTCAATCCCATATTTTTGTTGATGTTTAATATCAAAAAACTAAATAACTCAAACAAATTTGTTTTTCGCAACATATATTTGAATTTTATATTCAGATATTTTGATCAAACTTGTTACGGCTGGTTACGTATTTAATTGTCTAATTAAATTCTCAATTGGTTGCACCCATAGTTTTTTTTTTTTTTTTTTTTTGTCCTTCTCCATAGAGGTTTTTGGTTATTGGTTATGTTAAATAACTATATCGATCATGTCAATTCTTTGTTTAAAAATATTTATGTTAGTGCGAATTATCAGTATACTGACTAAGCAAAAAAGTGGTTATATCGTTCTGTCAAGACAATACTTGATTTAACTGTCCACTAGGTCTTATACTAACTAACTATATATGCCTGCATTTTTCTATGATGAAAACATTAAAATAATCCTTATTCAACTATAGAAGTTTAAAACAAATAGTCGTGTGAATAAGCAAGCTATATCAATTTTTTCATTATTTTTTCTAAATTAAACAAACTAATTTAATTTCTCATTTCAGATATTGATGAATGTAAACCTGGAGGTTCCAAGCGACCATGTGGAGATTACGCTGAATGTAAGAACACCATTGGGAGCTACAAATGCGAGCCAAAGTGCAAAAATTTGGTGGTCCCTTTAGGTATGCCTTTTGATGCTCTAAATTAAAAGGTTATTATTTACAGACGTTTCATGAACTTCTCCAATTTATCAATTTAATTCTTGAAATTTTTCTCCCCTAAAAAAAAATTAACCTTCTGAGCTTATAATTATTGATACTATTAGTCATTTTTGCTTATGTTCATTAAAATTTAGTTGTTTTTTGACACGTCATTTGCATGTGATAGTCCAAAAAGATCATTGTTGGTCATTTTTATTTCATTTCAATATAAATTTCTTTTAAATTTTAGCAAAAAACCAAGTAACTCAAACATATTTGTTTTTCGCAACTTATATTTGAATTTTATATTCAGATATTTTGATCAAACTTGTTACGGCTGGTTACGTATTTAATTGTCTGATTAAATTCTCAATTTGTTGCACCCATAGTTTCTTTTTTTTCAGGTCGATGCAAAAGGTCATAATTTTCAAGTCTTTTCGTGGGCATTGAAGATAACGTTTTGATTTTTTTTTTTTTTTTAAAGAAAGGAATTTTTCTCCTTATATATATGTACCGATTTTTATAAAATAACAAGTTAGTACATAGATGAGAATGTGATTTATAACTTTATTAAATTTGTTAAATTTATCATTAAATTGATGGTAAGAGACCAAAGCTGCCCAAAACACAAAGGTTAAAGAATTAATTGACCAAAATACAAAAGTACTTTAGAACTCTGTCACAATATTAATAATTCAGGAACTAACAGCATCAAAAACCCTAAGAACCTCTGTTCTTTGCACCTCTGTGGTTTCCCACTTACAATGTATTTAGTTTCTTTTCTAGTTTTTATAAAAGGTCAAATAGAAATTTCACTTAGAAAAATATAGAAAGTTTCTTATGTTGTTTTGAATATATCAACTGTTGGGATTGTCAATCCCATATTTTTGTTGATGTTTAATATCAAAAAACTAAATAACTCAAACATATTTGTTTTTCGCAACTTATATTTGAATTTTATATTCAGATATTTTGATCAAACTTGTTACGGCTGGTTACGTATTTAATTGTCTGATTAAATTCTCAATTTGTTGCACCCATAGTTTCTTTTTTTTTTTTTTTTTGCCCTTCTCCATAGAGGTTTTTGGATATTGGTTATGTTAAATAACTATATCGATCGTGTCAATTATTTGCTTAAAAATATTTATGTTAGTGCGAATTATCAGTATACTGACTAAGCAAAAAAGTGGTTATATCGTTTTGTCAAGACAATACTTGATTTAACTGTCCACTAGGTCTTATACTAACTAACTATATATGCCTGCATTTTTCTATGATGAAAACATTAAAATAATCCTTATTCAACTATAGAAGTTTAAAACAAATAGTCGTGTGAATAAGCAAGCTATATCAATTTTTTCATTATTTTTTCTAAATTAAACAAACTAATTTAATTTCTCATTTCAGATATTGATGAATGTGAAGCTGGAGGTTCCAAGGGACCATGTGGAAAGTACGAGAAATGTAATAACACTTATGGGAGCTACACATGCGAGCCAACGTGCAAAAATTGCGAGCCAACGTGCAATAATTTGGTGGGCCCTTTAGGTATGCCTTTTGATGCTCTAAATTAAAAGGTTATTTTGTACGAACACAATCTGAAATTCTCAAATTTAAGAATTTTTATTCTTGATTTTTTTTTCCTTAGAAATTAACCTTCTAAACTTATAATTGTTGATACTGTCAGTCATTTTTGTTCACATTCGTTAAAATTTGATTGGTTTTTTACACATCGTTTGTATGTGATAGCCTACGAAGATCATTGTTGGTCATTTTTACTTAGCCTTTGTTTGGTAGCGTAGAAAAGGGAGAGGAAGGAAATTAGAGGAGGGATTTTTTAGAAGAAAATGGAATTTTGGTTGTTGGGTAGAGAGGAAATTTGGAAAGAAAGGAAATTAAAAATCCATGACCCCCACCACTTTTTAATCCTTCCAACTTTGAGAAAAAAAAGTTGATGGAAAATTTTTAACAAAGCAAATATGGGTAAAATACCTATTTTGACCTTAACCTATCATCATCTCTTAACTTGTATATATGAGGTTATTTTTAGAAAATACATTTGATTAGACATTTTCTTTCATGTTTTCTTTTTCTTCTATCAAACACCATGATGGAAAACCTCCCTTATTTTCATCATCTAGAGATACTCTTCATTCCTTTATATTTTCCATCCCTCTTACCAAACATAACATTAATTTCAAAACAAGTTTATTTTAAATTTTAGGTTCAAGTTTGAGTTATAATTAAAAAGGGGTTGGTTGTCAAAGAAAAAAAAAAGTAGATACTAAGTTGTCAAATTCAAATAAAAATGAAATCAATTCTAGTCTATTAGATCCAATAATATAGTGATTATCTTGCAAAGTATCAAAGTCAAACTTGTAAAATGGAAGTTGCATATTTTGCCAATTTGTTTTTCAACTTCTTGCTCTATATAGAGGTCAGAGACTAATACTCTAATGAGAATTTATCTCCAATTTTATGTGCTATAACCCTGCTTCAGGAACTCTAATTCTAGAAGCGGGGAAAAAAAGGCTAATTTTTATGCATCCGCAGCTTCTTCTCCTTCTTCTTCTTCTTCTTCTTCTCTCTTTTTTTTTTTTTGGAGGAAGAATTGAAGGAATATTCTGATTAATGGTAATACCATAATCAAAATGATACCTCTTCTGAGATAATAATAAAAAGGACCAAATTGCATAATTTTAAAGAATTTAGGAATCTTTTAGTCACACAAAGAGGTTGGGACCAAATTGCAACTTCTATAAAAATTAAAATCAAAGGAGTAATTTACCTTTTTTATTAAATAAGTAATAACACTAAAAAAGGATCAACAATCATTATTTTCTTTGTATTTCCTTTCAAACCCATAATATTACAATTCATTCTACGAGGCTTAGTTTGGTAAACTGAAACTTTCATTTTTTCACCTCGCCTCTCAAACTTGAGAAAAGGTTCTACGCACCTCACGTAATTTGATGTTGACGAATTGAAAGACCGAACCTGCTAACGTTTTACAGTTAAGACTGCATAGAATTGTTTTCCATGTTCATAGGTCAAGGTGAAAAAGTGACTCTGGTTCGACAAAATTTATGAAATTTATGCCAAGACATTGGCATTTCCCGTTTTCATTCCAACTCGACTTTGACATAGATTGTCTTGATTTATGCACACAAAAAACTAACAATGTGCTTGTATAAGCTACTTGACAAAAAGTCATACTCTTCATTAATTAAATTGTTGTCTAATTTATGCAGCTATCGTCAGTGCGGTTGCAGCAATGTTACTTGTTCCTGCATCATGGGAATCATACGGACTTGTGAAAAATATAATTGACATGAGACGAAAGGCAGAGTTCTTCATACAAAATGGTGGTAAATTGTTGGAACCACTATATTCGGGTGAAGTTGATCGTGTGCTGTTTAATTCAGAGGAACTAGAGAAAGCAACTGATGGTTTTAAAACAGACAGAGTTCTTGACCCAGAAGGACAAGGCACGGTTTATAAAGGGATGTTGGGAGATGGGAATATTGTCACGGTAGAGGTATCTGAGATCGTGGACGAGAGTAAGGTCGAAGAATTCATTAAGGAGGTTGTTAATCGTTTAAAAGTTGACCATAAGAATGTGGTTAAATTATTAGGTACCTGCTTAGAAAAAAAACGTCCCCTTTTGGTTTACGAGTACGTACCTAATGGAACTCTGCATCAGTATATTTATGACGAGCAAGAGGAGTTTCCACTTACATGGGAAATACGCTTGCGAATTGCAACAGAAATTGCGGAAGCTCTTTCACACTTACACTCGTTAGATATGTTGTCAACTTACCATCGAGACATTACGTCAAAGAATATCCTTCTAGATGGTAAATACAGAGCAAAACTTGCAGATATTGGAACATCAAGAACAGTTGCCACTGACGATGACACAGATTTGACAACTGCGGTACAAGGTACATTCGATCTCGCAGATGCTGGAACATCAAGATCAATTGCCACTGATGATCAAACAGATTTGACAACCGCGGTACAAGGTACATTCGATCTCGCAGATACTGAAACATCAAGATTAATTGCCACTGATGATCAAACAGATTTGACAACCGCAGATCATGGCCCGTCTGGTCTCGCAGATACTGGGACATCAAGATCTATTGCCACCGATGATCAAATAGATTTGACAACCGCAGAACATGGCCCGTCTGGTCTCGCAGATATTGGGACATCAAGATCAATTGCCACAGATGATCAAACGGATTTGACAACTGCAGGACACGGTATATCTGGTAAATTGGATCCAGAAGACTTTCGTTCAAGTCAATCTACAAAGATGAGTGACGTGTATGGCTTTGGAGTGGTCCTTGTTGAGCTTTTGATTGGAAAAAAACTACTTTCCATCCAGAGGTCAAAACAAGGTACAAGCCCGGTACCATATTTCATGCAATCCATGGAGGAGAAAAAACTGTTTGATATTGTTGATGCCAGAGTGAAGGAGGAGGGAAAAAAAGCCTCAATCACAGAATTTGCGGAACTTGCCAAACGATGCTTGAATTCGAATGCAAAGAAACGACCGGCAATGAAAAAAGTTGCAGATGAGTTGGAAAAAATTCGAAGGTCAGAAATTAAGGCTTCAGATGCCCATGATGAACAACGTTATGAGGAGGTTGCAGATGAGGCATTGTCAAATTTACCTGGCGAAATTATCAATTCATTTTTCTGAACTCGTATAGGTATCACCTAGATCGCGATGAAATATTCGTCGGCGAATAGATTCCGGACTTGAAGTCCATATATGCAGGTGTCTTAGCTGGGTGCCTGTTTTTTATCAGTACTGAGTGCGTCTATTTATATCAGTATGTGTGTGTATTAATCTAGGCAGAGAGAATTCGTGGCCTATTGAATGTTTTAATTTTTCAGAGTAATGTTTTTATTCCTCCTTCTTTTTTTTTTTTTTTTTGAATAAAACCTCGTTTTATTAAACAATAGCTTCAAAAGAGACAACATTGGAGATTACAGCGGGAGTCTCACTAATCCATACATTGGTACAATTCGAGTTGAAACCAAATCTTGCTAAAAGATGAGCAACCTGATTAGCACTCCGCCTTATATGGTGAATACCTGTACTGCGCACTTGGGCACACAAAAGTTTGACATCCTCCAAAATCGGACCCTCCATGGACAGCTCTCGATCATCCTCCACAGCTGTGACAACATTAATAGCATCGGTTTCAACCTCAAGGTTGAAACACTCTAATTCCTTGGCAAACCGCAATCCTTCCCGAAGTGCTATACACTCAGCAGCAAATGGAGAAAATGAACCCTCTACTAACTTAGCCACTGCGCCTAAAATGGACCCCTCAGCGTCACGGATAGCAGCTCCTATCCCAATATAGGCTGAGCCCTGTAGAACTGAGGCATCAACATTAAGCTTGAACCAACCCGGTTTAGGTGGCCGCCACACATCTGATCCTACGCCTTGTGACTGAACCGGTACTCTGTTCAAGGCCTGCCATTTCCCATAACTAGCAATGCTCAACTCTAGAATAGCTTGCGGATCTCCAGCTTCTCCCCCATGAGCAACCTTATTTCTCTCACACCAGAGCTTCCAAGCTAACCAACAAATAAAGGCAAACTCTTCCACAGTGACCTCACCCTGCACAATTCTTAAAAAATCAGCTTGCACCTGAAAATTTGTACTCTAATGTGTGGGTTTGGAATATTTCTATGATTCTATAATTATGTGGGTTTTATGTAATGACTACTTTTTTATGCAGCTATGTTAGCTTTTGATTATAAGAGAGATATTGAGGTGAATGGCCCTTTCCAATACCTATCTAAATAAATATTTCTCGTTTTATTTAACTAAAAAGATGTTTTTTTTATTTTTATTTTTTAACAACTTAGGCAAATCAACGATTTTCCTTTTAATTTGGGGTGCGGGATTTGAAATTCTAATTTAAATTATAAAGTTAAATTTCGCTTGTCCTTCTTAACAATTAGAATTTCTTTGATTATTTTAGTTTTAAATTCAATGGTATTTTGGGTATTTTAAATGTAAAATTAAGCGTTGATCGAGAAAATTTATAAATTTATACACTAAATGTAATCTAATTTATAAAAATGTAAAATTTTAAAAATGTATTATATATATTTTTAAATAAAAACAAAATGCATGATATAAAAATGTAAATAACATAATTGTTGTCTTTCTTTTCAAAGGTAATTTGGGGCATTCTAGAGTCAAAATTAAGTGTTGAACGAGAAATTATATAAATTTGTATATTAACCATAATCTGATAGCATATAAATGTAAAAGTTCAAAACGTATGGTATATTTTCTTAATAAAAGCAAAATACAAGGCATAAAAACGTAAATAACCCTAGAGTTAATGATATTACAGGCACGGAGGTTTTAATTAATTTTTGGTTCGTTTTGATATAGGACGATTCCAATAATTTTTTCATGATGCCAAATCGATAGGAAAAAAACAAAAGAGAGAGAGAGAGAGAGTATGTCTTACGTTGTCAGCGAAATTATGAGTATTGTAACCCTTTGATCATGTTGAGCAAATGATGCCCTCTTATGTCCTTATTCCTTACATGATTCCCCATCTCGGTCGAGGTGATTTATTTGGCAATGGAAGCTGTGAATTATAAATATTGGCAAAACACTGATGAATGAGTATCCGAAATTTTTTTCCAAATTTAAAAAATAAATATGAACATAATATTTAATTAAGCGTTACATTACGCTCAAAATTCAAAACTTTATGGTTACCCTCACCAATCTCATTAAAATCAAAATATCCACTCTTTTTTCCCTCTAGAGTCTAAATCTAAATTTTATACTTTCTCCATAACAGTAAAATAATGATATAAAAAGATGAATTCTAAAAATTTTAGATTTTTTAAGAGTATTTTGAATATTTTTTGGTCCAAACCTAATGTTGACCGATAAAAAGTATAGATTTGTATATTAAATACAATTTGATAGAATAAAAATATAAAACATAAAAATATATGATATACTTTTTAAATAAAAGCAAAACACATGATATACATATGTAAATAATCTTATTTTATATTACCATTAGGAACCATTGTTTTGTTTTAGTCCTTAGATTAAATTTCTAATGATCAGATCTATAATTAAAGTTGTTATGTATAGCAAGTTAAAAATTTTTAAAATGAATATTTATAGATAGATTGTTAAAAAAAATTATTTAAAAATTAAAAAAAATATCTTGTTGATACTATTTTATAAGAGATCATACTATAAGATATTTGATATAAGGTTCTAGCAAAAGGACACAGAAGGCTAAGGAAAAGGTGAGTAATAAGTCGTTGTCCTTTTGCTGAAAAAACACCCAACGACTTTGATGTCTCAAAATTCTCACTTATTCTTTTGTTCTCTATTTTTTTTTTTTAAAGCGAAACCCAAAAAAATAAAATCAAACCAAACCAAAGACTTTGACGTCTATCATCGCAGACTTTGATAATGAGTGACAATCATGGTACGTATCATATCAGATTTATTTAACTCTTAATAAAGTGGAGAGTTAGTACTTAATTAAGATAAAATATAAATTGCTAGTATTTTATTTGGAAGATTTTCCGGCTTGTATTTTAGCTGTTGTGGAGTTTGATTCAATGAATTGCAGCTAGACTAACAACAACTTAAGCAAATAAATTAAAAAAAAAAAAAAAAACCCAATTGAATAAATGAAAATGTGCTAACTCAAACTTGAGTTTTCATATTGATATTGACATAGAAGTGACATAATGACTTTCAAAATACAATTAAAAAGAGATGTGTAATCAACTCCTTTAAACATCACTCATTATGAAATTCAATAATCTATTCCAAACACTATCTATTTTGGTCATTACTTTGAATAGTCCCTTATGAATCCGTGGGTGTACCCAACTAACAGGTTCAAATACTTTCTCAAAACCTAAGTCACATGGGTCACCTCATCTGTTGCATAATTCACTTGTGTAACGTGTTCTGCGGGTCAATTGAATTTCCAAAACATTTCCTCCTTAGACTAACATTAAGCTCTATGGTTACCCCATCAATCTCATTACCATTAAAATATCCACTTTCTTGTTCTTGAGTCTGAATCTAAAGATTTCTTGTTACGGATATTTTGAGTATGTTTATGTTCAAATCTAGTGTTGACCGATTAAAATTATAAATTTGCTTATTAAATGTAATTTGATGGTATAAAAATGTAAAACATAAAAATACATAATATACTTTTTTGAATAAAAGCAAAACATGAGAATAAAATATAAATAATCTTATTTTATATTACCGTTAGAAAATATTGATCGTTTTACTCCTTAGATTAAATTTCTAACGATCATATCCATAACTAAAGTAGATTTATATGGCGCGTTAAAAATTCTTAAAGTGAATATTTTATGAATAGATTGTTAAAAAATTTGTCCAATGATTAAAAAATCTCTTGTTGATAATATATAAAAGAGATCATACCATAAGAGTCCTATAAAATATATATATATATATTTTATAAGGTTCTAGCAAAAGGACAAAGAAAGTTAAGGAATAGATGAGTAATAAGTCTTTGTCCTTTTGCTGAAAAATAAAAAACACCCGACTTTGATGTCTTAAAAATTCTCACTTCTTCTTTTCTTTTTTCTTTTTTTTTTTTTTAATATTTTAGAAAAAGTGAGACCAAATTAAATCAAACTAAACCAAACCTAAAGAGGTGTTTAGGGTCATGTTTGGAAACAATGTTTCTAAATATATATATATATATTTGTCCTTTTCGTATAATTTTATTATTTATTTTTCTAAATATTTTCAAAAAACTCAAACTAAAAAAAAAGATATACAGTTTAGATGAGAAAATTTGAGAGAAGGGAGACGTCTTTGTGTTATTTAATTTTTGTATGAATTTCCTCATTTAATTTTTTTCATATTTGGAGATGTAAAAATTGAAATTCTTTAAAGAAATTAAAATCTCTCACCTTATTTATTCATTTATCTTTTTTCGTTCTTCTCTATAATTATGATTCATCTTTTTATTTTTTATTAAACAACTATGAGTCCCAAAAAATTTTCACCCGTCCCTCATCTCATCTCTAATTTCCTACCAAATAAGCTCTAAAGGTGATATGAGATTTAGGGGCATAATAACAAAGTTATTTATTAAATTAAAAGGGTTGAGATGACATATGAGATGAAGTAGTTTCGCATAAATCTCATTTATATTGGTACTAAAAAAATTTAAGTTTTAATTCAGCTCCTCAGTACTAGCACACAATGAAATTCATGGCCGTACTTGGAAAATCATGCTACTCTTGTGTAAGACGACATTTTAACAATTACATTGATGAGTTAACTGTTTTTATGTTTAGTAAATACTCAAAAAAGAATTAAACTTCCTTTACGTGCAAGGTTCTAGGTTGATGGTACTTTTCATTTCAGATTTATTTAACTCGAAATAAAGAGCAGAATAGTACTTAGGATAAATATAAATTGCTAGTATTTTACTTGAAGATTTTCCGGCTTGTATTTTACCTGTTATTGAGTTTGATTCAATGAATTGCAAATAGACTAGCTACAACTTTCTCTTCAAATAAATAAATACCAATTGATAAAAGAAAAATGTTTTAACTCTGACTCGAGTTTCAATATTGATATTGATATTGATATAAACGTGATATAACCATTCCTTCTAAAACTTACAATTAGAAGGATATGTACAATCAACTCTTTTAAATACCATTCATTATTAGACTCAATAATCCATTTCAAACATTACCTGTTTGAGTCCTTATTTTGAGCATTCTATAAATTGTTAAAAAAAATATCCAACAATAAAAGATCTCCTTTTTATCGGAGATCATATCATAAGAGTTCTATAAAATAAAAAAATTAATAATAACAATAACAATAGGTATTTTATATAAGGTTCTAGCAAAAGGAAAAAGAAAGGTAAGGAAAAGGTGAGTAATATAGTCTTTCTTCCTTTGCTATATTAAAATAAAAATAAAAATAAAAAGAAGACAACGATGACTTTGATGTCTCAAAATTCTCACTTTTTTTTTTATTTATAATTTTATATATTTTTTTTCTTTTAAAAGAGAACCAAAACAAACCAAAGACTTTGATGTCTATCATTGAAGACTTTGATAATGAGTGAAAGGCTGGAAGACGTACTATACTTTTTGACTTTCCCGATGTTGGGCCACGCGGCATATGAGAATTGAGATCAACCCTTTGCTTTGCTTGGTAGGGTGGAAAAAGAAGAGAAAGGAAATTAGCACAGAGTGGATTGGGTGGTCATATACCCTCCATAAATTCTTGTATTATGAATAAACACTTGTCTTTAATATGTAAAACGATATTATAATAATTACATTGATAATATAAGTACTAAAAATTAAATTAAACTCTTTCTGTGTGCAAGATATTAAATTGATGATACTTATCATTTCAGATTTATTTAACTCGAAATAAAATGTAAAGTAATAATTGGAATATATATAAATTGCTAGTATTTTACATGAAGATTTTCCGGCTTGTATTTTACCTGTTAATGAGTTTGATTCAATGAATTGCAAATAGACTAGCTACAACTTTCTCTTCAAATAAATAAATACCAATTGATAAAAGAAAAATGTTTTAACTCTGACTTGAATTTCAATATTGATATTGATATTGATATAAACATGATATAACCATTACTTCTAAAACTTACAATTAGAAAGATACGTACAATCAATTCTTTTAAATACCATTTATTATTAGACTCAATAATCCACTTCAAACATTATCAGTTTAAGTTCTTATTTTGAGCATTCTATAAATTGTTAAAAAAATTATCCAACAATAAAAGATCTCCTTTTTATCGGAGATCATATCATAAGAGTTCTATAAAAAAAATAATAATAATAACAATAACAATAGATATTTTATATAAGGTTCTAGCAAAAGGACAAAGAAAGTTACGGAAAAAGGTGAGTAATAGTCTTTCTTCTTTTGCTATATTAAAATAAAAAGAAGACAACGATCACTTTTTGCTTGTTTCATTATTTCAATTCAACTTTAATCGTATTTTTTTTTATTTTTTTTTCAAAAGTTTTTATCTTTTTTTCAAAAAATTTTTTATCTTTTCTGAAAATTCAAAAAAACTTATTATTACAATTAAAATATTTTAACTCAAACTAACTCACCAAACATATACTTTGATGTCTCAAAATCCTCACTTTTTTTTTTTTTTTGTTGATAATTTTATATATTTTTTTCTTTTAAAAGAGAACCAAAACAAACCAAAGACTTTGATGTCTATCATTGAAGACTTTGATAATGAGTGACAACGAAAGGCCAAAAGACGTACTATACTTTTTGACTTTCCCGATGTTGGGCCACGCGGCATGTGAGAATTGAGATCAACCCTCTGCTTTGCTTGGTAGGGTGGAAAAAGAAGAGGAAGGAAATTAGCATAGAGTGGATTGGGTGGTCATATACCCTCCATAAATTCTTGTATTATGAATAAACAATTGTCTTTAATATGTAAAACGATATTATAATAATTACATTGATAATATAAGCACTAAAAATTGAATTAAACTCTCTCTATGTACAAGATATTAAGATATTAGGTTGATGATACTTATCATTTCAGATTTATTTAACTCGAAATAAAGTGCAAAATAGTATTTGGAATAAATATAAATTGCTAGTATTTTTAATTGGAAGATTTTCCGGCTTTTATTTTACCTTTGATTTAATGAACTGCAACTAGACTAGCTACAACTTTCTCTTCAAATAAATAAATACCAATTGATAAAAGAAAAATGTATGAACTCTGACTTGAGTTTCAATATTGATATTGATATTAATATAGAAGTGATATAACCATTCCTTTTAAAAGTTGTAACTAGTAAAACAAGGTACAATCAATTCATTTAAACACCCCCTACTATCAGACTTAATAATCCACTATAAATATTATTTGTTTGGATCTTTACTTTGAGTCGTCCCTTACCAATGTGTGGAGCACCAAACGAATGGGTTCGGATACTTCCTTGAGACCTAAGTTACGTGGGTCACCTCATGTATTGCACGGTTAACTTGAGAAACGTGTTCTGTGGTCAGTTGAATTTCCTGAACATTTCCCCCTTAGACTAACATTAATTCAAGACAACACATTATTGGTTGAGTTCGGCTACAAGCAAGGAAAACACCTTTAATTTATTTTTTTATTTTTATTTTTTTTCTGGCAGTGCAAATTGTACATAATGCAATGTTTGACTGCAGAGCAAAAAAAAGCCGAGTGAAAACAGGGGAAGAAGGGAATAAGAGAAATGTTCCTCAAACTGGTTACTCACATTCTTCTGTTCTCATGCCTCATCACTACAACAGCATGTATGACGAAACAAAATTGTCAACCAAGTTGCGGATACGTCAACATTCCGTTTCCGTTCGGAATCGGGAAAGGGTGTTACGTCGACGAATGGTTTGAAGTTGTCTGCAACAATGGAACAGACCACAATATTCCAGTCCTGAAACATGCCAATCTGGAGGTGATAGGAATTGATCTTGATGGAAGAACACTCGAAATGGCAATTCCGATAACAGCTTTCTGGAACTTCAGCGACAATAAAGCACAGCAAAATAGCTCCATCAGCTTAGCAGGAAGCCCTTTTTCGTTCTCGAGAAAGAACAAATTCATCGCTGTCGGCTGTGGAGTGCTTGCAACGTTAAGTAGCTCAAAATTTAACGGGTCAGTAGGGTGCTCGTCCGCTTGTAGTAGCGATGTTACTAATTCTACTGCCGAAAACAAGAACTGGGACGGCGTTCATTGCTGCCAGACCTCAATCCCCTCGTCCCTGCAGGCCTTCAGTATCAGATTTCGCGAAACAGAAGGTGACGGGGAGATGAAAAAAGCACGCCGATACGCTTTTCTCGTGGAGGGAACTCGGTTCTCACAAAGTGTAGCAAGTCTTTCTAATGTGTCTGAGATGACTGGCGTGCCCGTGGTGTTAAATTGGGAATTGTACACTTCCCAACTGGAAGCATTGGGAAAATCTCCAGATTCTTTGGCTTCCAAGTTCAACCACTCAAACAATGGCGCCGTAAGAAACACAACTGACTACTGCAGAACATACTCCGACGCTATTTTCGCCAATCAAACAAGGATGCAATGTTCTTGCCGGTACGGTTTTGCAGGAAATCCTTATCTCCGCGACGGTTGTGAAGGTAAGCCCTCTCTACCCTGATCTACAAACATTTGCCTCTCTAGTTTCTTTTTTTTTTTTTTTTTCACTGGTGCAATATCATAGTATATTTCCTTCTTCAAGTGCTATCTGATTAGCAAATTGTTCCCAGTTTATTCATAGAAAAAAGAGGATTTCAGATTTCCGAAATTCACAACTGTATATTTTCCACAAAAAAAAAAAATCGCGACGTTATATTTTATCAAAGGATATCCTAATTGATATTCTGTTCACGAACATGAAACAAGATCCGGAGAAGATCGCTGTCACATATAGCACTTTCTTTCTTTCTTTCTTTCTTTCATTTTTTAGTTTTGCATTTTGTCTGAAGAAATGACAAATAGCAATTTCACTTCCAAAAATGACGGTAAAAACAAACTAGAAAGAAAATAAACTTACTCGTCACATTATCACATTTCAGATGTTAATGAATGCTTCACTAAAGGTCCCGAGGCATGTGAAGGTGGCCGCGACTGTGTTAACACGATTGGAGGCTACACATGCATTGAGCCAGAAAGGAAAAAATCGCGGGTTGAAGTGTTGTTTCCAGGTATGCCGTACTTATGCCTTTCGATGCTCGAAATTAAAATCATGAGCTCTAGTTTACTACTGCTAAAAATGACAATGAAGACAAAAAATCAAAAGAATAAGAAATTTGTTCTTAGGCTTTAGTATTTTTCCATTTTCATTTCAACTGGAATGGACACAGATAACAGATTGTCTGGATTAATTTATGCAGACAATAACGATGTGCTAAGGTAACCTACTTGACAAAAAGTTACACTGTATAAAATAATCTCTTACCTAATTTATGCAGGTATTCGCAGTGGGTTTGGAGCAGTGTTCCTGCTTCTTGGATCATGGGGATTATTCAAACTACTGAAGAAAAGAAGAAAGATCCAACGCAAGAAAAAGTTTTTTGAACGAAACGGTGGTCTATTAATACAACAACAACTATCTGCGGGCGACGTTAAAGTTGAGAAAACGAAACTGTTCAATTCAAAAGAGTTAGAGAAAGCAACGGATCGTTTTAATATTGACAGAATTCTTGGTCAAGGAGGACAGGGTACAGTTTATAAAGGAATGTTGGCAGATGGTCAAAGTGTTGCGATAAAGAGATCCAAAATAGACAACGAAGGAAAAATATCAGAATTCATTAATGAGGTTGTCATTCTTTCACAAATCAATCATAGAAATGTTGTTAAATTATTGGGTTGCTGCTTGGAGACCGAAGTACCTCTTTTGGTTTATGAATTTGTACCTAATGGAACACTATCTCAATATATTTATGACGAGCAAGAGCAGTTTCCACTTAAATGGGAAATACGCTTACGAATTGCCACAGAAATAGCAGGAGCTCTTTCCTACTTGCATTCGTCAGCTTCTTTGCCTATTTACCATCGAGACATTAAGTCTACAAATATACTTCTGGATGGCAAGTACACGGCAAAAATTGCGGATTTTGGAACATCGAGATCAGTTGCCATTGACCAAACTCATCTGACCACACTGGTACGTGGAACATTTGGTTACTTTGATCCAGAGTACTTTCAATCGAGTCAATTTACAGACAAAAGTGATGTGTATAGCTTTGGAGTGGTTCTCGTTGAGCTTTTGACCGGGCAAAAACCAATTTGCATCCAGAGGTCAGATCAAGACAGGAGTCTGGTAACATATTTCATGCAATCCATTGAGGAGAATAACTTGTTTGATATTGTTGATGCTAGAGTGACGAAGGAGGCAAAAAGAGAATCGATCGTAGCATTTGCGGAACTCGCCAAACGATGCTTGAATTTGAAGGGAAGGAAACGACCGACTATGAAAGACGTTGCAGCTGTGTTGGAAGAGATTCAAAAGTCGGAAAAAGCTTCTGGTGCTCAAGAACCAAATGTTGAGGAGGTTGAATATGTGATAGAAGTACCTGATCATTCTACCTTTGCATGGTCAGCTGCTCCTGGTGAGCCTGCCAGTTCATCCGGTTCATCATCTGATGAACTCCCTCTATTCTCACACATAACACAATGACGTGTTCTGTCGGAAAATTCATCTCAGACTCTTTTGCAGTCCAAGCCAAAGCTTCCTTGTTGGGTCTGCCGCTTTTCTCTTATTGTCTCTGTGTGTTTGTACGGTCCAAGCTAAATACATTATGTTCTTTAGCCACACACACATACACCTATATATATATATATAATTGTTACTCTTTTGTAATGTAATAAAATTTGCCAGAGACAATTCATCGCTTGTAAGATATACTAATTTTTTAGAGTAATATTGTGTTTTAAATATAATTGTATGAATGCTACTATTCAACAACTCTAAGAATTAGTGGCTCTGTGCTAAGCTGTGACTTGATAGTTGTCGTTAAGGTACTGCCTGAATTTATATGAAAGTACTAGCATACGTGTATGTCATACACTTGATAATTATAATTTTTGTTGACTTTTTAGAAAAAGAAAAAATTGATATAAAAAAGTACGGTTTAGTTGTACTTAAATGCCAAACGAATTCTAAGCTTCATTCAAGATCCACTCTTCCACGCTTAGACGCCGAATTAAGAATTCCTAAGTTCACCAAATAGTTGTTGCGGATCAAGTTTTCAACGTCCTCTTAGATGAGTTCCGTAGATTTGCCTCTAGTGACGAAGGCAGAATTTGTTATGAGGAAGGACTAACTATAGCAAATTCTTAATCATCACAAGTAATTATTACTCATTCAATTACATTCAACAAATATTCGATTCTTCACAATATAAGTAGAAAATGCTCTCTCCACAATAACAATGCCAACATGCACTCGTCAATTGTGGCACTTAAATTTTAAAATGTTTAGTTAAAACAGTCATTTTGTTAAATTTTATTTTTGCCCCTTTTTCTTCGGTCACTATTTGACCTTGCCGCAAGAACTTTAAAAACTGGTTTGTTTCAAAATTTTATTAAAAAACACCACAAAACTCTCATCAAGTATTCTAGATAAAACCCATTGAAAAAACCAAATCCTCACTTAAAAATAAAAGAGATATATGATGTCGTCGAGCAACCGCCACCGCCGTGTCCTCAAATCCTTTAAGGGCCATTTGATAGACAAGATAAGATTAAATTAGATATGATAACATGAAGGAATTGGATTGGAATATATAGCAAACAATAGGATTGGATTTTATCTAATACTATCCTGTGATTGGTTAAGATTGAAATCCTTAGAAATTGACATATTAAATGAATGATTTGTAGAGAAAACTTGAGAAAGAGGAGATGATCTTTTCTATTTCCCTCCTCTTGCAGAAGATAGTTGAATTCTGTTCTAAAAGGGTTAAGTTATGGACTAGATAAGCTCTTATCCAGTCCAGTATTTTAAAATTTCTCATCAAATATAATATTAACATCTAGTCTAGTCCTATACTCTTTAATCCTGTACACCAAACATGCCCAAAAGAGTATTGTAAGATATTGTAAGTTGTTAAGAATCAATTTTTTTCCTTCTAGTTTGGTGTCCCATTTTGTGATGTACGGATGGGAGTGCGGCGATAGTTTTGGTATGCTTTTCTATTTCTCAATTCAAAGAGTGAGGAAGAAAGGAACACAACATAATCACAATGGAAAAAGCACATATATACCATATCAATTATTAAAATAGTTCGGGTTTTATAATTGATTTCGGTAATAATTAAGATGCTGAAATTTTTTAAAAATTTTTAAATTAGTGATCACATCAGTTTTAAATGAATATAATTTAAAAAATGAGGCTTGGTTGCTAACATTTTAAATTTTAAGTGTTTTTGCAAATTTTTTAAAGTTGAGGGAGAAAATTACTTAAATAATCACATTTTTTTCATCTATTGACCAACATGACACAAATTTCCTATTCTTAACCAACATTACACAAAATTTAATTAACTTTAGTTTAATTTTGTGTCATGTTGATCTAATATTAATTTTTGTATTATATTGGTGAAATAGTTTTTAAATTTGTGTTATTCAAGTGTTTTCCCTTTTACATATCAATTTTTCAAGTTAAGAAAGTAACGTTAAAGAGTGACCAAATTTCATGGATAAAAATAGAATTTGCCACACACATTGTAATAATGCACGACATTCCTCAGGAAAATTGAGAAAACTATAGAAATAGCCACTTATATAGATATATTTATGTTTTTGACCCTCTTTTAATATTTGTTTAAATTTTTTACCCTACATTCTTGTCTACACAACGTGAGCAGCAAGGTGTATTTTGGAGGGTAATCCTGCAAATCACCTTTAGGAAAATCTCGTGTCATCATTGATTTCGAATTGGGCCCAGCTCAATAGATCCAAATTTCACTAATGGGCCTCAACAAAGTAGGCCCAAAATTTCCGGATTGGCTCCCAAAAAACCATGTATTTCGTTATTAGGGTGAGTTTGATTTTAATATCAACTTAAATTAAATTGTATTTTTTTTCGTCATTATAAAAATAACGATGAAAGAAATATAATTTATAACGATGAAAAAAGTCCACATATTGAAGTGGATTGAAGTGACGTACACACTGTAAATAATAACACACCACTAAAACGGATCTTAAAAATTTTAAAAGTGATTCTCGTGGACCCCACCGAATCATAATGAATCTTTCTCTTTTCTCTTCCATTCGAGGAATTTATTTCCTTCCTTCAATATGTCCGTTGGTGAGAAAGATTTGAATCACCACAAACTAGAGAGGTTCGCGACTCCAGACCCACATACGATGTCGCCATGGCTGTTCGCCACTAGATTCCATGGCGACGTTTTCTTCCGGCAGTTCTCCATATTTTCCGGTCGAGGGATTGGGTTTAACAAACATAACCCAGCAATTGTTATATATTTGGGATGTTATCTATTTCCGTGCCCATATAATAAATGCGGGGCCCACTTAATTCAATGCCACGTAGGAATGATTCGTTCTAAAAATCATTTCTGTAAATATGTGTATTTATTTACAGTTTCTAATTTATGTGTAAATATGTTAAAGTTTTGTTATTTATGTACCCACTGATGTTTAGTCATTATATCATTTCTCAATTGCCAATATGACGTACCGATCAGATATGCTGCTGATGCTTGCATTGAATAAGATTCGAATTAAAGGTGGATGATGAAAATATTTGATGCACACCTTTTTAGGGAAAAAAAAAAGTATAAAACAGATGTAAAAGACATATGAAAGCAAAGGAAAAAGGAGCGGTAATTAAAAAAAGAAAGCAAAGGACAAATTGAGAATTTGTGGACTTGGACACTTGGTGATTCGATGTCCATTATTATTATTTTTTGTTTTTCGATAAATATTTTATGTCCAATTATTGAAGATATTGATAATGTACCAAAAAGAGCAAAAGGACAAAACTTGCACATAAACGTCCATTTCCGGGACTTACCATTTACGATGCTTGGCAACTCGATTTTCTACTAATGCTATGTTTGGTAGAGTAAAAAAGAGGAAGGAATGTAGCGAGAGATGAGTGAAAAGTGGGTGGAAAATATTTGACTTGATTGTTTGGTAAAAAAGAAAAAAGAATAAAAAGGAAAATAAGAGAAAAAAAAAAACAATTATAATAGGTCCACTATTTTTATTGCTTTTAAAAGTGAGTGGAAAATACAAATTCATTCACATATGATCAAAGAATACTTTTTTGTCATTGCTTTTGAAGTAAAATAATATAAATAAATAATAATATAATAATTTTACAAATCTATGATTTTCTTTCCTTCCTATCTATTAAACAATTTGAAGGAAAATTAATTTATTTTCTATCATTTCAATTTTTCATCTTTTATAAGTTTTTTCTCCCTCCTATTTTCTTTTCTTCTTACCAATGCTTTTTAATTTTTTTGTTACTATTAAGAAAAAAAAATTCATAATTCAAACTTTGGATTATACATTCGCACTCTTGACATCCAATCACTTAAGCTTGCCCCAAATGGCATTGCAACACTATTAATTTAATAACAATTTTATTTTGCTAATATGTCCTCTTTTATTTTTACATTTTCAAGTCACCTAGTAATTTTTCTATTTTTCTCCCTCGCCTGCTTTTTCTCTTTCCTCTGCTTGTTGTGGTTCCAAATCCTCAGTTAAAAAAATAAAAATAAAAATAAAAAGAAGAAGAAGAAGAAGAAGACCAAAGAACATTCTTTCTCACTCCTCCTATTCCAAGTCCTTCCATATTGCAACACAGCAATGATGGAGAATTATTCACTCGCAAAGTTTGCTTTAGAAATTCCATTTTAGCTCTTTAAAAAGTAGAAATTTTGTCAAAAGGACAACAACTATTTTTGAAGACCTTGATAATGGCCGACAGCAAAAGGGCAAAGACTTACTACACTCATAGATAGATTAATATTTTTTTAATTCATTTACAATATGAACGTATGTAAAACTGATTTTTCTCACTTTATTTAAAACGGGTTCACATTGATAAATGAGTTCACCCTTAAAATTATCATCGAAAACCCCACCCTTTTTTTTCCCAAGTAGTGTTAGGGATACTAATTTAGTTTTAACTTTTTAAGTATCAATTCACGTGTCATATTTTTTTTTTTGATAAATACAATAATTGATATGTTGGGCTTTATTTTCTCCTTGTGTGGGACCAAACATAGTGTTGGATATTTAACTCAAATTGTAATGCTAAGTTGCCAAATATAGAAACAGAGCGAAAAGAGAGGAAGAAGGAAGAAAGAAAAAATGATCCGCCAACTTGTTATTTCCATTCTTCTGTTCTCATGCCTCCTCAACACAACAGCATCCAAAGCACCGATACCGAATCCCGATTGTCCAACGAAGTGCGGAAACGTCAGCATTCCGTTTCCTTTCGGGATCAGAGAAGGGTGTTACGTCGACGAATGGTTTGAAGTTGTCTGCGGAAATAGCAGCACCAGCCCACGTCCCATCTTGAAACGTATCAATCTGGAGGTGATCGGAATTGCTCACAACGGAACACTTGGCGTGCGATTTCCAATCACCTTTTGGAACTGCGGTGACGGGAAAACACCACAAGAAAACCTCAGCTTAAAAGGAAGCCCTTTCGCCTTTGCCGAAGACAATAACAATTTCGTTGCAGTAGGCTGTGACGGGCATGCAACGATTCGCTCAGAAATAGATCAAATTGTTGCGGGTTGCTCGTCCGTGTGTGCTAATAACGTTCTAGTCGACACTTTATACCCTCGGTGCAACGGCGTGAGTTGCTGCCGGACCTCAATCCCCTCGAATCTGCAGGTCTTCAATGCCCGTTTTAGCATCACCTCTTGCAGTGATCAAAACAGTGAAACAGATTGCAGATACGCTTTCCTCGTCAACGAAACCTGGTTCTCATATAGTTTCAGTAATCTTTCCGCTTTGTCCGAGATGACCGACGTTCCGTAGTGCTAAATTGGGGATTGGACGCTTCCAAACATGGTGATTCTGTAAACTCTACAAAGTCTTTTCCTTCCAGCAGATATTGCAACAGTATCTCCAACACTTCTTTTGCTTCACTCTTCAGTCCACCGGGACAGCTTGTATGTTATTGCAAGGACGGCTTTGAAGGAAATCCTTATCTTGACGAGGGTTGTCTTGGTAAAGCCCCCCTACCCTTGTCTACAAACAACTTGTATGTACCAAGTCTGCCTTCCACGATGATTTTCAAAAAAGAAAAAAAAAAAAAAAATCTCTGTGCGTGTTTTTTTTACGACATTTCAGGACGATTTTTTAAAAATCATTGTGTAATACCCCTCTTTTTTTTTTTTTAATTATAATTTGTTTTATTACTTATCGTTTTTCTGCTTCTTTTTTTTTCCCCGTTTTAAGTCCAATTATTACTATTTTTTTAGATATCCAGGTTTTATTTGAAATAAGATCTAGTGAAATCGTGGTTTTTATGTGTACCTTTTTCAAGAAGCAATGTTTTGTTTAAAAGCAGAATTCAAATCTTGATTTTTGTTATGAAGGTTGAAAGAGAACATATATTAATTCATTTTCAGGAGATCAATTAAAAGGTAAAAATTTTACTTCTTTTATCCTAAAAAGTTAATAGATTTCCAACAAATTAATCATCTTGCTTTTGATATATAGAATAACAAATTAAATTATCAAAGCACTATATATATTATTTCTTTTGACTTCTTCGTTTTCGTACGACTACTTTTTTGTAACAACTATTCACAAAATATGTATAATATATATTCCGAACAATAACTTGAAAATATAAATCTACGTACTTTATTATTACATAAAGATAAATATATTTACAAATATATATATATACACACACATATACACACATACCTACGACGTGTACAAAAACTGTACTTCATAAAAATAATGACTATAAAACTATGAATTTATTATTACCTCTAACAAAAATACTAGGCCTCCATTTGATAAGTTAGTTGAAAATAGAATTTTTAAATTGGAGATTGTTGATTTTTTGAAAATTAATTATTAATTTTTGTTGACTTTTCAGAAAAAGATAAAAATTAAGATAGAAAATTATAATTTAATTTAAGTTAAACTTGAATACTAAACAGAGGCTAGGGTTTGTTTGGTATGTTAGTTTGAGTTAAAATATTTTAGTTGTAATAGTAATTTTTGTTGACTTTTTAGATAAGACAAAAAAAATTTTCGGAAAAGACAAAAAACTTTTAAGAAAAAGACAAAAATTTTAATTTAAATTGGTAGTTTGAACTATCTTCCCAAACAACCCCCTAGGACTATATTAGTTTCATTAAATCTTATTCCAAACTTACTTCAGTTTTTATGAAGAAAACAAAACTTACTCGCCACGTTTTTGCATTTCAGATGTTGATGAATGCTTCACTAAAGGTCCCAACGCATGTGAAAGCGGCCGCGACTGTGTTAACACGATTGGAAACTACACATGCATTGAGCCAGAAAGGAAAAAATCGCGGGTGAAAGTGGCGTTTCTAGGTATGCCGTACTTATGCCTTTCGATGCTCGAAATTAAAATCATGAGCTCTAGTTTACTACTGCTAATAATGGCACTGAAGCCAAACAATCAAAAGAATAAGAAATTTGTTCGTAGGCTTTAGTATTTTCCATTTTCATTTCAACTGGAATGGACAATGATAACAGATTATCTTGATTAATTTATGCAGACAATAACGATGTGCTAAGGTAACCTACTTGACAAAAAGTTACTCCTTAGAAAATAATCTCTTACCTAATTTATGTAGGTATTGGCAGTGGGTTTGGAGCAGTGTTACTGCTTCTTGGATCATGGGGATTATTCAAACTACTGAAGAAAAGAAGAAAGATCCAACGCAAGAAAAAGTTCTTTAAACGAAATGGTGGTCTATTATTACAACAACAACTATCTTCGGGTGACGTTACAGTTGAGAAAATGAAACTGTTCAATTCAAAGGAGTTAGAGAAAGCAACTGACCATTTTAATATTGACAGAATTCTTGGTCAAGGAGGACAAGGTACAGTTTATAAAGGAATGTTGGCAGATGGTCAAATTGTTGCGATAAAGAAATCCAAAGTAGACAACGAAGGAAAAATATCAGAATTCATTAACGAGGTTGTCATTCTTTCACAAATCAATCACAGAAATGTTGTTAAATTATTAGGTTGCTGCTTAGAGACCGAAGTGCCTCTTTTGGTTTATGAATTTGTACCTAATGGAACACTATCTCAATATATTTATGATGAGCAAGAGCAATTTCCACTTACATGGGAAATACGCTTACGAATTGAACAGAAATAGCTGGAGCTCTATCCTACTTGCATTCGTCAGCTTCATTGCCAATTTACCACCGAGACATTAAGTCTACAAATATACTTCTAGATGGTAAGTACAGGGCAAAAATTGCGGATTTTGGAACATCAAGGTCAGTTGCCATTGACCAAACTCATCTCACCACACTGGTACATGGAACATTTGGTTACTTGGATCCAGAGTACTTTCAATCAAGTCAATTTACAGACAAGAGTGATGTGTATAGCTTTGGAGTGGTTCTCGTTGAGCTTTTGACCGGGCAAAAACCAATCTCCATCCAGAGGTCAGAAGAAGGTAGGAGTCTCGCAACATATTTCATGCAATCCATTGAGGAGAATAACTTGTTTGACATAGTTGATGCTGGAGTGATGAAGGAGGCAAAAAGAGACTCGATCATGGAATTTGCGGAACTTGCCAAACGATGCTTGAATTTGAAGGGAAGGAAACGACCGACTATGAAAGACGTTGCAGCTGTGTTGGAAGAGATTCAAAAGTCGGAAAAAGCTTCTGGTGCTCAAGAACCAAATGTTGAGGTTGAATGTATGATAAAAGTACCTGATCATTCTACCTCTG
>CM046380.1:5501837-5516837 GCA_025413485.1 Ficus microcarpa
TTATATCATGTTGATCTAATATTAATTTTTGTGTTATGTTGGTGAAATAGTTTTTAAATTTGTGTCATTCAAGTGTTTTTCCCTTTACATATCAATTTTTGAAATTAAGAAGGTAATGTTAAAAGAGTGACCAAAGTTCATGGATAAAAATAGAATTTGCCAAATACATAGAAATAATGCACGACATTCCTCAGGAAAATTGAGAAAACTATAGAAATAGCCACTTATATAGATATATTTATGTTTTTGACCCTCTTTTAATATTTGTTTAAATTTTTTACCCTACATACTTGTCCACACAACGCGAGCAGCAAGGTGTATTTTGGAGGGTAATCCTGCAAATCACCTTTAGGGGGTGTTTGGTTGAAGGTAATCAAATGTAATCAGATACCTGACAATCTTTTAAAGTAATCAAATTCCTGGGAATATTAGATTATAGTGTTTGGTTTGTACATAAACAATTTTAGTAAGATTCCCGGGAATGTTAAATTACTATGTTTGGTTGTGAACATGAATGTTGTTTTTTCTTAATAAATGGACAAAATTATCCTTTACTAAATGAATATATACTTTCAATAGCAATTAATTACAAATATAAGGACAATAACATAACTTTATGATTCGGCCAAATCAAATTACAACAACACATATAAAAATTATAATTCAAGAATTAGTAGAATTAAAATGTTCTTATTAAAACACAAATTCGTTGATTCTTTAAGAATACATGAAAATATATATGAGACAAATTGAGAGAACTCTTAAAGAGATTTTAGTAAACAAAAAATACATATATATACGTATCAGAAAACAAAAAAAAACAAAAAAGAATAAACAAAAAGTAAAACAAAACAATGGACTGGGACTTATATATATATACATATACGTATTACGGAAACAAAAAAACAAAAAACAAAAAACAAAAAACAAAACAAGACATCAGGTAAATGAATAATGATTACCTGTGGAGGAGATGATGAATGAATAGGAGGCTGCAGTGAATAGGAGGCTGCGAAGGAGGAGGATATGATGGGATGAAAATATTATATATATATATATATGTAGTTCCGTACGTAGGGCTTTTTTTTTTTTTTTATCCTCTAAATCTGTAGATTATTTAAAAGTTAAAAGGATAGTTGTGTTTAAATTATTTAAATTTTAAGATTACCATGATATTTAGATAGACGGTAATCTGAAACCCAAGGGGGGAGGTGGGTTTCAGATTACCCCTTTATAAGGGAATCTGAAACCCATGGGTTTCAGATTCCCAGGTATTTTAAAATAAGATAACTTTATAATAAACACGATAATCTTAAGATTCCTATTTTTTTATAAAAGATTACCCCATACCAAACACCCCCTTAGGAAAATCTCGTGTCATCATTGATTACCAATTGGGCCCAGCTCAATAGATCCAAATTTCACTAATGGGCCTCAACAAAGTAAGCCCAAAATTTCCGCTTCAGCCCCCACAAAACCATGTATTTCATAATGAAACCGTTCTCCTTTACGGTACGGCTTTTGTTTTACCTTGACCTCTTCCCCGCTCTGTTGTCCTTACCGAAAGTCACCGTTAGAATTAAGTACTTATTTGGTAAATAAATTTAAGTTGAAATTTTTTAATTTAAATAGTAATTTTTATTGATTTTTTATAAAAAATAAAAATTTAAAAAAAAAGATAAAAATTTTTTTAAATAAAGAAAATTTTGAATTTAAACCTTAAGTTTAAATTTAAGTTTCAAATGGAACCTAGACCTCTGTTTCCTTTTAATTGTTATTTAAAATTAAAATTTTTAAATTAAAATTAATTAATTTTTTAAATTTTAATTTTAATTTTTATTAATTTAAAAATAAAAAGATAAGAATTTAATTATATTTTAAATTAAATTATATTTTAATCTCTGTTTGATAAATCATCTTAAATTTAAATTTTTTATCTCAATTTTTAATTTTTTTAAAAAATCAATAAAAATTATAATTAGTTTTTAAAAAATCAATCAACTTAAATTTAAAAATTTCAATCTAAACCATTTTATCAAATTATCCCCCTAAAAAAAAATCAAACAAAAATTAAAAAATTTAGAAATTCCCCGTATAAACCCTAGAAATTCACCATCCAAACCTTCTTTTCTTTTTCGTTCATCTTCTCTCTTTATCCTCTCTCTCTCTCTCCCTTCTGTTGGAAACTGTTCAATTTTGGGGGAATTAAGGATAAGAAAGCAGCTTTCTTCTTATCCAAAACTTCGTATTCGAAGCTCATGACTTCAAGTTTACCGGTTTGTCTCAAATTCTCTTTTCAAATCTTTGTTCTTTTTTATATATGATTTTCGTTCTGAATCTCAGTTTGTGCAATTTCGTGTTTTCTGTTGAGGATTTCTTTTTTTAATTTCAAGTTGAGGTTTTTGTTGTTCGGTTTGGTACAAGATGGAAAATTCAGCTTATCTGTGCTTGAATATTCTGGGAAATTTTCTGCTTGGTTGTTGAGAAAGTCCGGGAAGGAAAAATGGGAACAAATTTGTGTTAATGTTTAGTATTTGAGGTCACATTTGGGAAACTTTTGAATTTTTACTCTATTTTTGGTACTTTTTTTCCTTGAATTAAAATTTGGGATTATTTGGACGATTAAAAAGGAAGAGAATTTGGGAGTTTATTGGGTGTTATTGCCTAAAAGTGTATAACGTTTTGCTAAATTCTGGAGTATTTGGTGGTTAATTCAGTTTCTTCTGGTTAATTAGTTTTAGGGTACCTTAGTCTGAAAATAAGTACTAAGTAGTTCTTTGCAAAAAAAAAAAAAAAAAATTAAACAAGGATTGGTTTTTTGTTATCTAGGTTCTTTGGGGTTAATGATTGGTGGTTGAGGAGGAGATAATGGCATTGGTCACTCATCAAATGCAGGTAATTTATGGCACAACGGCACCAGAATATCATGTAGGATAATTAGGTTTATATGGAGATGTCTGTTATTTTACCACGGTCCCCTCTCTTTGCGCTTATGATTTTTATAAATCTGTGTGTGCATGGAGAACTTCTAAGTTTTAGATTGGTATTGACTGAAAAAACTGCGGGTGCAGGGTATGGTGACCAATGGAACTGGTTTTTGATCAATCCTTTGTTAGGCTTAGTACGCATGCATGTTGGAATAGAGAAAATGCCGATTGCTTGATGGTATTTTGACGGCTCTCTTTCTTTATAACATGTGTTGGGAAGTGGTATCTTCCAATTGGTTGTTGCATCACTTAGCTTGAGCCTGTGATCCCTGGGAAACCAACATCTGTTTGTTTTAGAATGAATCCCTTCCTGGCTGCCGCCATAATGCTTATTTAGCATGAAGATTTTACGGGAGTGTGTTTTCCAATTTACTTAATAAACCAAAGGAAAGAAAGTTGAAGACCATAGAAACCTCATCATGTAGACTAACCTGATTTTTTGAGCTTATTTTTCAAAATGGGAAAGGAAATGACTTGGTTTTTGTTCACTTAATGAACATTTTCATGCAAAAATCCATGTTTTGCTTTTTACTCTCCCCCTATCTTCTGTATTTCAATTTTCATCACATATGTTGTTTGTGGATTTACGTGAACTCTATTGATTAATATTTCCCCCTTTTTCCATATACTACTTTCCAGGGTTCTTATGTTACATTTCCCTCAAGGCCCTTGCCATGGATCAAGGGAATCAAATTGAAGAGATATGTCACAACAGTTCACATGGCTGCAAGAACAGATAGGCTGTTCCTACTAAAGCGGAATATTTATTTTAGGTGGGAAATATTCCATCCTCAGATTCTTTGGATGTTTCTTCCTTAAAAAGTTATATATATATATATACACACATATGAAAATTTTGACTTTTAACTTTTCACCTTCGTGTTTTTGAACAATGTGTCACAAATTTTTTTTCCTCTTTACCATCGCATCTCAAACACTTTAATGCATTCTTTTAGACATATACACACAAAAATATATATCATTCCTTTTTTATAATGGTCAAATACATTCAGAAAACTTATTCCAGTGTAGGGGCTTCTTGTGTACGCAGACCAAAACTTAAAGCTTTGCAAATTTCAGCCTTTAAAGGTAGTGCTCAAAATGGCGAACCTGGAGGAAGAGCAAGTGGATCAAAGACTGCCAAGAAATCAATCAAATTAAAAGAGAGCGAGGGTGCCATAACAGAATCTCGGGATGCAAATGAGATTTCACTTTCCTACACCTCTGAGGCAAATGAGAGTGTCACATCATCCCCTGCTATACACAGATTATTCAAAAAATGGTTGACAAACCTGCGTACACAATCCTCAGGTGAAGTAGTGGATGGCATTTTAGAAGAGGAACCATCTCCAAGGGAGGTGTCAGAAACTGAACTAGGGACCGAGAATTCAGAAAGAAGTGAGATCCTAAAGGCGATTTGGTGCCAATTTGTGAGCCTGGATGCAACAATTAAAATACCATTGCTGATTTTGTAAGTAAAATGCTGTCCGTTGCGTCTTTCCCTATCTCTCACTCTGTCTACCTCTCTTACCAGTTAGTCCACTTTTTTTTGCAAGATTTTATGGTAAATCTTTTTTTGCAAGATTTTATGGTAAATCTTACCAGGTGAAGAAAATGTTAAGAGATTTTTGAGATAAATTAAGAGGTGAACCTCTATTTTAGATTAAGGGCCCATTTGAGGGGACATGTGGAGATGTTGTTTTGAAGGTTGGGTTGGAAATGTGTGTGTGGAGGGAAAACTTTTGAAAAAATTCTGTGATATAGAAATAGTGCAAAAATTTGAAATATGTTCGGAAAAAAATAAGCAAAATAGATATTGTCTTGTTCATCTCGTTGATACAAGCATTTTGACATAAAATTCATCTCATTTTGATTTGAAATGAGAAAGTTATGGACTTTTAAAGTTTGAGTTTTTTGAAAATCGAAGAGTGTGAAAGTTTGATGTGGTGTTGAGATTTTGAGATCCAGATGGTATTTTACCATCTGGAGATGTTGCCCCAAACGTGGCCTAAAAGACTGAAGAATGGTCCATAACTTTGGCTTCATTTCCCTCTCTCTACTTTAGATGAGTTTAGTTTTTGGGAAATGGAAGGTGCATGCTCCTCCATTCATGTCGTGTTTCTTTTGTAAACCGCTTTGTAAGTTCTGTTTTGTCTACTGATTATTGGTGATTCCACTAATTAACCGCAAGGAGAGTGATTAAAGAATTGCATGTCGAAAGGAAAATGGGTACATGAGCTAGTAGTGTGTCAAGGCTTAATCAAGCCTAAATCTTTAACTGCTCTAGGGCCTTTTTTCAGTGGTTGGCCATGGCATACGTCTTTGTGAGTATTCTTAATTTGCTCTAATATTGGTATTTTGATATCAACTTCAGCATCATGTATTGGCATATTGCGTATTTATAGTCTTGTTCCTTGTGTAACTGATTTGGGATATTTGAATTGTATCTATTATCATGTCTATAAACTCTAGATGCAAGATTGCGACAATTTTCTCTTCACTTTTTCTCATGCTTAAAATTCATCTTCTTAATCTGCAGCCTCCCTTTGTACCTGGCAGTTAATGTGTTGTATGGGGCAGAAGTTTCGAAGGAGTTGACTCCCTTGTGGGTTGCCGGACCTTTAATTGTAGCTCTCTACGTAAAGATGCTTCGGTGGTTATTTTCACTCTATATCTGGACCTTCAAGCAGACTGTAAATATCATTACGAACTTACCAACATACTACAGCAATCTTATACAAGGAAAGCTTAAAGAGGAGTTCCGTTCTCGCTTTTGGCAACCTATAGTAAACATTAAAAATCTGAACTACAAGGAGTTTTCGAAAACAAAGCTGAAAGAATTGCAAGTATGGGTGGTGGAGAGGTACCTTGACTTTGTGGAGTCAATATGGCCATATTATTGCAGAACGATCAGGTTCCTGAAGAGGGCTAATCTCATTTAGATTTTGAAGAGAGTGTACCATGAGAGGTCTTCAGTCAGATAGGGACCGAAATTGAGTCGCTTCTGATGGTGACTTTTGAGGGACTTTGACATTCATTAGAGACAGCTTAGCCAACCCATTTTTGCAATGGGGTTCTCTGTATCTTCGAGATAGGCGAGGGACGTGATTTATGCGGAGTTGTCTGATTTATGTAATTTTTTATAAGGCAGTAATGTTATTTTTGGATGCGCTTGCTTCCAATTTGTTTCTATTGTTTACGCTTCTATTGTTGATGATCCTTAATGAGATAGAATGATTCGGAGTTCAGACTCGGAGCCAGCAATAGAGTTTTGGTTTTCTTAATGTGTTGGAAATTTTCCTCCATATCTTGTTGTGTGATTGATTGATTTTGTAGTTGATCGTTTTTGTATCACCTCCTTTCTCATGAGAAAGTATTCTGGACAAGCAAGGTTGACAAATAATTTGCATTTTTTTTTTTAATGAAAGAAGAAGATAAAGAAAGGCCAAAAACGAAAAAACCTTCATATTCCATGGGACATCTACGAAGGGAAATTTCTTCCTTCGCTAATTTACGCTCCTTTTCCCTCCTTTTTTTTTTTTTTTTAACTATGTGTTACCTTTTTTCTTTTTATTAGTTGTATTACATGTGTTTCGTGTACATGTGGAATAAACCCAAAAGACCAAAAACACATCAAGTGGCGTTGATTAGGCCACCATGTAGATAGTCACGTGTGGAAAAAAAAACAAAACAAAACAAAACAAAAAAACGTCATGTGACGTTAATTGGGTCACTATGTGAACAGTCACATGACATTGATGTAATTGTCAAGTGACAATCACAGGAGGTAGGATGAAAAGCACTGCTTTTTATATATAATATATATATATATATATATATATATATATATGTAATAGATTCCAAAGCTGCAGACCCAACTTCTTTGAAACGGAACTATAGCCAACACAAATAAACGGTTAATTTCAAAGTTAGCCCCTAAAGACTAGATTTTATCATTTTTGCTCCCTCCAACTGAAAGAGGGAATTAGTTCATCCCAAGCTTATAACTCTGGAGACATCAATTTTTTGGACAGCTTTGACCTCGTATGGATCACGTGAGTCGCTAGTAAATGGTGTTAGTCACCTTTTGACCGTAAGTGATTAAGATCATTAAAAAACTATCGGTGTTTAGTAAAGTTGCAAACTTATGATAGTATTAGAAGGAATATTATGTCATTTTAAGTTATAGGGGGCCTAATGAGACCACTCACTCTATTATACGGAGGTCAAATTTGAAAAAGGTAGAAAAAAAATCCCAAAATAGAAAAGGCATGTAGACCTAAGGATTAACAATTCTCAAAATTATATCCACCAAAAAAAAAAAGAAAAACACTTCTCAAACTATTGACAAGAGCGTAAATTAGTGATTATTTTGTTATGTTATATAAGTGATACCAACTGAGGGCACCAAAACACTACTAAATTTATATTTGAATCAAAGGTTTGAAATGAAATTTTAATATTAAAGTTAATTAATTTTTCATGCACTAGTTGTAATTTTTGTTCATTTTAAATAAAAACAAAAATCCAAACCTTTAATTTGGACCTTTATTCTAAAGGCATTGCAGAGATAGTTCATTGATCGTTTTACAACATACTCTATTATAAAATGAAGATCGAAAAGTTCAAATCACACTCCAAATTTTTAAAATTAACAATAATAATCAAATACCAAATTTTTTTTAGGAAAATACCAAAAAAAAAAAAAAAACGTAATAGAGTAAGGTAATGTAAGATGAGAAATGAAAATAAAAAGATAAAAAGATAAGGCAATAAAATATCTGAGGAAATTATATATATATATATATCTATATATCTGAAGAACTTTTGAGAGGGGGAAAAAAGTGCAAGTGAAGCTGAACAGTAAAAAAGGGGCACATATGAGACGGGGAAGTAGAGAATATGTCCAAAACAATTCTTCTCTCTCTCTCTCTCTAACCCACGTACAAACAACAACAAACAAAACTCGCCGCTGTCTTTGAGTGAAGGAAAAAAAAAAAAAAAAAAACTTCTGAAAATTCCCACCTTAGAATCTCCGAATTCCTTCACTTCCCACCACTTGGTACCTTAATCTGTCGAATTTCTCATCTGGGTATCCATAATTTTCCTTCTATTCTGATGGGTTCGCTGGAATCAATCGACCCTATGCGGTTTCGGAGTCTCTGAAAGACTCGGATTTTTTGGCTGCTTCGTTTTGCTCAGAAAAATGGCTGTTCGAGTTGGTTCCTCGTTGTCTTGCTTATTGTCTGCTGCTCTTTTTTCTCCTTCTCAGACCAGGAGTCCTTTTAAGGTATTAAATTTATTCAGCTTTGGTTGGTTATTCAGGAAAAAAAAAAAGGTAGCTACTTTTCTAGGAAATTTGATGTTTCAAGATATGTAATTTAGGGATTTTTATAGGTCAGTGTTTTAGCCGATTCTTGACGTATTGCTTAGTGGGTTTTGAAATGCCACAAGGGGAAAGTTTGAATATTTTAATGGATTTAGTGGGGTAAACTTTATGTAAATAAATACATTTTTGTGTTTTTGTAATTCTTGTACAGAATCTTGTGTGATATATCGCCTTTATCTTTGCAGTTAGTTTGGTTTTTTAAGAATGGTTTAGAAAATAGGTTAGCTCATTTAACTTTGTTTATATATATATATGTGTGTGTGTGTGTGTGTGTGTATGTATATTTGTAAATATATATACGGATAAGTCACATATTTTTTGCTGAATATCACAGCTTCTACAATGCTGGCTCTTATTTAGCAGGAGAAGAGAGACAAAGAAAAAGAGATGGCTGTTATAGTAGAACTTTAAGTGATAGAATTTAATGATAGGAAAAGTGGAATTCATTGAGATATATAATATGGTTTGAATATTTTCTTCTGGAGACGATTATCAAAGTGTACTTATACGGAAAGGGCGAAATGAAACAGACTAGTTGTTTATGAGCACACCCTTTCGCTTGGGCTTAGGTTTGCTAGCTTCTGTTCTCGATTACCAAGTGATTATGTTAAGGATTGAAAGTAATAATGAATCTTGCAATTAATCTACGCTCTTGGATGAAATAACATGAAAAATTATAGTAAAATCTAGTGCTCAGCCTGTGTTAAGGTGTTATTGAAATTGGAAATTCACGTTCAATAGGTATTCTCGTCTACAACTTTGGAATTGTTGAGGCAGTTGTATTCGGATTGCTACTATGATCTTCAATGGCTTAGTGATGCACGGAGGGTATGTGATCACATGTTGCACTCTGTTTCAACGCAATTGACAACTCAGATAACAAACTAATACGGAAAATGATTTTGCTAGTTCAGATTTTTTTCAATTGACACATCTTGTTATTTCATGCCATTCTCAATCATGAACCAAAACCGAGCTTGTATGGAATAGGTCCGTCATGGACTTTAGCTTATGTGGTCTTTTTTATTTCTTTCAGCTGAGCTTATCACGAGGATCTTACAACAACCAGCAACATGAAACTCACTTGCGAAGACATGCTAGAGGTAATTTCACATATTTATTGCCAAATTCAATAAATGCTTTTGTTAACTTGAGGTAGTCCAAATTTAATTATTTAGAAGGTACTTTAATCTGTTAACACAAATGAACTGACTTATTTAGTCATGTACCAGTGAGTTTAGTATCATTGCTTCATTTATTTTGTCCCATCCCGATAGAAATTTTCTGAACTTGTCTTGTGTTGTTGTCATGAGTAGACAAGTCATGCATCCATGGAATACTGTACTCAAGGGTAAAGTCCCTGAAATGGCACGGTGCTCTCTTTGCAGTTTCCGAAGATCAGTCACTAGATGATGAGATAAGATTAGTTGCTTCAGATCAAGAAAATAACTATCCTAGCACCGAAGATATACCAACAGCTAGCAGTTCAAATTTCCATCTTGATGGTGCTGGTGGAAAACCTGGTCTAATCTCTTTTTATAACCGCCCGTACAAAATTGAGGATGAAGCCCGCATAGCTAGCCCAGAGAGGAATTCGAACAACCTCTTATGGTTTGTTGGTCCCGCCGTACTTGTGGCCTCTTTTGTATTTCCCTCGCTTTACTTGCGCAGAGTGCTCTTGGCTGTATTTGAGGACTCTTTGTTGACAGGTGAGAATGCGTCTGCTGTTTTACGCTGCTTTTGGTAGGTTGCTATTTTTTATGTCCTGATTTTTCAATTTATGACACTTCAGTTAGTAACTAAACCGAAGTTATGCCATCTTAATTGATGTATGTCTAGATCTTGCTAGGTATCACTTTGTTATGCCGCAACTTACATTACATTGTTCTAAAATACCTCAGAGCAATAATTCAAATTTTTTTGGTTCAATTATCAGATTTCCTCATATTGTTTTTCACGGAAGCTCTTTTCTACTGTGGTGTTGCGGTGTTTCTTCTCCTGATTGACCATTTAAGGAGGCCTACTGTCCTAGATTCTGCCGTAAATACTAATGACTCCCCTACCCTCAACTGGGACAGCGAATCTCATCTGTTGCTGCTCTGGTACTTAGTCTTATAATTCCAATGGTGACGATGGGCTTAGTCTGGCCCTGGACTGGTCCCGCGGCTTCTGCCACTCTTGCACCATACCTAGTTGGTATAGTTGTCCAATTTGCATTTGAGCAGTATGCAAGACATACGAAGTCGCCGTCATGGCCTGTTATCCCTATAATCTTTCAAGTAAGGACAGTTTACTTTTTTGGCATCCTTGTTGACTTTTGACTTCATTTTGCCATCGCAATTTGCATCCCATTGAGAACTATAAATCATAGAGTTTCTTTCATGCTTAACAGGTGTACAGATTGCACCAACTGAATAGAGCAGCCCAACTGGTAACAGCTCTGTCGTTTACAGTTAGAGGCGCCGAGATGACATCGCATAACTTGGCAATAAACAGCTCCCTCGGAACACTTTTGAATGTCCTTCAGTGTCTTGGGGTTATCTGCATTTGGTCGCTTTCAAGCTTCCTAATGAGATTTTTCCCTTCAAATTCTGTTTCTGCTCAATGAAGCATAAAGCCCAATATAAAATTGGTGAAAACTAGTTTAGGCATGTTTTTGGTGGCATTTTAAAAGCGAATGGGTAAATGAAACATTTTGACTTGTCTAAAGCAAAGTTAGAAAGACTGTCGAGGATTTTTTGTATACGGAGATACCAAGAAAAAAAGCAAAAGTTGGTCAAATTTTTTATTTCTATTTTATTTTTTATGCTTCTATTTCCATGTTCTTTGTTGCAAGTGAATACCGGTTGTACATAAACTATGTTATGCCACAGATTGTGCACTTTTGTGGAAAATGAGCTTTCAATAACTTTGTTGGGATATTTCAATAAACTCGTTACATAGGACGCGTTTTATATGTGTGGATTAGACAAACAAAGCAGTGGATCAGACAAACAATGGATTAGACAAAATAGCACGAGTGAATAGACCAAAAAAAAAAAAAAAAAAAAAAAAGCCAATACCCAAAGAAAAAAAAATGTCACAAGATGGCTATTGGAGTTGTCACATGTCAACGCCACAACAATGATCAAAAGGTCATTGCAGAGTATGATTTACTCTTTTATATTTAGTATAAACTATTTCAGATTCAATAAATTACAATCAAGACACTTTCTAGACAGACTAAAGGGCTTGCTGACAAGGGCTGTTTTTAGGAATTGCAATTCGCCTCTACGTGCAATGACACGTTGAAATTTAGATTAAGGCTTGTTTTGCAGAGCTTTATAAAAATCATTTTGAGCTTTTTGAATGATCTTCATCTCTCAAGAGCTTTCAAACAAAGTCATAAAATGTGGATTCTGGAAAAAGTTTTTCTAAATAGACTTACTTGTACAAGAGTTTCATTAAGACATTATTAACTTCATTCTAACACTACATGAAAATTTAAAAACCTTTTTGACTTGATAGGTTTTTTTTTTTTTTTTTTTTTTTTTTTTTTTTTTTTTTAAGTATATAGTTTTAAACACTATTGAAAAATCATAATTTTACTTCTTTTCTTCTATCGGTGAAAAGTAAAAGTAAAATAAAAGTAAAAATTATACCAAACAGATCCTAATAAAAGTGTTATGTGGGGGATTTAGAGGATATCACTTAAAAGTTTCGAATTTAATGTATGAACCTAACTTTTATTTTAACATTAAGGGGATACAAATGAATTACTAGACTTCAAAAGTGGTATACAACCTCATTGACATTAGTTTCCTGCTTATCAGTTAAGAACTTGCAAATCCAGCCAATAATGTTGGACAATTTTGTTTTCCCACTTTTACCCCTCAACCAACGCAAATCTAGCCAATAATCTTGGACAATTTTGTTTTCCCAATGTTGCCCTCAGCTCAACTCAACTACAGGTCACGTGACTATCACATGACACGTTACCATTAACATGAAGAAAAAAACAATACAGGGGGTTCTTTTTTCTTGGACAATGGAGGGTAACGTGAAAATAGCTGTATGATAGATAGTGCAATTTAGATTGTTTTCTAATTTGATGATTTCATGCATTGTTTACTAGCAAGCAATTTTATAGAAAATTTGGTTATTTATAGACAAAAGTCAGCATCCTCTACACAATTAAGATAATTAGAAAAGTGCCTAACAACTAAAAAGAAATATTAAGGTAATGAAGTCAAACGAACCAACACAAGCTGACAGCATAAAGATAAAATAGTGGTTTGGCCAAATACTATTTGATCAGATCGGCACCTATCATTTCTTTTCTTTGATTCCATTGATAAAAAGCTACATTACCTCTATTTTTTGCAAGTATTATATATATATATATATATATATATTCACGCGTACACATAACCTTACATGACAAATCAGTCATATCTTATATCACTTTGTTTCATTTTTAAAAGCGGTTTATATTACTAATTTATTTTTCTTCTTCTTCTTCCTCTTCTTCTTCTTTTTTAATATGAAATTGATCAGTCATTCAACAAATTTGTCAACGCTTTATTTTTTGTATTAAAAAATGAATTATTTAAAAAATTTTTGGAGAAAGTACAATTTTTTGAATAAACATAATTTTTCAATTTGCTTGTATGATACATGTTCAATAATGTACCTTCTCCTTTGGCTGTACATCTTTGCAATATTGCCCCTTGTCTCTCAGTGGTGTGACAATGTATATCAAAATTCTAGCCATGTTCTTATTCTATCTTTTTTTCTTTTTTTTGGGTAAATATTCTTCTTAATTTCAGAGTTGGTAGTGTTATACATTAACATTCTTAATTTCTCCTTTTGTGACTTCAAACTCAGATTAGGTTGGGAAGACAGATATTCTCATAGAATTACTCAATTGATCTTTTGAATAAAAATATGAGACATCTTATATTCTGGCAAGAACTAACAAGAGGATGTCAATTCGGTGTTTGACTAATACATGTTTGTATATAATTATACTTTAGATTAGAAAACCTGAGCACTGTTTAGAGTAATAATTCTATTATGAGAAGACACCTTCCCGGTAGAATTATATTTTAAACCGTCAAATTTATAGGTTTTTCATCAATTTTGCTTTTTTTTTTTTTGGTATAATTTTGACAAGATTTAGAAGGAAAAAAAAGGTCATTTGAATTTAAATATATAGTAGGATTAAATTATTTAGAGTAAATAACAAATTAACTATATAAATAATTTCTTTACTAGTAAATTTACTATTTACTTCAAACATTTAAAAACCTTGTTATTTACTTCAATTATTTAAAATATTATTTACTACAATTTCCTCCATATTATTATAGTTATCTACTTCTCCTTTTGTTATAGTTAAAAGTAGAACTTCTTCCAGAAGTAGAAGTACAACGATTCCAAACTAAAATTAGATAACTTTTTTAAAGGTACAATTTAATAACTTTTAATTCCTAGGAAAATCTTGCACGTATATATGTATATATATTTATATTGAAAATCCTAGGAAAATCAAAAAAGTGAATCAGCTTTTGTGTTATTGGCAAATTGCCTAGGCAAGTCTTTCTTAACATCATTTTCCTGTGATTTTAGTGGGACAAACTTGTTGCCTTTTAATCCAAATTGATTGCCTCTGCTTAAATCCTCAAAAACTAAGCAAAGTTGATAAAGAAATTTTTAAAAAAAAAAAAAAAAAAAAAAAAAAAAAAAGCAATATGTGAATATAGGGGTCCCCCAATAAACAGTTCTCCATAACAAAAGAAAACCCAATTTTGAAGCAATCTATTTGTCCTCTTTTGCTTGGTTTATCTATAAGCAGGAATCATTTAAAATATACTAAAAATTCTCAATTATATCTTAACCCTTTTAAACAAACCTCATTAGGCAAACACAACATTATTTGTATCCATAACACCAAACCTCACATGATTTTTGGCTCTATTCCTGTTTTTCAACACAATTTCTTAAGCTGGTCAGACCAGTACTGTGAATTCTTATCAAAATAGTAGTTGCTAAGCTTCTGTGTTTTCTTCTTGTATTTAATTTGGTGTTAGGTCGTTTTAGGTTTGAGAGGAATGAGGAAAATTTCGCGTTTCAACTCTTTGATTATATCCCTTGAAATTCAAGAAAGTTTATAACAATAAAAAATAAGATATATTTTTCAAAGATGGTAACGAATTTGGTTATTTATTTCATATCATTGTCATATCGATAATTATCACGGGTAACTATTTTAATTATTAATCATCATCATAATATGTGTAATAGTAACTTGTAGTAATTACTATAAATACTATTTGTGACGTTAATGATGGAGTCTATTTCAATGGGGCTTTTCTTTACTGGATTTTTTGTTGGGACAAATTAAATTTTTAAATTTTTAGAGAGGATATATTTTAATTTGATGTTAATATATGTTTATTTGAGTGGAGAGAAAATTGAGATTTCTCAATTATTGTGGCGCTAATTAAAACATGAGAATATGTGGCGTAATAAAATGGATTTCCTTAATTTTTATGGAGGCTATTTGTTAAAATGACAAGAATATAAGTAAAATTAAAAACAAAAAACAAAAAAACAAAAATGTGAATGGGGGCTCTATCCCCC
>CM046380.1:5516937-5555673 GCA_025413485.1 Ficus microcarpa
CACTAGTTATGCTGTTATGGCGTGGCTCCATCAATGAATAACGTGACAATGATACAAATCAAAATCAGTACCATCCACGACACGGTTTTTTTCTTTCGGTTTCAGGGGTGTTTGGTATTGCATTTTCACTTAAACTAAACTGCATTTTTCATCTTAATTTTTCATCTTTTTCTAAAAAATCAACAAAATTTATAACTACTTTTTCAAAAGTTAATACTATTTAAATTTAAAAATTTCAACTCAACTCATTCACCAAACACTCTCTTAATTTTTTTTTTTAAAAAAAAAACCCAAAAATTAATTCTCTTCACAGGCTAGAAGAAAATTTGTGTCAAAATTTGTCCTACCAGAGGCAATTAAATCAAGAAAAAAAGAGAAAGGCTCTCAAGCCGCAAATTTGTAATACTTTCAACATCCACTAGCAAAGGGCAATTGATCATGGACATGAAAATATTTGCCATGTAAAAGCAAAAAAGAAAAAACAGTGCAAAGGTTCATGAATTAATGGTTTGTCCTATATGTTGAGGTGGAGACATTTTGTGGTTTTTGGTTAACATAATGGAATTACACCTATTTAGTTGACAATCCATGAAGCTTATTTGCACCCATCTACTAGAAAGTCAAATCGGCTTAATCTTTTGGAATTTGTTTTCCTTGTGTGGTTCCTTTCAAGATTCTTCTGAATAAGATGTGGAATTCTTAGCATTTTACAAATAATTTTAATTTTTGGAGCATTTTACAAATAATTTTAATTTTTGGATGTGAAATAGAAAGAGAATTTTTTAAAATGTTGTTGATGTATATTTTTTTAGATTGTGTTTAATTGTATTGCTAAACAAATAATTAGTTCAAGTATAAGAAAGAGTGTGAATTATGTTTGATAAGTTTATGAAAATATTTATTGGGTATATAAACCCTAAAAAATGAAACACAAACGAGAAAATAACTTTTTTTTTTAATTTAAGTAGTGGAAGAATCGAACTCTACATCTCATGCTGGAGTAATCATGAAAATAATATTTAATTCCCTCATTTCTTAATAAAATAGGAAATAAGTTTTTTATTTTGTTTTTTGTTTTCTGATTCGGTGCATCTCTAGATCATTTCCAAAATGTCTTCATGAAATCATTAAATTTCATTTGAAACCGTTTCCAAATCAATATCAAACACCACCTACACATCCTAAGTTTTTTTTTTTTTTTTTTTTTAATTTTTGGAACTCATCATGGAGCCTAGAGAGGCCCCACCTTACTTTTTTCTATCAAGGACATGCAAGTGGGTGGTTTTTGGTTAAAAACCTTTTTTGCTCTTCTTTCTTTCAGCAATGCCCATTACAATATCTTATCTCCATCACTTCCCCACATTCACAATCTACCAAGGCAGGCTTCTTTTTTTCCTTTTTTTTTTTTTTTTAATTCCACATTTTCCTTGAGATGAAAAAGTCAGAGCAAATTAACATCCACACCTTTTTAATGTACTATATTACAAAAAGGTAAATATAAATAAATAAATAAGCTAACTTGGAGAAAATTATGGTTTAAAAACTTATAATATGGACTAATTAGACATACTTGTTTCAAGTGAACTATATAAACCCCAAGAAACCAAATTATCCCCCCAGCTTTCTCTTCTTCCTTATTCTCTTCTCTTACCTTGTTAGAATTTGAGCTTCTCTTGTTCTTTTCTTGTCTTTTTTTTTCCTTTTTTTTTTTTTTTTTTCTTTTTTGTGGAACTCAGTTTCCCAAGTACCTGTACTAGATATTCTAAACCTTGTTCCTGAAATACCTTTGTCTGAATGGCTAGAATCCAATTGTCTTGTCTCATGTTGTTCTTTGTAGTGCTTGGTGTTGTGCTAATTGGTGTCTATGGATCAGAGAATTCCTCCGATTCCGATTTGCTTCTGCGAATCAAATCGGAGCTTGACGATCCAAACGGAGTCATGGAAGGCTGGTCCCTAGAATCCAATGTGTGCAGCTGGTATGGCCTGACATGTTCGTATGAGCAAGTTGTGGGACTGAACCTGTCTTTGTCAGGACTGTCGGGTTCAATTCCCCGCGATCTCTCGCGCCTCTCTTCGCTTCAAACACTCGATCTTTCATCCAATCTCCTCAACGGTGTAATTCCTCCGGAGTTAGGGAGGCTTCGGAGTCTCAGAGTTCTTCTCCTGCACTCAAATTACGTCTCTGGTAAGATACCTCCGGAGATAGGCCTTTTGAAGAACCTGCAAGTTCTTAGAATAGGAAACAACATGTTGTCGGGTGAAATCACGCCGAGTATCGGAAACTTGAGTGAGCTGAGAGTATTGGGACTTGCCTACTGCCAATTCAACGGAAGCATCCCGGCGGAGATTGGCAACTTGCAGCATCTGATATCACTTGACCTGCAGAACAACAGCCTGAGTGGCCTCATACCAGAAGAGATTCGCGGCTGCGAGGAGCTTCAGAACTTTGCGGCGTCGAACAACATGCTTGAAGGCGATATCCCATCTTCAATGGGATCTCTTTCATCACTAGAAATTCTGAACCTGGCAAACAACACCCTCTCTGGATCAATCCCCGCCTCATTAAGCGGCCTGCAGAACTTGAAGTACTTAAACTTGCTTGGAAACAGATTGAGCGGAAACGTCCCTTTCGAGCTTAACCGGTTATCTCAGCTTGAGGTGCTTGACTTGTCAAGAAACAACCTTTCAGGAGCCATTTCCCTCCTCAACACACGGCTAACGAACCTAACGTCTTTGGTTCTCTCCGATAACGCATTGATCGGCAGCATCCCAAGCAACTTCTGCCTCGGAGATTCGAATCTACAACAGCTTCTTCTCGCTCGAAATGAAGCTCTCTGGGAGATTTCCTCTGGAGCTACTAAGCTGCTCATCACTCCAGCAATTGGACCTTTCGGATAACAGCTTTGAGGGAGAACTACCACCTTCTTTGGACAAACTGGAGAACTTAACCGATTTGGTGCTTAACAACAACAGCTTTACCGGAGTTTTACCTCCCGAAATCGGAAACTTGAGCAACTTGGAGAATCTATTTCTGTTTGGCAACATGATCACTGGTAGAATCCCGGTGGAGATTGGGAAGCTGCAGAGGCTAAAGAGCATTTACCTGTATGATAACCAGATGTCGGGACACATCCCGACGGAGTTGACAAATTGTTTGAGCTTAACCGAGATTGATTTCTTCGGAAACCATTTCTCGGGGTCCATTCCCGACACAATTGGGAAACTAAAGAATCTGGTTCTGCTTCAACTAAGGCAAAACGACTTCTCCGGTCCGATCCCTCCGAGCATGGGATACTGCAGAAGGCTTCAGTTCTTAGTCCTGGCTGATAACAAGCTCTCGGGTTCATTGCCGCCGACATTCAGATTCCTCTCGGAATTAAGCACCATCACTCTTTACAACAACTCCTTTGAAGGCCCTCTTCCGTCATCTCTTTCGCTCCTCAAAAACCTCAAAATCATTAATTTTTCGCATAACAGATTCTCGGGAAGCATTTCTCCTCTCACGGGCTCGAATTCTCTCACCGCCTTGGACTTGACAAACAACAGCTTCTCAGGGCCTCTTCCATCTAGCCTAGCCACGTCAAGAAATTTAAGCCGTCTCCGCCTTGGATACAATCGCCTCAACGGCAGCATTCCTTCCGAGTTCTCCCAGCTGACGGATCTCAATTTTCTTGACCTCTCGTATAACAGCTTCACCGGAGAAGTCCCGACTCAACTGGCAAACTGGACAAAGCTTGAGCACTTTCTACTCAACAATAACCATCTCACAGGCACAATGCCTCCATGGTTAGCCGGCTTACAACAGCTCGGTGAGCTGGATTTTTCATCCAATAATTTCCATGGAAGAGTGCCTGCAGGGCTCGGGAGCTGCTCAAAACTACTTAAGCTTTCCCTGCACAGCAACAATCTCTCCAGCAATATCCCATGGGAGATTGGAAACCTCACTTCTCTCAATGTCCTTAACCTGCAAAGGAACAACTTGTCGGGACCAATCCCGACGACAATCCAGCAATGCCAGAAGCTCTACGAACTGAGGCTTTCGGAGAACTTCTTGACAGGCTCTATACCAGCCGAGTTAGGGGGGTTGAGTGAGTTGCAAGTAATCCTGGACCTGAGCAAAAACCTCTTATCCGGCAAAATTCCGTCGTCTCTCGGGAACTTGATGAAGTTGGAGAGGCTAAACCTGTCCTCCAATCAGCTCCGAGGGAAAATCCCGTCGTCGCTCGGGAAACTAACCAGCCTGCACATGTTGAACCTGTCGAACAATCATCTCGGAGGACAAATTCCCTCGACCTTTTCGATATTCCCACTCAGCTCCTTCATGGGAAATGATCAGAAGCTCTGTGGCCCACCATTAGTACCATGTTCGGAATCTGAGGGGCAAGCGAAAAGGGAGCTTTCCAACGCGGCAGTGATAGGAATCATAATGGCCATTGTGTTGACATCCACATTCATATGCTTGGTGATGATTTACGCCATGCTGAGAATGTGGTGCAACTGGAGAAGAAGAGTCGCAATCTCGAACTTGGAAGCGAATGGCGGGTTTGATCAACCAAACAAGATCGGAGAAGAGAAGAAGAGATGGGGCTTGGCAGGTGAAAAATGGAGGATTAATGTTGGTGAGTACTGGAAAGTTGAAAGTCCTAATACCACCTCAGCTTGTATTTTCAACATCAAAATGGATCACGATTCCATGGAAAAGACCTTAGTGTGAGCTACCCCAAAAAAAAAAAAAAAAAAAAAAAATCCTTTTTTGCTTTTTGTTCTTTTTTTGGTTTCTGGTTTTGATGTTGTAAATTTGTTACTCATATATCTTTGGAAATTGTAAAACAGTGGTTTGTAGATGAAACCTGTTAATTTCAAAGGCTTAATGACTGATCAGAAGGGGAAATCATTTTCATGAGACATGTTCACTTGAAAACTTCTGTAGATGAGCAATGATACAAAGAAATTATGGGGAAAATGTTGATCAAGATTATCTATATGTGATTCTGATATATTGCATTTGCTAGTTAGTGCTTGACAAGTTGGTGTGACGACAGTCACGGGCCTACCACATCAATATCACACACGTCCAACACCTCCTCAGATTAGGAGAGACTATAACATAATTCTTAACACAAGTGACTGTCTCTATTATATGAAAATTTGGCCAAAAAAAAAAAAAAAAAAAGTCCCTTTTGTAGGTGAGGGCTCATCAGCTCATTTCTCTCAAATTTACTTCCGGCACAACGGGGTGGTGCCTTACCGCACCATAAGGCGAACGTGCAGTAGCGTTTGTGGTGGTGCTTTAGGATTCCAATGTACAGCATCCAAGATCAGAATGAGCTTGCTGGTGGACCACTGCTGTCCCTTTCTTGAGTGTACATCCAAGATCAGAATGTGCTTGCCGGTGGACCACTGCTGTCCCTTTCCTGAGTGAGCAGAAGCGCAGCCATCTTATCCACCGAACTAGCTAAACGGATGGTTTTACCCCATTGAGAATAACTCAACAAGTGGAAGGATAGGGATTTGAATAGAAATTTTCATGTTCGAAACCTGAAAGTGTTTTTTATTGATCATTAATAAGTGCTCAGTTGCTCCTTGAGCTTCCTAAAAATTAAAAAAAATTTTAAAAAAAAAAAAAACTAAAAAACCCTACAACAACAACAACTTGGATGGTTTGATCTGACACTTATAATCGCATAGTCTCTTTCGAAACAGTTATATATATATATATATATATTTTAAATCTCAAGTAAAGAAAGTAACAATAATGGTTTTCACTATCAAAACGAAAAGAGATGCACAATTTTTCATCATTAAGTAAATGGCCAATTGCATGATCCAAAGATGGGCAATAAAGTCGCACAATTCAGGAAAAGTAGAAAGCTGATTATGGGTATTTTTCATATCATTCAAAAACACAACATTAGAGCTTCTACACTGTTATTTTTGGTGATGGAGAGCATCGACATTACACTGTCTTTACAACCATCATTACACAGCTTTACCACGACAGATACACATTATGCCTGTAGTTTCTGGGGGCTTCTTATATTATTACTGTCACAGCTGAGCAGAGTTGTTGGCAATGGCACCAGCATTTGCGAGAAGGGTAACAAGCTGACCGGACTGGTGCAACTCCATGACCGCTGCAATGATTCCCCCAAAAAGAAAAAAAAATTTAGAATCAAGCTACAATACATCCTAAAGCACAGTCTAATTTCAGCCGTTGGGTGACAAAAGGCAATGGTATAAGCTGTTGAAAGTCTGAACTTTAAGCTGAAAACGTATTATGAAGGACCGCGACCGTTGCTTTTTCTTGTATAGTGCCATGGACTTGGACGACATTTAACTTAATTTTCATGTAAAGGGTGGGGTCGGTTAAGGGAGATCCAGACTCATTTGATCAAATCCTAAGAGCAGCTAGCGATGTAGTTTAAAAATAAAATGCAGCAAGCGACTAAAACAAAAGGAACAAATGAAATTGATGGGCTTACAATCACAGCCACCAATGTTCTTCCCTGCTATGAACACATTAGGGACTGTCTTTCGTCCCGTCCACTCGGCTAAAGCTGCTTGCATTTCATTTCCATCACCTTCACAATAGAGACAAACCTTTGCCTATAAATACATACATACATATATATATATATATATGTAAATAAAATTATGCATACAAACAATTTAACTTAATAAACACAAGAGCAACTTCCCAGTTCTATTAAAAAGCTTACAAGTCTAAAAATTGCAGAGTTCTAGGATTAAGGATGGTACTAATGAGCATCCAAAACAACACAGAAGCAGTGATTTCCTACTTTCCAATTTGATGCTGCAAATCTTTTAAGAGGGTTTAAGGGTCTATAGTACTCATTTCTGCCGTTGGATTTGGTCAAAATCATATCAAAAAGTTTCTAATACAGATGTAACGATCAACGGGACGGTAAGTTATTTTTTCAGTACTTCAAGTAAAATTCTCCAAGGTTTTCAATATTTAAAAATTGGAAATAGTTTGACTTGTCCTTTACCATCCAAAACAAGGTCTTGTGTTGGGAACTAAACCATCTAACAAGAACCCAAAAAGTCACGTCAAGGTAAGTTTTTTTGGGATTGCAAACTGAAGCAAAATTAGGAAGACAAAAAAAAAGTCTTGAACAACATGGCTAACATAAAACATACGTTCCTCGTCCAGTTCAATGACTTTAAAAGCTGCTCCGAGCTGTGTGAACAAATTCTTCACCCTCGTACAATACCCACAGTAAGTTTTACTGCCAATAATCCCAACAAAAAAAAAGGTCAGTTCATAACCAAAAAACTAAACTAATTATATATATATATATATATATATATTCAAAATTGAAAGCAAAACCAACTTAGAAGCCAAAGTGAGGACTTTTTGTTTCAAAGATAAATCGCATTAGAGAATTTGATGATCCGGGTAATCTTACAAACCGAAGTAAAATTGAATGTTCTGATATATATTTAAAATTAATAAAAAGAGAGAGAGAGACCTGAAGACGACGACGGGGTTAGAGGAGACGATCTGCTTGACCTTGTTGAGCGCCATTTCAAGCTCTTCCTTGCTAATTCTTCTGTTTAATCCCAGCACCGAACCCATTTTTTCTTTTTTATACCTCTATATATATGTGTGTGTGTGTGTGTTTGGAAATAGAGATAGAGATCAGACCACCATGTGTTGCAAGGTCCTTAATGGACCATCTTTGGTGAGAGAGAGAGAGAGAGAGAGAGAACAGGTGTAGGAAAAAGAGAACTGCTTTGTGGCACAGAGAAGGAAGAAGAGAAGGGAGGGAGAAGAGAGAGGCGTTGTCAATGACAAATTCTCTAATTACTGTTCTGTCCCTTTGTTTTTAACTATTTTTAGATGTTTTTTGTCGTTTCACAAAATGTTTGTTTAATTAAAATGGATTATTCTTATCTCTGTCTTTAAAATCTAAAAGTCATTTTTATTTTGTCTTCTAAACGTTGAAAAAAAAAAAATTACTATTATGTTAGTCGTTTTGAAATATTTTAGTTGTAATAGTAAATTTTTTTGAATTTTTAGAAAAGACAAATTTTCTCGTCATTTTTCTTATTCTTTTTCCCAAACATTGTCGTTTTAGTGTATAAGATGGACTTCCTTGCTCTTTCTGTTCAAGCCCAGCAGTACGGATTCATAGTCCGTGAGACGAGGTGTCACAAGGTCGTTTTCAAATGTTGTCGTTTTTTTTTTTTTTTTTCAATATTGTTATCCAAGACATCGTTTTTCTTTTTTTTTTTTTTTTTAAGAGTTTTTTTGTCCTTTTTCATTCGTCAGATTGTTGTTGTTGTTTTTTTTTTTTTTTCAAACAATTTGTCATTGACTAAAATTGAAAGAAGAAGAAGAAGATGAAAGCATGGACTCGTCAATTTTATCTATTGTCGTTTTTCAATATCTCGTCGATTTAGCATACGAGTCATTTTATGTTGTGGTTTGTGAAAGATATTAATTGTTTCCTTTATTATCAATTTTTTATCCTTTCAAGTTCATCGTTTTTCGATGTGTATGTTGTATTTTCACATTGTTCTCATTCCCAAAATCTTCATCATTTTTTCTTGTTGTGGTTTGTGGAGGCCTGTCATTTTGTATTTGACTATTCATGATGTCACTGTCGCATTGTGTATGTTGTCGTTTCTTATACTCTCTTGTTTTCTATTGTCGTTTGTGAAATAATGATGGTTTACTAATTTGGTGTCGTCTTATTTCTTGTCTCTTTAGGTCACCTCTAATTTTCATTTTGTCGTTTATGACGTTTCTATCATTTTCTAGTTTTTGCCCTTTTTTTTTCGTCGTTTGTGAAGTTCTTATGGTTTTTTAAATTTTATTGTCATTTCTGGAAGGCTGTCGTTTTCATATTGTCGTGTACAATGTAGTTGTCGTTTCTCCTTTTTTTGTCGTTTGTCAGAAACAAGGGTGTCGTGTGATATTAACGATATGAAAGGTGAATTTCCACCAGAAAGCTAAGTGAAACATCACATTGTACATGTAACAAACTCATAAATCATTTACTTTCATGGCCATTCAATGAAAATCTTAAAGTCTTTCTGTTGCATACAAGCCAAACCCCACCAAGAAAATCAATCTCCCATTTTTCAGTTCTCCATAGAAGTTTCCAAAAAGTAGTAGTTTTAGTCTAATCTGTGTATCTCCTTGTTCTTCACTACTTGGATGCAAAAATGGCTTCTAAGTCTTTGTACAGCCCTTTCGGCTTCGCCTTCGAATCGGAAGAGGAGCCTTTACTTGGGCTCCCACTCCTTTTGTTCCCCCAAATCCCACTCCATCCAGTCCTACTGCTTGAAGGATCAGTTGGAGCTCCTCCACTTCCTTCTCTGCTAAAGCTAGCCTTTGCCAGTTCTCTCAACTGCTTCAGCCACGGTCTGTCGTTCGACCCCGAGCTCTGGCTCGAGCTTTTGTACCCCTCGGATGTTTGGATACCAGTCTGAGTCTGTCCCTGCCTGGGCTGTGAGAATCTGCTCTCAAGTTTTTTGGTCCATTTCTGTGGGATGAACAAGAGTACACACCCAATTGTAGCTATTTTGAAGCCTTTTAAAAAAGACTTTTCTCTACTTTCCAAAAGCACTATATGTCTATATAATGCATACCACTCATTCATTAGCTGTGCTAAATATCCAACTAGGAATAGTGTAACCATTATGATCCCGACCACGGTCTCGCCCCTGGATGAGAATTGCTTCTCCGAGAGAGTTACACACGCGGCGAAAAGTCCTACTTGGCAGGAAAGCGAAACTATCTCAACCAGTTGAACCTTTTTCTTGATGAATGGCTTCTTGAGAACTAGGAAGAAGAGCTGAAAGAGGTGAGGCTCAATAGGGTCGATGATGGAGCTCTAGAGGACCAATTCTCCATGTAGAGACCGGCCATGACTCCGAGGCAAACCCGCTTGATAGATTCGAGTAGCGTGTAGTATATTCTCAGTATTCCAAACAGTTTCTGAATGAAAGGTGCTTCTGCATCTTCTGTCTCGTCATCAGAGGCGATGATGCGGTCGCCACGCTTGCTGGGATTGCCACCACTAGAATCTGTGTGAGCATGTACTTTGGAGGGCCTCTTAGGTCTTCAAATAGAGGGCCTAAGATGATCAAATAAATTGGGCTTCTTTGGCTTTTCCAAGTCCACTGGCCCCTTTTGCCGGGACCGAGTGTGACCCTGACAAGTTCTTGATACCAATGAAATGTTTGGCCTTCTCTATGGACTTCCTTGTACTGAAGTAGCTTCCCAAAAGTGATTCCGTAAGAGAGGAAAAGGAACAAAGCTAGTACCAAAAATGCCACTATGCTCAACAACAGAATCCCAACAATAGTCTCTGATGAACCCTTTCCTTCAAGCAAGAAAGCAAGATAAAACCGAAACGTAAATGAGTATGTATTTAAATTCTAATAATCGCGAAAACGACTAATCATCAAGAATTCTCCAAAACAAACACTTTTGTAGCAAGACACGGTTTTGAACCATCAGATCACATCATAATCAAAACTGTATGAAAATCTAGCGATATCTTAACATGATTACTTTACTTGTAAGAAAAAACTAAGATAAATAATATTCTAGCTAAAGAGAAAGGAAAGAAAATGACATCCAAGATACCTTTAACAAGGGCAGCAGAAACCTCTGAGAGACAAGGAAGTGCGAGAAAGATGAGAAAGATCTCGAATCTTGGGAATGTGAATGCTTTATAGCTCCTCGGATTTTCAGAACTTTTGTTCCTCAACTTCATCGAGAAAAGGAGTAGAACATGCAACAATACTAAGCTGCCACCGATCAAACCTAACCAGAACATGCTCCTGTCAAAATTTTTCCACCTACGAAAAGAAAGGAATAGAAAACCCTTTATCAATAACCTCGGTAAAATATTTTTAATGGCCCATTTGGTTCGTAGGTTTGAACAAAAAATCAAATTTTTGCAGCAAAAAACACTGTATAAAAAAGTTTGAATCGTGGGTTCAAACCTATGAACCAAAGGAACCTTAACCTGTTTCAAAGTATAACTCTGTGACACTTTGAAATATACAGGCAAATCAAGCAAATGTACAACATATGATTTTTTGTGCTTTCTATCAACATACCCATCTGAATTTTCATTGTCCAAAAGTTCTTTAGCTTCTGGTTTAATATTCGGGTTCTGCAATAACACAAAGTATTCATCATCATTAAATCTCTACTCAGTACTAGTAACAGAAATCAACTAAGCCACAAGAGAGGTTAGCATTCATGACCTCAAAATAGAATCTGTATTCCATTGGACCAAGTGGCAGGCCATATAGCGGAGCGGTCATATTTGGATTCCCTTCCTTCAGTTGCAGGCTTCGGAAACTTTCCGGATCAAAAACTTTAGGGGTATAAGAACTTGAGCTGGTATAAGGACTGGAGCCCACTATTACCGGGTTGCTGTGCCCAATTTCCCACGGGAGATCGAAATAGGGAATACTCCACTGAATGCCTCTAGCGAATTCATAGTACTCGACTGGCAACATGACTGCCAACCATCTAGACAGTGCAAAAACTTGAATGTAGCAAGCAATTCTCTGGACAACAATGAACAAAGAAATAAAGAATTTACTTTCGTAATTCGAAGTATCCAACTAAAGGTATGATTACTAATTAGTAGTGTGAGATTTTCTGAGATAAGTTACGTAACGTACGAAAAGATTCCTTGCAGGATCAGTTGTCAAAGAAGATGGTCCTCTAAATGTCCAAAAAATTTGAAGGCTTGTGGTAGAAAAAGTGAGAATTCCCGCGGCAAGAGATGTTGCCAAGAATGAAGCGGTTACAAGTGCAGAAACTATGGAAGATATCAAAGGTACTGAATCTGTACATATGGCTCAAACTCATGTCATTTACTTGTTGAACATTTTGTAAACGATTAGTTGTTGAAAATTTTAAGTGGAAAAATAGATCCTTACAATGCCTCACTTGTAGAACATTGGACGCGAGATTTCTGTTTCCAGAAACATCCCCGGTAACATTTTCGGGAACGTTGACAGAAACTATGTCATCACTTGCTTGTATGTCAATGATGTATGTGCTCCTACTTATTTGGTGAAAACTGGAGAATAAAACACATTGAAATAGGAACTTAGAAAAAATTAAGGTTACAAACTTAGCCTAGCGATAATCTCACATACGTCACAAAGTTGAGGTCTTGAGTTTGAATCACCCTACCGCCAAATTTGGATGCGTGTGTACTAAACAAACAAATAATTAGATAGGCAGAAAAAATATACTTGCCTCTCGAGATTCCCTCCCGAGACTGATACATACGAAGAGTTGAAACCAAAGACGGGTTTCACAAACATTATTGATATCGGAATATTGCGTTTTGTTGTCCTCACATTAGATGTGGTGCTCAACTTCACAGCAGGCCTATTGGAATCTTTAAGTTCAAGGCTTCACGTTAGAATAAAATGAACAGCCAGAAACAGAAATGCTCCTCTCTTATGTTACTTCGGAAATCAAAAGCAGCTCTTACCGTAAAGGAAAGTTACGGGCAAAATTGGAGAAACTGGAGTCCCTTGTCTGCTTATTATAAGATTCGAGTTGAGACTCAACGTGACTACAGAAATGCTAGAAAGATTTTCAACCTGTAATTAATCAAATTGAACAAGCACAGGCTAGGAGGATAAGGAGACTTTGAACTAAGATATAGAACAAATTGGCATGCTAAATTAAGTACATTTAGAACTATAAACAACTGACCAGAAAGCCAAATCTGCGGTTCCCCACAGTTTTCCCACTAATGGGAAGGAGTGATCCCTGAGTTATGTTCAGAGAGTTTAGAATTTCTGAAGATGAATTAAGGACTGGATGCGAGAAATATAGATACACTTTGAGGTGATTGTAGTTATTGGTTGCCAGGACTGTTCTAGTTTGACCGCCGAGTTGAAGGAACCTTTCGGGAATATGAATCCTTAGGTTGACAAATACACTTCTTCTATCTGTAAAAACGACACCACAACACCGTCTCAAACATTCACTTCAAGCATGAAATTGAGATGTTCAGAAAATGGCTTCACATTTTTCATGGAAAACGTACGAGTTATGGTACAATGCAATATATTTTGTGCATATCCATGAAGAACGGCTAGCAACTTACCAAAATGAACGAAGAAACTTGAATTTTCTGTCCTTTGAAATCTGTTTCCGGCGTTATCTGTGCAGAAGTCTTTATCCATCACCAGGACCGCTCTTCCGTATTGAACTTGAGATGATAAGCTCACAGCCAGAGAATATTTAAGGTTTTGCTGCAGAACATGCAGTGAAGTTGGAATAACTTGGCCCGGACCATAGACTAGCAGCTGCAAGAAACAAAGCACAGAATGTCAAATTTATTTTCATGTAATTTTCTCAATACAGTTTTACTTTCCACGGAATACCAAATTGTTGTATTGGTTATTCAGATTACCAAATCCAGCAGAAATCGTCCCTTCGAAAAATTATTCCCCGTGATACATGAAAATTAGTAATCACATCTCAAATGCTTAATTAGTATTGAGGCACAGCGCCCTACCGCAGGGATCATTGACCTCAACCTTACAATTTTAATTGAACAACACTTGTAAAGTGGAGGTAACTGTCCAGCCAAGAGAATCCACTCACAGTATCCAGCCCCATCACGAGGCTGCGATCAATAGCCGGTATAGGGCCCTATGTTGAGGGCACCTCACCGTAGAATCTCTCGATATTCTTTACAGTTGGACTTTTTTAGGTTCAGAAACCAGAATGAACAGAACTAGTACAAAACATAAAAAGAACAGAACGAAACAGAACAAGAAAAAAGATACTAAGAAGCGAAATGAATGTCGGTTGGCCACCTACTCACGTTGCAGGCATTTGCAGACAAACATCTAAAACCTCCATCACCAACACAAGGCTCACTGAATGATATATTTACAGAAAAATTTAAAGCATTTGTGAATGGATTAGAGGCGGTGATAGTCGCTGTAGGCGGAACTGTATCTGCAAAAAGCGAGATTTAGTAACACATTAGCATAGCATTTGATTTGCTTAGTAAAGTTGAAATTTATTGAAAAAATAAATAAATCTGAACTTGAAGTAACAAGTTCAGTATCCGTACAAACTACAACCTACAACTTTGTGGACCCAAGTTTGGATCAAGTCAGCAGCATTTTTGGAAGAAAAAAAAATGATGAACTGATAAACAGATTTGAAAGAACACAAACACTAACACTTGTCTTAACAGAAGTTAGGCCACATTCTCCATACTACTCAAGAAGCAAAAGTCAAGAACATAACGATTCTGTTTGTTCAATACATACATACATACACACACATTTTACAGTCGTGTATGGACACACACACACACACACACACACACACATATACATACACACACGTTACAGAAGTTAGGCCACATTCTGCATACTACTCAAGAAGCAAAAGTCAAGAACATAATGATTCTGTTTGTTCAATACATACATGCATACACACACGTTTTACAGTCGTGTATACACACACACACACACACACAATACATACACACACACACACACACACACACACAAAAGATAATTGCAGCAAAAGGATAAAGAAAAGAAGGGTTCTTAACCAATTGTCCAGTTATAACTAGCACATCCAAGCCCAAAACCCCATTGGAACAAACTTCAAATGTATGTTTCCCATCTTTCAATCTTGAGAACGAAACTTTTCTGGTTTCACAGTTTGAGGCAATCCCATCATCTAGCTGCATGCATGGTCACATTCACAACAATCAAACTCTGTTTCCCAAATTAAAAATGAAAACAATTTCCATAAAATAAAAAAAAAAAGAAAAAAAATTTAAATATGTGTGTGTGTCTGTGTGTGTATACCCTGCAAGTGACATTCCCACTCTGCAAGACCTCAAATATGAATGTTGCTGAGCTGCGATGTGAGAATGTGTTTGGAGCTTTCAAGAACTTGACTGAGCTATCACAGTGTGCTTTGAGGCACAAGAGTGAAAAGGCACAGGAAAGAATAACCAACAGCAAACCCATTTCAGATTAGCCTCTGAAGTTTCAAGTCTTGTGATTTTCTATAACAGAATGAGAGACATGTTTGTGGGTTTTGTGTAGAACAAGACAGACAAGGCACTGTGTTGAAGATGAGAGAGAGAGAGAGAGAGAGAGAGAGAGGTTAAAATGATGAGTTTTGGTTGTTTGGTAGTTGATGGAGTTTCAGTTCGAGATAGTGCACATGCGACTGGCTGTGCAGTGGAAGTACCTTCATGGGAAGATAAGAAAGAGAGAGAGAGAGTTTTTTCATTTTTTTCATTTTCTTTTTCATTTTCTTTTTTCTTTTTTTTTAATTTAATTTAACGTTTCAATGAAGACAGAAAGAGACAGGAAAGATAAATCACTGGCAAGAGAACCAGTTTTGTCTTGGCAGTAGAGGCATTGCCATATAGGCTCAAAAATTATTGGAAATTTTGGCTCCTCCACTGTTTGGATACTTAATTTATGTGTACTTAATATTACTTCAATAAATCTCCACCTCAAAAATACAAAATTTCACTTCTTTTATTATAACATGGTATAAAAAAAAATATCCTTTAGATATAGGACATTGTTTTGATAGATTTTAAAAAGATTCGATCTATCTTCTGTACTTAAAAAATTTAATATGACTTTGATCAAATTTCTCCTGTTCGAAAATATATATATTATCTATAAAGATATTGCATCGTAAAAAACTTTATTTTATACACAACAGAATCAAATTTAGTAAGGTTGGAACTTTAGCAAAACTACCCTAGCTATATATTAAAATATTGTCCCAACGTGTGTTCTAAGTGAAACAAATATTTTTTAATGATCAATACTAATTAAAGTTAATAACTTTTAAGTAATTAGGCTCGTTAAAAAGGCAAGCAATATTTGCACTTTATTCTTTTCTGTTAAAGTCTTTTTAGGCAACGACATTATGATTAAGATATGCCAATAAAAATAAAGAAACAAAAAAATGTTCAAAAAATGTTAATTGCAAAGTCACGAATGTTTGAGGAAGGTCCCCACCGTGATTCTCTCCCTTCTTTTTTCTGAACACGACTTGTGCGCAGGCTTGAAATTAATTGTCTACCAAAAAAAAAAAAAAAAAAAAACAAGATGAAATGAAACTTATAAATTCAAAAAAAAAAAAAAAAATAGAAATAATAGAAGAGAGATTCCACGTGCATGGGCAGCTTCAAAGGGCACAAAACCATGTTTTGGGACACCCTATATAACTATTCAGGCATTGAGCAGATTCTATCAAAACGACCCCACTTGGTCTTGCATTCCAGCTATTTGTATTAATAATTTTGCCCAAACTATGAGATTTGAGATACGCCCAATGCTTCTCTGTCTAGGACATTGTGTTTTCTCACTGTCTCGGACTTATATACTTTTTTACTTTTACTTGATTTTGACCGTTTAACTTTTTGAAACATACATTATCGATAGGACATCCATCTTAGTATAAAACTTCACAATATCTTTAAAATTTTGTATAATTTCCAACGCATCTTCGAAACAATATCCACCACAAACGTATGCAATGACGAAACCACCTTCTATTGAGTCAAGTTTACGTGCCTTCACTCAACTTTTGCTAATTTAATTTTTACCCCAAAATTTACCCTTTTTTTAATAAGAAATTTTCATTGTGCCCCATTCAAAAAATTAAAAAAAGTAGTGATTCTTGTGTCAAAATTTGGCTGCATTGCCTTTAAATTTAAGTGAGTTACAAATTAAGTCTTGGGTTTCATTCCAATCCACAATCATTTAGTTACCAAAGAACCAAAAATAAGAAATAATAGTAATAATAATAACAATTATAAACAGATTGTCAAGATATCAATTATAATGTGGTTTTCAAATGATGAGGAAATTGTTCTGTAACAAGTAAAAATTGTTCATTATGCAATAATTTCTAAATCGTTCCCACTTTATAATTTCGTTTTCTTAACTGGTCGAATCCAAGGAAAGCTTCACAAGTATGGGACCAGTTTTCATCACTTATTAATGCCAAAGGGCAAAGTAGTTATTTAACATTGACAATGTTGTTTCTCTTTGGTGCTTGGGGTCCCACAATAGTGCAAAAGTTCTAGCAAAGACAAAAAAAATTAAAAAAATTAAAAAAATTAAAAAAAATTAAAAAAAAAAAAAAGGTGAAAGGAAAGGAGGAAATGATTGTGAGACTTTTGTAAGCATTTGCAGTAAAGTTGACGATAAAATGGGCCTAAAAGCTCCACCTCAAAAACGTTATCTTTCACGACAAGGGGAAAAATTAAATAAAATTAAGAAGACAAAATACAAGAATATTTTTTTCTTTAGTGAAATGAACAAGCCATAACATTGTGTACCCGAGAGAACAAACTTTACAACCTAAGGTATATATTGCATAAACAAGATATTATTATGACAATCTAATTTTAGATATACAGTGAAATCTAATTTTATTTTATTTTAAAATAAAATAAAATAACAAGCAAAGAAAATTTGAAAGGGGGACCACAAGCTTCGAGGCTATGGAGTTCTAAATGATTAGTAGTATTCAATGTCGAAAATGAGAAGGACCAACTTAATGTGAATTTACGTTTGGTCCAACCCACAGAAGAACTTGTCGGTGTCAAGCTAATTTATAGGCCACCATAACGCCAAGCGTAGGTATTTGGTTTTTCGTTGTTGGTGTGTGTCTACAAAAAGAAACTAGTTTCTTTTTTTTTAGTAAATAAAAATAAATCGGTAGTATCTCCACGACTTACGTCTCTTAATTTAACAGGTAAAGAAAATAGTAATTATTTACAGATGGGATAACACTTTTAACAGTTAGCAGATCAAGAGCTTATAAAGTCCATCAAGCAAATGATCACCAAAATAACAAACACGTATAATGCTTGACTCGGATCACTAATTCATTAGAAGCGAGGTTCTAAATATGACCTATTTTGTCAATGTATCATCACACTCAGCAGTGCAAAAGATGCTAGATTAAAGTTGAGCAAAACCACTTTCTTTTTTTTTTTTTTTGTTTTGAAATTGAAACTTACGTTTGTGTCCTTGTGCACTAGTATACCAACTAGGCAAAAATGATACAGGACTAGGACATAATCTCAGCCTGCATTTATTTCTTATTATTAGATAGGTTAAACCACAAATTTGCTTCCATAGTTTCATTTATGCTCTAGTTGACCTTCTCTGACAAACAGGTTTGTGACGTCGTGTTTGATTTACTAACGGCTTTTACTAAAACAGGATAACAATAATCTTTTTTAAAAAAGGTTGTGTAGAAATAAGTGCTTCTTTATGTGGAAACTGTAAACATTTGACTACTCTACTTAAGCCATTTCTCGCATTGCAATACTTCTCCAACATTCAACACCCAACGTTATATATATATATATATATATATATATATATTATAATATAATATAATATAAAATCTCATGTCCAGTGACCATACATATCACATCTATAACATCAAGATTAATATCTTATGACAGTACATACAATATTTTCTTTTGATATTTATCACTTGTAATAAAAGTCAAAAAAATGCAACAATTACAGATAAAGCCACATAACACATTATATGTAAACAAATTAATAGTTAAATGAGTCTAAAAAAAGAGTTACGCCTGTCATGTCAAATTTGTATGGTCGTCACATAAGAGACTCATGTTAGCAAGTTGCACGCACAAAGCCGTTAATATTGATGCCAGAAAGATGCTTTTACCATTTCATGCAGCTTTGGAGCTGACTAGCAAATATATATATATATATATATATATATATTTTTTCATTTTTTACACTAAAAGCAGCATGACAAGCATAGTTCCAGAAATATAGCAATTCCTGTCTTCAGCATCAATTCTGGTCCCTTTTCTTTCATCTCTCCTTCTTTTAGGCAGAGGTGAAATTTCATAATAACAAAATTCTGGACACCGTTGACTATTGAATATTAAAAGAATTGGTCACCGACATCAAAAACTAAAAGATTCCTATGATGATTTATTGACATAAGAGAACTCATTAAACAAAGATAAAAACATGTCCACTGTTTCGATTCTTTACATTTTTCTAAGTCTTGTATGAATTTATAAATAAACGCATTAGCAAAGCATGACACCCTTGTTTTGAGGCTACATGTTTGAGCTAAACTCGCCAAGGTTCATTTGTTTGGTTCCAAAAAAGCCACGACTAAATAATTCTTGCCATAACCGACGCAAAAATACCAAAGTTTAGGCATAAAAAACGATGCATACCAGCAAGCAAGGAAAATCAAATCCCCAAAATCGACAACATTGGATCTCGTTCTTAATCCATCTCGAATCTCTTTTGAAAACATAATCACGTAACTGTGCTCCTTTCCTGGCATCCACACCCGAAGAAGCCTATCGTAGAATGAGCAAGTAGCCACTAGAGAGCTTCTCCGACCTGCCATCAATGACCGGTTTCGTGTCTACACCAGTCAGCTCCATATGCAAGTGATTCGTGCTTACTATAAGTTTCGATCACTTCAGCTTCATACCCTTCTAATCTTGATTATTGCAAACCCATTGTGCATACACGCAGCCAACACTAGGCCTGGAACGAAAGGATGGTACTTGATTCTCCAAACTCCTCCGCCTAAACCAAGTGAAGTTTCGTTTACTGGTCTTGAAATTGACCTCACATCCCAAACCCTCAGGTTCTCATCATAGCTACCAGTGAGAACTGTGTTGGGATCATAGGGGCTTTTGGTAATGCAACAAACACCCATCTTGTGGGTCTTGGAGTTCTGAAACGCCAACTTGGAAGGACCGTTTCGTAAATCCCAACAACTGAATCTGCAATCATCGGAGCCAGTGTACACCAAATGGGGCTGGTGGGTGTCAAAGGAAGTTGTCCAAAGCTCAAAATCATGAGCTTTCCATTCTTCTTGCACCTCAAGTTGAGACTCCGCCAGAGAAGCTATTGCAACGCAACCATCCTGAAAGCCCCACTGTGATGCTCGTTGCTGAAGGGTTCCAGTCCAAAAAAAGGCACATTGAGGAACTGACTTTCTTATCACTTCTCTCTTCCAATGAAAACCCTGCACCAAGAATCCGTAACAAACCAATGGTGATAAAGGAGAAACTGAAAATATCTCATTCAAATCAAAATTTTCTTTTAGAAAAATGGAAACTTAGGAAACGATCATAAATATCATACCTTCTGGTCCACCCAGAACCACTCCGAAGACCATGAATTCTCAAGTAACCATCTGCATCAGCTTGAGCAAGCAGAGGACTAGAATTACCTTCCAACTGGGTTCCACTTTATATCAAAGATCCCTGACGTGTTGATGTGATGCGACAACTCAAGGCGACGAGCCTCAGCATCAATGGTGAAGAGCGATATGCTTCCGGCTCTACTGGGCTGATCACCCTCCTGTAATGTGTAGGTCGAAGCCGCCAAAACATGGTGGTATGAGCTGTGAGGACAAAACTCTACCGCATCGGTGTTGCCATCAAGATAGCAATGCGCCACATCCATAGCTTAATTTTCTGCAGCGTGCAAATGAAATAGTCACTTATCTTTTTTTTATTTTTTTTTTCAATTCAAATATAGAAGCATCTTTCCGGGAAAATCTTCCAACCACACATAAATCTTCTTCTAGCCTAAGACCATACTTGGCTAATACATGGACTGCAAATTGAACACGGTTCACTAAGCAGCCATGGAAAAAAGAAAGAAGACTTGTAACGTGAGCTACAAGATTCCCAAACTCAGAAAAATTGAGGGAGTTAGAATGAGAAGCCTAAAGAACTTTCAAAGATTCTACAAAACTTTCCCAAACACGTTTTTTCAATGCCACTATATTATGTATGTATATGTGTAGTATAAGAAAGTAATAAAAGAATAATCTAAGCAAAATATGAATAAAAGGAAATATTCAAAAAAAAAAAAAAAAAAAGAAAAAACTTCCTAGATCTTTTGTCATAGCAGTACCAATCAAAGATCAATGACAACGACCAGAAGTTTTGCACGAATGTTTCATAAAGGAGAAATTGAAAGATAAACACCATCCATAGGAATCAAAGTTCTATAAGAGAAAAAATTAAGAACCATATATATCTAGCAAATTAGAAGAAAAAAATTAAGGTCATGAATTGCTAGAAAATTGATCGAAACCCAGTTTATAACCGTAAAAGCCCAATGATATCCAAGTCCTTTCAAACTTGTTCTGCAGGCAAGAACTGAAAAGTATTTTTGTTTCCCAAACGTACTCTTTTATGTCTTTATCGTATCTGGCTTTTTGACTTTAATGTCATTCCTTGATCTTTCCCACTAAAGTTATAGATCAAATTGCTTTGAGATTGAAGCTATGTAGAAAACAAAAATAGCGACCATAATTTACATCAATACTCCAATCAAAAACACATTATGCGTGATACCAATTCAGAGGAGGAAACATAACTGGATCTGAAAAAATAAACGCAAAATTTAAGGAAACGAGAAGAAACATAAAATCTTACTTCCAATGTTGAAGGGAATGGAAAATTTGTCCTTCCGATTATGCCGAAGTCACTTCTCGTTTCTTGTTGTCGCGTCTGATTCCGTTGTGGAGATGAAGTCCCTTGCTTAACACTTGACATGGAATCCACAACACCAAATTATCAACAACTGATCCCATTACAGTACAGAAGTTAATGCGATCTTCTTTTTTTTTTTTTTTTTTAAGTTCATTGGGGCATTTCGTCGAACATTTTACAAACAGAATTTAAAACAACAATATGGAAGCCAAAAATGTTAATTCATTAAGGAAAATTTGAAAAAAAATTTGGCACCAAATGAGAGTGAAGTTAAATGTTCATTCAGACAGTCGAAGAAAATTTGGAATATTCAACAAAAAAAATTAAATATAAATAAATAAATAAATAAAGATTTAGCACCAAATGAGAGTGAAGTTAGGAAGAAAAGATTGTTACCGATAGCTTGTGTTTGCGGTTTAAAGCGCGGGCTCAACTTCACGATCTTCACTCTGAGAATATTGATTGGGCTTGTTGGGCAATGGGCCAATTTGTTCATCATGGAGTTGTCCCAACCCTTTTGCGCATAATTGTGCGAATAATTTAGTGTACAACTTTAGGATTTGTACCCCCACCCGCAGTTAAAAGATTTACGCAGAGAGTTATGTTTTTTTTTTTATAATTTTATTTATTTTAATATTAAAATTGATAATTTTAATATTATAAAATAATAAAATTATTAATTTTAATATTATAATGGACATAAATATAAGCATGTGTTAAATTTATGATATTATTATTATATAACGTATTAATTATTGAATCAAATTTTTATCATGTTAATAACTTTTTATTTAATATTATAAGGTGACAAAAATTATAAAAATCATTATAAATGTGATATTATTTCATATATGTGTTCTTTTTAGAAAATTTCAAAAAAAAAAAAAATCTCAAGATCAATAGGACATATGGCTTTGGGCTTACAATATTTAAATTTGAAAAAAAAAAAAACACACACACACACACCACCACCAACAACAACGTAAGTTGGAACAAAAAATAGATAAAAATTTGTATAAAAATAAAGGAAGTGACTTATTTGCTAATCTCATATCAATCAATCGAATATTTACTAATGTATAATCAACCCAACATTACTTTGATAAAAATTCTTGTTCCTGTTGGATCATCATTTAAAAAAGGGAGAAATTAAGGAATCTACTTCTTTAACTCTATTCTTTAATTTTGTGCACTTTTATAATTTTGTGTTTTTAGGTTGATATATAATATGAGAAAGTTACGGTAAAAATTTTACCTCTTCATTAGTAAAGCAAATGAATCTTTATCTACTAATAAGAAGGTATTCTTTTTAGATTTCCCATAAACACACATTCCAGGTCTACGATAACTGCGAAAGTAAAATTATTAATTATAATATGCAAAGGGTTTGAGTGGAGACAAAATCATTGGAAATCCGTACGTTACCCTGTATAATTAAGAAGGTTTTTTTTTTTTTTTTTTTTTTTTTATTCCTCAACATTATTAGGAAGTGTAGATACACAACATAATTGATTTAAAAATAATAAAAATAAAGTCAGAATATTTTGGGAGAGGCTTAAATAGAGCTTCTCTCAGAATAACTACCAGTGGAGTTTTTTTTTTTTTTTTTAACTGTTAAAATTTAACCAAACGGTTAAAATGTTGTTAGTGTATTATACTTATCATATACTTTATCTCATATTACCATTCTCACCTTAAGTCTTCTATGTCACCGACGACCTTCCCGTAACCGGCAACAGCCCCAATGCCAGTGACCCCCCTCGACCCCCGACCTCAGCCCCCCCACCCTAGGTCCCCTCTGTCTCGGCACCCCCACCCCAGGCCCTCCTCCCCCGACCTCCCTCTAACACCTCTCCCCAGTGCCCCCTGACGGGACCCCCCCCCCCCCTTTCTCTCTCTTCCCTTCTCTCCTAGCCCCTTCACCCTCGACAGGGACCCCCTATCCCCCCTCTCTTTTCTCCTCTCTCTCTCTTTTCACATCGAGAGTATGGGGGGAGAAGGTCGTAGACCGAGAAGAGAGAGAGAGAGGAGAAGAAAAAGGGGAAAAGAGAGGGGGTGGGGGGTGCCGGGTAGGGGGGCCTGGGGTGGAGGTGCTTGGGGAGGGGGACCTAGGGTGGGGGGGCGACGAGCTGGCTAAGGGACTGGGGGGCCAACGGGGGGAGGGGGGCTGGGGGGTTGTTGGGGCTTGGGGGGGGGGCTAAGGCCGGGGTTGGGGGGCTAGGGGTGGGTCACTGACGATGAAGAAAACTTGGGGTGGGAATGGTAATATAAAGTAAAGTATATGATAAGTATAGTATACTAACAACATTTCAACCGTTCGATTAAATTTTAACGATTCAAAAAAAAGTTATACTGGTAGTTACTTTAAGAGAGACTTTATCACAGCCTTTCCTTTATAAATAATGAAAATTTGTATCATTATAATTTTATAACAGAAACTATTATCATAATATGATAATGATAATAAGTATAATTAAACGATAATTTTATATCTAGCTTTATCATAAAATGTAGAGTAGTGGTAGAGCCAAGACATATACTTTATCAGGACGTGTATTAAAAATTTATTTTTTGAAAACTAATGCCATCAAAATAGACTAACTAACAGATAAAGTTTTAGCAGGGACTACATGGGATTTCTAATTCTTAGTGTAGACAAAATAGGAAAATCATAAAACTTTTAGGATAAAATTAAAAGAAAAACAAATCAAGGGTAAAATTAGAAGAAAAACAAATTAAGATTTGTTATCCCGGATATACTATCTCATTTCCTTCAATACTGTTATATCATATTATCTAAATTTAAAAATTAACCACATAAAAAAAGTTAAATACTAAAAAATTATTCTAAATTGATGAGCTGTCAAAATACTATTAAGAGAATAATTTTTGAGACAGAAAAATGAAGATAGCAGATCTGAACTCAAGAAAAATAAAATTTCAGTAAGCCTCCCACAACGCTTGCTATAAATCCATCCCAGTGTAGCTTTTGAATTCTATAAGGCCCGTTTGGTGGAGTAGTTTGAGTTGAGATTTTTAAGTTTTAATAGAAAAATTTTTTTTGAATTTTCAGAAAAGACAAAAAACTTTTTGGGAAAAAGACAAAAAAAAATTTGAGTTTAAATGATTTGAACCATTCAACCAAACACTGTATTCTCACTTCAAAAACAAAAACAAAAAAAAGAAAAGAAAAGAAAATCATTATGAGAACTAGACTTAAAAAAACTTTTAAAAATTTGTTTATTTCTCTTTCTTGTGGTAATAAAAATGCCATATAGTTAGTTTATATTTTATATTTTATAGAATGTGAAAGGAAGACGGAGCGTTCTCATTATGATTGCATTTGAAGACATTAGCTCGTGGAGAATCAGATTTATTGTAAATCCATCCCTCAAATGTTTCTCCCAATCATGTTTCTCATTTGATATTATATTTATTTATACTAAAGTTTCACTTTTTCCATAATTTTTTATGATATGGCGGAAAGGCTCGAAGTCTATAGCCACGATAAATTTATTTGCATTCTCTATGGGAAATAAAACAGCTTAATTGGTTCTCATTTATTTGCATGTGAAAGTTTGGTATCGTCCCACTGTAAAAAATAAAAAATAAAAAATAAAATGGAATGACGTAAACGAAATTTAATGAAAAAACGAATTATAAAACGAATCAATTACACATGATCTACGTGTTTATGAAAAAACGAATCAGTAAGAATTTCAACCAATTTGTGTTTTTTTGTTATTCACTTTCTTACAATTAGTGTTTGTGGTGGACACATGTTCAATAAGTTTTTAATAATACTAAGTTTTAAATCCCTACTCAAATGAACTTTTCACTTGAAGCTACATTTTTATCTTTGACAAAAAAGCTCTTATGAAAATTAGAAGTTTTTATGATAAATCATCCAAATACTTCTCGGAAATAACTTTTAGAAAGCTTTGTCCAATAAATCCATAAAAATTAACAATTTTGAATATAAACCGATGATTTCAAAACAAAATCTTACCGACAGCGTCGTTTTTAATACGGTGGTTCATATTAGAATTTTCCAAGAAAGTAAGCTTATATTTGGATTCACCAATTGGAGTCGAAAAAATTCAACTCAGTTTTTGTCTTCTTATGAAAAGTCAATTCATTTTCATAATTAATGATTTCGACTATAACTTAAAAAATGAAACTTTAAAATTCATAATTTTGCGTATACAAGTCTAAATAAGATGAATTTTTTTTAAAATTATATAAAATTGTCAATACAAAAGAATAATATTCATACTTAATATTGTATCAGATACCCCAAGCCTTGAGTTTTTATTCGTCATCAAGAACATGGTGGCGTTCCGGGCATCGCATGGTCATTCGCTCGGAGTTTTTTTCTTTTTCTTTTCCTTCCTCTGTCTAGTCTTTAGTCACTACTTTGCGTATCCACTTGGTCACTTGCCCTTCTTCTTCGTCTTCTTCCTCTCTCTCTCTCTCTCTCTTCTTTTTCATTTTTCTTTTTAATTTTCTCTTCCTGCGGTGTTCTTTCAGCAAATTAATAATTAAAATCCCACTGTCCCTCCACAACGCGTGTCCCACACGGCCTTTGATTCTCCATTATCGCACTTTATTCGGTTAATCAGTGTTGAATTAGTATTTTAATAAACCATCCAATACACATTTGTTTGACTTCTAATTACCAAATTTTTTATTCACTTTAACCCACCCAACAAAAGTCATAAAGTTGTAGGCCATTTTCATTGGGAGAGGAAAGAGAAGTGGAGGATAGTTGTAGGAGTGGGGCTTTCAAAATCTTTTCTTAGCATCGTTGACTTGCCCCACTTAAATCTTGACCACTACCCACACCCGCGTGTGCAACCCATGCGCTAAGATGCGCGTGGACAAATTCCTCCTTCCAAGGGTTTTTTTTTTATAGTTTAATTTTTTTTCAATAATATTAAAAAATATCAATGATATTAACCAACAAAAATTGTTTGTCCATAAATTTTTTTTATTAATATCATTAACATCACTTATGTTTCAAATATTTTTGTTGAATTTTTCACTTGTGTTTAGTGTATTTGTGTTTAGTGTACCGATTGTAATTGAATTCTTTGAGTTAAAATTATTTGACCATTTAAAAATTTATTAAAATTTTTTGTTGATTTTTTGAAAAAGACAAAATAAATCGAAATATTTTAGGGGGTGTTTGGTATGTTAGTTTGAGTTAAAATATTTTTTGTAATAGTAAATTTTTTGAATTTTCAGAAAAGACAAAAAACTTTTTGGGAAAAAGACAAAAACTTTTCAAAAAAAGACAAAAAAAAGTTTAAAATGAGTTTGAGTTGGAATGTTTGCCATCCTCTCCCTTAGTTTAGAAAATGAATCAAATACTTAGGGTTTGTTTGATTTGTTAGTTTGAGTTGAAATATTTTCGTTGTAATAGTAAATTTTTTTGAATTTTCAGAAAAGACAAAAAATTTTTTGGGAAGAAGACAAAAACTTTTTAAGAAAAAGACAAAAAAAAAAAAAAAACAGTTTGAGTTGAAATGTGATGATGAGACAAACATACTCTTAGTTACGCTTACAAGGATAGATAGATTGATAAAGAGATGAAAAATCTTTGATAAGTCTTCGATATGGTTTGATTACCATATCTCCTCTAGATTTTGTTTCAACTTTGATTATTGATATATAATTTGATGATAATAACACATATATATATCAGATAATATATTGAGAAAATTTAATATAAAAATATGTCTTTGTCACATTTGAGAAAAGAAATTTCAGTGTGTAAAGTTGAAAAATTTAAAAATGATAGTGCCACCAGAGCCTTTCTTTATTCACCAAAAATCAAACACCCTTAGTTGAACTTTAAAAGAGGAAAAATGGAGAGAGAGAGAGAGAGAGAGACAGGAGAGAGAGAGAGCTCTTTCAGTAGTCTTGCTCTTCAGTCTCTGAGGGGCTGCAGTTTTCTCCTTGTTTGTACGCTAAAATATACACTTCCCAAGAGACACTCAACTGAACATTGAATGTTTCATTTAATAACCCGGATTTTTTAGTTTTTAATTACATTCCCAAATCTTCTTCTCCCAAACCACATAAATATACACAGAACTCTTCTGTCTCTCTTCATAAACACGCTCTTCTTTGAAGCAGGCCGGCGATGGAGAACGACCTGTACGGCCTCGGGATCGGAGGCGGCGGCGCCGGGAAGCCTGGTGGCTGTTCCGGCGCAGTACATGAGCTACGAGGCGTTCGACGACGATCGGGTGCAAATGGCGTTCGGATCCGACCCGATTTTCCCGGGCTCGTCGTCGGCGTTGTCGGACGCAGCTTCCATGGCGGCGGCTGAAGTTCATAGAAGAGGCGGAGGCGGAGGCGGAGGCTTTGCCGATGAGGTATCCGACGGTGTCAGAGAGAAGATCGCCTGTCATCCTCTCTACCCCAAGCTTCTAGAAGCTTACATCGATTGCCGAAAGGTCGAATTCTTCTTCTATTTTCCCGGAAAATACGCCGATCCCCGATCGGGTTTTGTTGTCGGAGAGAACTTGAAAGAACGAGGAAAGGAAAAGGAAAATGGATTTTTTTTGTCCTGAAAAAAGTACTTATACGAAGCAAGAGTAAGACTGTGTGTATACACACACACACACACACATATATATAAGAAAAGACAGATTTCGCAATGCAAAAAAAAAAAAAAAAAAAGAAACAGTACATGCACTTTACTTTTCCTTTCAGATTTTCTCAGCAGCCAAACACACTCTTCAGGCGGTGCAGTTACAGTAGTTACCAAAATTTTTTCCTTTTCCCAAAAAAAAAAAAAAAAAACTTCTCCATTTTCTTCGAGCACGAAACTAATTTCCTAACGGTTTTGATTCTTTTGAACTCAGCGTAACGCCAATCAGTTAATATTTTTTCCTTTTTCATTTTCTTCTTGTTAAAACTTTTTTTTTTGGAATAGTTTTGATGATTGATTTGATCAGATGGGAGCGCCACCGGAGATAGCAAACGAGTTGGAAGACATCCGGCGAGAAAGCGATCAACTGAACAATAGAGGAACTGCCGTGTTTGGTTCCGATCCCGATCCCGAGCTCGACGACTTCATGGTCTTTCAAACTCAAAAACCCTAGCTGATCTGTCTTTGTTCATACACACACACACACACTCACATATATATATATATATATGTGTATATAGTTACTTTTTTAATTAAGTACTAATTTGTTCTTTTATATATGCTTGTATATATGTGTGTGTGTATATATATATACACGATGAAATAGGAAACATACTGCGATATATTGGTGAAGTACAAATCGGATCTGTCAAGGCCGTTCGATGAGGCAACGACCTTCTTGAACGAGATGCAATTACAGCTCAACACCCTTCTGCAATCCTAGCTCTGCTGCTTCAACAAGCTACGTTACTGGTCTCTGATCCCTCTCTCTCTCTCTATATATATATATATTGTGAATCTTAAGTTATTGGTGTTCTTATTTGGTTGGCTTTTATGATTTTTATTCATCTTCTTTGTTTTCCCAATTTGGTCGTTTTAATGTTACACAAAATAATAATATTAAAAAAAAAAAAAGAAAAAAGAAAAAAGAAAAAAGAAGCAGATGAGATATGTTAGCAAGCGCGAAATCCGTCAAGTGATCAGATCACATGGAGCACAGTGGCTTTTCTAGTTCCTAGGCTAATTAGTAATTACTTGTGTGGATTTTTTTTAATATTGGTAATAATTAGGTTAATTTATAGTTCCGATGATATATATGTGTGTGTGTGTAATACAAGCTAAAAGAATTAACGTACAGTTCTCGCTAAGAAACAAAAGGCCTGTTTCAGTGATTAATTAATTGCAATATAAACCGTTATATTACTATTTATTATAAAACCTGGGGACTAAACCCTAGGTAAGCGAACTAAAGAGACCCTTTTCTTGGAAATCGACCTGGATTAGCTCAACTCATGAACTTGTTTTGAATAGAGTTTTTTTTTTTTTTTTTTTTTTAATATAAATAAATTCATTAGGGTTAGATATACAGATGGGAATGTTACATAAATAGAGGTATATATGTTACATATGCAACAAAATGGCAATTAGGTAAATCTGTCTTGAAATTATATATGCTTGTAGGATATTAATCAAGTCTTCAAATTGTGTTTAATATACGTGTGTGTGTGTATATATATATCAATTTATGATATGTCTCGTGAATAATGGGCTTAGTTTTTGGTTTGATGTCTGGTTTCTTCTAGTTTAAATGGATCCCGACTTTTAACTAGAATCCATCAACTAATGTTTATATATAAAATTAAAAAGTCTCAGAAGTGGTTAATTTCTTGGTTGTTAAAAGAACTTGTGTAGGACTTGTTGTGGTTTGTTACAAAAGTATATAATAAATTAATAATGATAATACCCCCTCAAGCTGATGAGTTTAAAATCACTTTCTTAATCATCCTTATCATCAACAGAATAGAATCTTCAAAAGAACACAAAGATATCATGGCAGAGTTAAGTACACTTAAACTTAGATTTTCAAAATATTATGTTTGCTCGTGCTATACCACGATCCTTTGTTCATGGTCGATCTCCTACTTTTGAGGTTGTGCGAATAATCTTATAATGGCTAACTTTATAGTCTTTTGTACTTGGTACATATGGAGTTTGTCGCGGAAATTATTATTTTAGTATCACCCTTTTGTGTTCCGGCTACAAATATTACACAACTGGTATGGTAACAAGCTATTTTAAGCATCAAAAGCTGTTTTTTCTCCGTCATGCGATGTGTCTGGTTCTGCGCCTTGAGATTATGGATTTGGTTTTGAAGTCGGTGCCTTGGAGGTTAAAGCAAGTGATTAAAATACTAAGTTAGATTAAATTAATGGTATTTCACAGGCGAGGGATTACTTATTAGTTTGAGAGCACAACTTGGGTTTATCATGTGCTTTTACTGTTGAATATTTTATATGCTTGAGCAGGTTCTTTAAATCACTGATGCATGTGGGCTCGTTAGTTGTTAATTCGGGTTTTAGACAACTGAATCATGGCTTTGGTTTGGAGCTTTATAAAGTATATGCATGTTCTTGTGCCGGTTTTTATCTGCCAAATTGAAAATTATGCTAATTTATCCCATGTTATCTATACTGCGTTATAAGGTTTTCTTATCGCCTTTTGCCGGACTCTAAAAACAAAGTAAAATGGTTTAAACAAAACAATGCAATGCTTGTTTTTGTTCATTCTGACTTTGTCAGATACATACGTTGGCATATTTATACCTTTGTGCAAGTTGCATGCAATTTTTAAGACGAATTTGTGAGTTTATGGTGATGTCGTGCGTGTTTTTGCTGATCTAGTGAGAGTCATGCGCTAATTTATGTCATTTGTTGCTATTTGAAGCTAGTTTTCTTATTATCTTTATATTTTCCTATGTGGTTCTAATTTGAAGCTACAGCTAGGGGTTCTAATTTCCTAGCTAGATTTCTGGTTAATTTCATTATAAATCATTTTTTCTCATCTACTAAATAGACCAATGGACTGGGACAGGTATACCAGGCACATTTGACAATTTGAACTTACAAAATTTTACCTCTCTCTCTATTGAAGTGGTCTAGTTGAATGTGGTTGTCAACTTAGGTGAGCAAGAACAAAGTTAGGTTTACATTTTGTTTGGTTTGATCATGCACGATGTCCTCACAAGTAACTAGGGAATCTAAACAAACATATAATTAGGATACAACGGAGATTAATTAGTTTTAGAATGCCCTAATTGTAATATTAATTTAGATTAATAAACCGAATTCCAAAATATGGTTTTCCATGTTGTATAACTTCCGTGAAGGGTGAAACTGTAGATCTTTTGTTTTGTTTGTTTTGTCTTCATATGTTCCTGCTGGTTAATATTTCATTGGCTTCTCGTTCATGTCATATATTCTCATTGTTTTGTTTTGTTTTGTTTTTCATTATGTTTGTTTGTTTTTGTTTTGTTTTTTTTTTTTTCCCTTGCTTCAGTTAAACTATGAACTGTTTGGATCATAGGTTCAAACCGAAAGTTCGTGTTATAACTGTAGATCCAAACATTATTCATGCCTTAAAAATTGTGGAGTGTAATGGAAATGTCCAAAAATAAAAAAAAAACGAAGGGATTCCGGCTTGCTACTAGTCCCCACCATATCCTCTCCCCAAAAGGGGAGAAAAGTGGTAGCCCATTTTTATCTTGTGCAATTTCGTTCTATTTTCTTTATCTACTGAAATTCAATAATGTCCAACCCAGAAGGATAAAAAATAAAATAAAAAAATAAACTCGACAAAGTAATTTTTCGTTTACTTAGGGTTTTGACTTTTGTTGATAAGTACAGTTTTTTTTTTCCTCCATCATCGTGAAGCAACTAATAGAACTAGTACTTCTGTTTGCTTTAAGGTTTCTTTCGACGATTTTATTTCACCGTACAATTTCTTTATTTATTTTTATCTTTTTAGAAGGAGAGTCTATCGAACGAGCAACTATTGTCTTATCCAGATTTACGCCAAAAAAACCGTAGTCTTATATTATTGAGTCCTAATTATTATCATTTTTCTGGTTTTTTTCTTCTTTCTCTTGGTACTTAAGCGTCCCATTTTTCTGGGTTTCTTTTAATCACTTGAAAATCTTGCGCTTACATTCTGCACTTCTGTACCATCGGATAAAGTGTTATTTTTCTCTCTCCACTTCTTCACAAGTAGAAGCACCTGGGGACAACAAAAAAACAAAAAGGAAAGCCCGTTAATTAGAGTATCCTTAGAATAGGCTTAGGTCTTTAGAAAAAGAAAAAAAAAAGAAATTATAATAAGGTAGAAATGGACATTTTCCATTTCAAGAGTTGAAAATTTTTTTTTCCCCTTTTGGAAAAAATCGTATCATATGTTTTTAAATACCCGGCTATTCTTAAAGAGTTGTGTAACCATTTTACTTCCCATGTAGATCGTGAGTTGTCTATATAGACGAGTGGGTTTACCATTCCGTTAAGTAGTCGCTTAAAAAAAAAAAAAAAACTTCTCTCTCTCTCTTCGAACTTGAGGTGAGAGATTCAAGTTGTTCAAGAACTTGCTTTTTCAATATAATTATTTGAATGTTTTTAACAAATAATAAAAAAGATAAATAAAAAAGGAATGTTGTACGAATTGGTGGGTTATGTATTTTTTTTTGACTAAATAAACTCCCGATGTTCCCGCTGAAGCCAGCTTTTAGCATTAAAACACGTCTCTTGTCTTGTCACGGGCTCTCTCTCTCTCTCTCTCTCTCTCTCGCTGTGATTTGTAGCTTCTGGTCTTACCACTCACCACCTCCTTGGTAATGTAAGTTACTTAAGTGGAGTCCAGTGGAGTGAGCACCAGAATTCAGAACGAAAAATTGAAAAAAAAAAAAAAAAAAGGCCCACGTATTTTCCATTATAATGTTATTTTCTTTGGTTTAATAATTTCTAATAATTATCAAAAATTATCAAAGCATTTATAATATTATGAGGTGTCTGGGATTTGAATTCAAATTTAAAATTTTTATTTTTTTTATTTTTTCTAAAAAATTAAAAAAATTATTATTTAAATTAAAAATTTCAACTCAAATTTATTCATATAAGAATTTTATATTTTCCCAGTTCACATACTAGACGCATGTCCTTGACATGCACCAAAAGAAGAAACCAAAACCAAAGAGGGAAAAAATGGGATTATTATGAGGAGGCTGGGGAAGGAAAAAAACATTGAGTATGTGTGTGTTTGCGCGGGGTTTATTTGTATGAATTTTTGGTGGCAGTACGTAGTACGCCGACACTGCACCACTTCCTGACTGCGATACGACCCAACGAAACTGATACCTCTCAGTCCCAAGCCTCTCTCTCTCTCTATCTAAATATATATATATATGTATGTAAGGTGGGTCCCATTGGGCTGTTAATGTCATGTAAGCATGCCTGCTGATCCATCACATCTGAACGGAGCTTCTGGGGGTTCGTGTGGGCAGGAAACCTGGCCCATGCCTCTGCCCTTCTTCTATCTAGTTCTTTTCCTCATTCACGCTCTCTCTCTCTTGGGGTTCATGTCTATATCTGTTTTTGGTTTTTGATTTGCTAATTGCCAAAAGCTTTTTCTGTGATAGACAACGATGATTTATATATATATATATATATTAATTTTATAATAATTACAACACCTTTATGTTGTGTTTGGTTCAACTTTGCCTGGACCTGGTCATTTAATTTTAGAAGGTGTTTGATGGGTTAGTTTGAATTGAAATATTTTAATTGTAATAGTAAATTTTTTTGAATTTTCAGAAAAGATAATAAAATTTTTTGGGAAAAAGATAAAAAAAAGTTTGAGTTGAGTTGGTTACCAAATAAACCCTTAGAATGACTATTGTACATGTAGCGGCATGGTGTGACTAATATATATATATATTTCATTATTACGCGTTTTTAACTCTCTCTTTAAAAACTTATAACTAGTTTATTTATATGTAATATTTTATTTAGAATCTTGTTATATGAGTAGTCTTCAAATATTGATATACCATGCGACATTTGGATCTTTATGTTTATAAATTTAAAACAATTGATTGATTTATATGTAATTTTTTATTTAGAATCTTATTATATGATATTGTTTAGATTTGACAAAAAAAAAATGTTAAATTTGAATCATATATTTAGTATAACATAACACAAGTGACATTATAAGTGAAATATGAAAGGAGTAGAATCTAGGACACTATTCACCTTATTATGTAGAATAAATAATATGTTGCACCTTTATACTTTTAAGTGTCATTATTATTCAGGCTGCCTTTTGCTTTTAGACGTTGCATTATTGCAAATAATTGATTTCCATGTCAAGCTTCAGTTGTAAATAATTTTATGTTATTATTATGTTTGGTTTTTATTTTCCCTTGGAATTTCCTGCCGAAGCTTTGGTTTATGGGTGCATGTTCTCGAACACTATTTTGCCTTGTTGTCCAAGTGTGACCTTCACAATGTTTGCTCTGATGAGTCTTAGGTTTTGTTTGATATTTAAGTTTAACTCTAATCAAATTGTATTTTTTTATCACAGTTTTTGTTTTTTTTTTTTTTTGACAATTTGTTAAAAAATCAACAAATTTTGTAATTAGATTTTGATAAATCAACTAATTTCAACTTAAAAATTTAGTCATCAACTGACGAACTAAACACGAGTTTAACGACATTTCTTTTGCTTGACTAACTAAGAAGACTCGTTTTCTCCAGATGAAGCTGCCGGTTCATCGGAGGAAGAGTTAAGCGGAGGGGAGATAGAGGTGGTCGATGTTTCTCGGCCATTCACGAGTGAAGATAGAGAGCTCAAGGACAAGCTTTTGCGAAAATACAGCGGCTATATCAGCACTCTCAAGCACGAGTTCTCTAAGAAGAAGAAGAAGGGAAAGCTACCGAAAGAGGCAAGGCAAATCCTGCTTGATTGGTGGACCCGTCACTCCAGATGGCCATACCCAACGGTGAATACATGTTCCCTACGACTCCATACATACATATTTACAAGAATTACGTGATAAGATATGAAAATTACACAACTTCTAACCGTCAAGTTAAGATTATATTCATACCAGATTAAAAAACATATCATCAGTTTAAAAGACGTCATATCCTATCACAAAACTCTTCCTCGACTCAGACCACATTGATCAAACCTTAAAAAACATGTAAGTTGATTATTGCGGGTGTGACTATGTTATATATTGATTTGTGCGACAGGAGGCAGACAAGATTGCATTGTCCGAGTTGACTGGATTGGATCAGAAGCAGATAAACAACTGGTTCATCAATCAAAGGAAACGCCATTGGAAGCCTCCAGAGAACATGCAAGTTGCCATAATGGACGCCCACTCTCTTTATGGGCCATTCTGTCATGATCAATAATAATAATAATAATAATTAATAATAATACTACTACATAATGGCTTGTCTGATGATCAGGTGGGATAATGTGATCTGGTCCCATTCTTTTATTTTACTTGTCTGTATATTCCTTTAAAACTTATGAACATTTTCAGCCAAGGAATGATGTATAGTATTGCTGATCAACTTAGTTGTCAATTTATCATACCCTGGTTCTAACTAGCATATGTGTATGTGTTCGGTACGAGAGTTGGGCCCACTTAAATAATTGACTGAGATACATAGGATCACCATACGTATCTCAGCAAAAAAATGAATCTCATATATTGGCTATGTGCCGTTTGCGGTGCTGTTGAATACCATCGGTGTTCCCTGAATGAGCAACACCATCGGTGTTCCCTGAATTGCTCATTGAGGAAGCGTATTTTTAATTTATCGAGTTTTGCAATTGTTCATGAGCCTAGAATTGTTGCTTCTCGCACATGGGGTGGCCCTTCGTAGCTCTGTGTTGCTTGGTACTGGGTCATGAGGCTGTGTAGTTGTGGGGTGATTTAGAGGAATATCACTTTTGAAAATTGGTATTCGAAAGTACCATTTTAGTAAAAAAATGAAGTAGCATTTTCATGTCAAAGTGATACGAATGAATTAATTGAAAAAAAAAAATACAAATGAATTATTAGACTTCAAAAGTGATATACAATTTATTTATTTTTCGGCTCAACGACCTCACTCATTCAAACTGTAGTTGTGTATTGAGCCTGAGATGGGCTGCTTTGGGTGGATTTGTTTGGGCTCAGTTTTTTTGGGACTGGCAGTTGAATATCCTGATAGGGGTGGTGAGTTTGGACTTGGGCATGAACTGTAAGTGTAATATTAGGAATAGTATGAAAATTTGAAATGTGTTTTGGAAAAAATATATATATATATATATGTAATATGAATTTTCTTTTGTTCCTCTAGTTGTAGTGAACATTTAGACATAAGAATTATTTGATTTCGACTTACAATAAAAAAGTTATGATTTAGAAGTTTGAATTTCATGAAAATCAGTGTGAGATGTAAATTTGAGAGTTTTAAAGTTGAATATTCAAAATTACTATTGAACACCGGTTCCAAAGAGGCTCTTAAAATAAGAGAAACATAGACAATATATTATATGTCTCCTTGACTTTATTTTTTAGTTTTGTGCCACAACTTCTTTCTTGGAATTATGTCTTTTTAAATTTAAGTTTGAAAAGAAAACGAAAGGCGGATAAATATAAGAGTGTGTAAGAATTTTCCAAAAGGTAACGGAGGCATGCAAAGGTTTCCACGGACCAGACAGAGATTGGCCCTCGAGTGTAAAGGCAAAAGAGAGATTGACTGCAAGACCCGCCCGTTGAGCAAGGACAAAAGTTGGCCTTAATGATCCAATGATGCTGAGTGGAAGGACCGTTGCTCAACAAATAAAAAATTACTCTAGGGATAACAGATTGATCTTCTCCAAGAGACTCACATCGATGAGAATGTTTGGGAAAGGCACGTAATTATAAGAGTGTGTAAGAATTAGAGTCATTCTTCTAATTCTCCCATCAATTAAATTAGTGACCATATCTATATTTTGTATAAATTCTAAGACGTCTTTTTTTCTTTTTTTTTTTTTTCAAGGACAAAAGAATGTTAAACCAACTTCTTTCTTTGTGTTAAAAAAAAAAAAAAAAACAAACAAACAAACGAACGAACTTCTTGTCTTGCAATTTTGACAATGGACGTGTATTATTCCCAAGTGGAAATATAGAAATTTTGCTTTTTGCTGCTTAACTTTTGTTATTTGGAGGGTTGACATTTCAGCAACAGGAAAGTAAAAAACCAAGGGTTGACATTTGAGGGTACTAACCTTAATGACCATCGATGGTGGTGACATAGCAGTTTCGGATTGTCTACCAAGGCTCTCATTCATAACATCCAGGGATCGAATCCCAGATCCCATTATGAGATTGACACTCTTTCCTGGAGCCTCCCATTGTGAATTAAGGCTTAAGTGGATATTGATTCTCCTTGAATGTTGGTTGCGAAAGCACGGGTCAGTAACTAGACCATTCCACTTGTGGTCCCTGTAGATTCCTATAGTGGTCCAGGGAGGGGGGGTGATGTACCATTAATCCCCTTTTTCTTAGCCAAAAAATTAAAATAAAATAAAACCTTAATGAGTTCTTCCGCCACATAAAGCAAGGTGCAATCTCCCAATCATACTTCCCTTATGCTATGTTTGGTAGGGTGGAAAAGAAGAATGAGGAAAGTGAAATAAAGGAGAACTAGATGGAAAATAATAGAGTTGTTTGTTTAGTAAGAAAGAAAAGAAAAAAGAAAAAAAATAAAAGGAATTAAAATTACAGATTTTTTGAGGAATAGCTTAAAAGAGTATATTTCTGAAATATTATTTAATCTATAATGACTTCAAGATTTTTGCACTACTATAATTGTAAAAAAAAATTATCAACATAACAAAAATCCGATTCAATAATTAAATGAGAAAAAAAAAAAATGCTAAACATGTACACTTACTGCCGAACTTATGAATTGGCCTCACTGCCGAACTTTTCATGGTCAGTTGCTTCTGGGTCCAAACGTGTCTAACAAAACCAGTCACCACTTTGGCGGCTAACAAAATCTAGTCAGTTGCTTATATATTTCAGAACTGCTTTCACTTTCAAGTTTCAACTGACAACTCACAAGGTCAGACCAAACTCCGAAAGTGTGTGCCAATTTAATGAACCGGATTCTTCTTGTCTTCTTTGTTTAATTCTCACAATTCCTCTAATCTGATAATAATTCTAAATTAAGAAAAGTGAAACAAACACCAGGTCACCTCCAAACGCTTTTCAGTTCTCCTTTTCCCTTTTATCATGACTCAAAAAAAAAAAAAAAAAAAAAAAAAAATCATCACAATCTGAGGTCACAAACATGAAAATCGATTTAAAAATGAAATTCCTCTTATTTTCCATTTTTTTTCTTTTTTGGTCTATTTCTCTTTCGTAGTTCCTAGAACAGTGAAGTTTGGACAAAGGAAATAGAACAAACCTGAACATCACCCGGGAAAAAAAAAAAAAAAAGGAAAGAAAGACATGGGATATTCAATCCTAATTTTCCTCGTTTTTCACGTGCTCTTATTCTCTCCGGCGAACTCCGATCGCCGAATCTCCGAGGCCGGCCATTTCTGCGACAAAACCCTGCATGCTCCGACGAGCCACTTCATCCCCCACTATGTCACCCTAATGCAGGCGGTCTCCGACCAGATCAACCG